>JAPQRP010000019.1:11666824-11711299 GCA_037367295.1 Apogon hyalosoma | reverse complement strand
AATGGTAAATAAGAGCGTAGTAAATCACTAAGTCACATTTGGTGTTACACATTCTTACCTCCCAGCTCCTACAAATTAAGATTTTCCTCATAATAACCACACACTCCCCCTCCTGAAAAACTACTATTCTAATAAACCCCTGTATTAACAAAACATAACTAAGATGTGTCAATGCGTCTTCTTGTACAAATTGAACGTAAACTGAAAATAACTTCAAAACCTCTTTGGAAACTTCAAAGCACTCATGTTAAAACTGTGGCACTTGTCTTTTTTTTTACCTTCACTTGTGTCAGTTATTATAACAGCAGTGCAAGTTCATACTAACTTCACACAACTGAATTTCACAGTGGCTAATTATCCCCTTACCCCATTATGTTTGCCCACTGACCTAAAGTGGGATTTCCCTTTTCCCTTTGCCGTAATCCTTTGAGCTGAAGTTTTTTCTTTGTAGCTGAATCTTGGCAATTCTGCTCTAACACCCTCAGTGTTACTCAGAACCTCTTGCTGTTTTTACTGCATAGCTTTTACATTTTTCTATGTCATTATTTAGACAGCTAGTAACCAGAAAATCTTAGGCATTTCCATTTGTTGTGAATTGACAGGATGGCTCCAAAGGAAGTTCTACCCTCCTCACCACCGCCACCACCACCACCAGCACTAACAGCAGCAGCTTCTCCAAACTCCACAAACCATCCAAGGACCACAAAGACAAGCCTCCAAAAGACTTGAAAGAGCCCAAAAGTGCCTTCAGAGACTCTGGCTGGGAACCCAGCAAAGCCCCCAAAGAACCTTCCAGGAAACCCAAAGAGAACCAGCCACTTAGAGATATCAACCCTAAGATGGGCTTCAAGGAACCCAAGTCTTTATCCAAGGAGCATCGGACTGAGGGGATGACCCACGGGACAGGGCTGAACAAACGTCTGTCTGCCCTTGATGGTGACGATCACGTGACCAAAAAACGTAAAAAGGGATTTGTGGATTCATCTGGGAAGCAGACGTCAGACAGTCAGCATTCAGATAAGAAACTATTAAAGGAGAGATCGCAGATGCGAACGAGTAAATTACGTCCAGACGGTGACGAAGCTGAGCGCAGGAAGGTGTCAGCACTTCCTCCATTCCAGGAAATAGTGGACCCCAATGACTCGGATATGGAGGACCAGTCTAACAAATCAGATGTGAGTAGAACATCTTTTCCAAATACTAAATGACTGTAACACTTCATTGAATTTGAATCCATAAGAGAGTTCTCAGTCTGTCTTGAGGGTAAAGCAGTTTATTCTGTCAATGTACACACTTAGACCAAGGACTTTTTTATCACCGTAGGGGCTTAAGGAGCAGCTGTCTGGCCTTTGCATGTTGGCATTGTTAGAGTCTGCTGTCACCAGTTCACCAGATGACTACTGTAGGCACTCGAGTACCAGCGGACCAAATGTGAAATTCTCAACACAAGCCAGCTCTGTTTAACTCATTCTGTAATCACCTCATGCCAAAATGCATTGGTGAAATTAGGAATGTGCAATGACCAAACCGCATATACTGGAATATCTTCCTTAACATACATATCACATAGTCAATGAATAAATAATTTATACAATGAAAAATGTGTTTTATACATTTTGAATTACATGAAAGTTACTTACTCTTTTTCTCCATTTGTGCAGATTTAATCATGTTAGAAATATAAATAAAACAGGGTAAATGGAACCGCACACTATTGTTGCTCATAAAATAAATAAAAAGTGAAGTGATAAACAAAAATATAATCTCTTTAAAGCAATAATATGTAACATTTCTGCATGAAATATTCAAAAACTAGACCTATTTTCATCTGTGTATGTCAACCATAATGTTCAGATTTAGAGATATCTGTAATTTTATCCAATAGAAATGGCCTGTTTCATTTGGTCATCTATCAGTGAAATCAGTAACATGACACATTTATCACCCAACATAATGTGTGTAAAACTTTAACGTCCATTTGTCATCATGATTTCTGTAAAATTGATTTTTTTGGAAGGGATAGTGAAAACAGCTCGCGTGATCCCATGGTTCTTCATTGTGCAAATGAACACAGGCTTAACAGTAGGTCTATAGAAAATACCAAAATGTAAATGTCATATATTTGCAAGTTATTATAAGAGCAAAATAATACTCACAATAAAAAAAAAATAAATATTAGATATGACAAGTAAATACAATGCATGAGCATCACACAAGTACCATTTAAAAAACATCAAATATCACCATAGAGTGACAACACAACAAAATAAACATAAAGGTAAATATGTTTCTACTGCCACTAGACCTTATCGTCATGACGCCATACTTGGCTCACAGGCCAATTTACTGTCTAAGGAGTTGACAGACAGGGCTGGTAGAAAGGTGTCCTGTTCCTCCCAGACTTTGAGTTGTATTTGTTGGTGGTCGGACCTTCATCGGCCTGGTAGGGCTATAAAATCAAATGACCAACTGGCAAAGAAGCATCTTTAATGGTGGTCTGGTGGGCTCCAGGGGGCCAGGCAGGGGAACTGGAAGGGGGGTGGGCACCAATAAACTTAGCAGGAGTTCATATGCATTTGTCTGGGAGACTGAGCAAGGAGATCATATCAGGAACAATTTACAAGTCCACCTAGAAACCTGATTCTAGAAGCGGGCACATAGTTGGGTTTTGTACATAAGAATATGTTTGTATTGGATGAATAAAATGTGCTGACATCTAACCTTCAGTACATGGGTTTCTGTACACCGCCTTGTGAGCAGGATGAGAAAACTTTCATCTCTACAGTGGATCTTTTCATGAATAGACTGACATTTGACTGGGTTGCCTGGTCCGCATGCATTTCGTGGAGAACCTCCCAATAAAGAAGGGCTGTTTTAAAGCCAAATAGTGGACTAGAAAGATTTATGGTTTTACAACACCTGAGGAGAAAGGGGAGACATGGCAGTGAATAGCATAGAGTTCCCCTTTAATCCTTTTAGCTTTTCAAAGAAGGAAAAAGGCTGAGCATTATGCATTTGTGGAAGAAAGGTCTAAATCCCCAAGCTTTGAGCAGTTTTCTTTTATACGACGGTGTTTTCATTTCTATTCTCCTCTGCCTGTGTAAAGCGTGGCTCTTTGTGTACCTTTCTCTGTAGGGGCAGCTTGTTTAGGCAGGGGAGTTATTACTTAGCACTCGCAAAACCTGTGTTTTGTCTGTGGTTCCTTTTAAGTTTCCCCACACAGGGACTGGGGGGTCGAGCTGGTTGTAAAGGGGATGTAGGGTGACAAATGCCAGGTGTTTGATTCTCCCCAGGCTAGCGACCCCGGTGGCCGAGCACCGGCCAACCCAGAGCGCCGTTCTCATTTCTCATGTGAGCGGGCGTTTGATGTCGGGGTTTCCACTGAGCACTGGGCCAGAAACAGCACAGAGGAGGAAATGTGGAGTAGGTGATGACATGAAGGGAAAGCAGGCTGCCGGGTTAGCAGGAGAAAACTTGTTGTTCACGCACTGACTGTGGCCATGGACTGTTATTTGTCACTTGCATGCATTTATTTAAACTTAAACCTTGATGTATTTCAGCCATTAAAGAGTTGCTGTTGATAGTTTTTGGTTTGTTAAGCTTTGGAAAGCTATGTTTTCTCTGTACTTTTATTGTGGCTATGGTGCTTTGGGTAGTAATTCTACTTGTGTCTCACATGTTGTCGTCTGGGTCATAATTATGTTTAAACTTGTGGTTATTTTGGTATGCCTCTTTTTAATTATTATTATTGGACTAAACGTAGTTATGTTATAAATAACATTTAAGTAGGGCAGTAACTGATGATTGTTGTCATTGTTGATAAATCAGTTGAGTTTTTTCTCTATTGAAATGTCAGAAAAATCAAGTGTCCAAAACCCAAAAAAATTAGTTACAAGCATTTAACTATGAAATCACTAGCTGTTTACTGAGCTCCCTCTGTTATCCCTCAAACCTGAAATCAGTAAGCTTAGTCTTTATTAAATGATCATTTAGCATTTTTATGTCTACTGAAACCTGTATCCATCCTCCTCTTGGCTAGATGGTGACTTCTGGTCATCACTGTTTCAATAATGATAGTTTTATGATTTTAAGCCAATTTGAGGTGTAGTTGTATACATGTAAAAACTACATTTTGCAATAATACCCCCAAATTATTTTAATTGCAGAAAATTGGTGTTTGGAAGTGACGTTCCATATAGGTACAAACTGATTCTCTGTTTTCTGAAAGCATTTAGTTCAAACTGATGAGAGGTAGGCTGTTTCACAGAGGTCTATGATGGCGCCCCAGTGGTTCACCTGGAAGAGCGAGCAGCACAGATAATAGCAGCCCAGGTTCAGGTCTACCAGGAAGCCATTTGTTGCTTGTCATTACTGTAATTTCTTCCTGCATTTCTTGTATATTTACATGGCATGAAAAAGATTTTTTCTCATAAAACCTCAGTTCTTAAAGTTGCTTTAATCCATATGATCTTTTTAAGAAGAAAAATGAAACAAAAATGATTTCAGCGTCATTTTCCTGAATTGAAGTTTAGATGCTTAGGTTCAAGACTGCCACAGTCCATACAACAGGGTTCCCGCGTGGTCTTAAAATCTTAAAAGTCTTGAATTTACAAATCTGCATTTAATACCTTAAAAAAGTATTTAAAAGGTATTAAATTTGATATGGCAGGTCTTAAACTTGTTGGCTGTGTTGTGTTTAAATGTGACCAGGTCATTATTGGAAATAAGAATCAGTTCTTCTCAACTTACTTACCTGGTTAAATAAAGGTTAAATAAATAAATGTGTCTTTTAAATGTTCAAACTGCAAAGAAAGTAACATTAGTCAACTCAGTTCCACCCTTTCCAATCTGATAATGTATACTGAAATTAGGAACCGATTTTTGCTAACTTTGCAACCCCCAGTGAGAAATAACTCTGAATGGTGGGAATTAAGGCATTGGAGTAAATAAATGCATTTTCCTAAATTCTCTGAGTCGCAAATTTTTGCCAATATGGCCATGAAATGGGCATTAAATTCTGTTCTAAGTAGTCTTAAAAAGGTCTTAAAAAGTCTTAAATTTAACTTGTAGAAACCTGTACAAACCCTGATATAAACTACTCTCTAAATTTTGCTTTTACGCACACTAACTGCTGGGTTTTGGCAGATAATAAAATGAGCATAGCTAACATCTAAGATTAGCATATTTAAATGCTTTTCAAATTAGTTTTTTTGTTTCGGGATGATAGTCTACAGCAGCTGTGTGGATGAACTGAACAGTAAAATTTGACCCACATTATCTTAATATTTGAGTAATCCCATTCTGTGCCAATAACTGCAAAAACCTGTTTGTATCTGTTTTCATGCAGCACACAGATGTAAAGTGATGAGCTACTGTATGCAACTGAAAACTCATTAATAATGCACATAATTCTTATATGGCTTAATGAAGGTATCAAATGTAAACATGTGCATTAACACACAGTTTGGCTGCAGCCAGACTCAAAGAGCTGCCTTTGTTTGAGTCGGTGTACAGTGTCAAACCCAAAGGCTTCTTAATTCACATTAGAGTTGTTTTGTTTATCCAGTGCCTGCTGAATTAGACAAGCAAATCAAATGGTCTCATTTGCTGGCGTTTCTTTCTGGCTGTCCTAATTATGCCAAGAGTTAGAGGAAGAATCGGACCAATGCCAGCAAACCATGGCTAAAGATTATTGATTGTCTTTGAAGAGGGCTGCTTTGGTGGCTTTGAGTAAAGTGGGACAAAAGCCCTAAAAAGGAGTGGTGGCAAGATTTATGGTGCTCTGAAGAAGCTGTCCCATAAACCAACAGACCAGCTGTGTGGTGTTTGTTGGCAGGAGGTGACGACCATTGAAGCTGCTCTGCCTGTTGTCCACACTGTTTTTCTCTCATCTTTCTTCAGCCCATCTTTTCTCACCGTGTTGTTTTCTCGGGCAGGGCTGGTTTCCAGTAGCACCCCGAGTGTCATTTATTATTTCTTGTTCATTTTTGCATTTAGATCCAAATCAGTTTAATATTCTGAGACTGACACATTTCATTCTTTGAGCACAGAAGATCAAATGAGCTGTTTGTCCTACACTGGCTAATCTCTAATCGTCTTGAATCGTTTGTTGCCCTCTTTCTCTCACCACAAACGGGGCTTTTAGATCTGTAGACAGCTCATAAATTGCTGTGAGGATGCAGTGTCAGGGCTCAGGGGAAGAAAGAGCTCACACTAGCAGACTTGGCTGCAGATGAAATGGACATGTCCACATTGTCAGATGTTATTATCTCACCCCTGATTTGTTTCAGCTTGAAGACCCTTGAAATTGTGAACAATTGCTTTCAATTCACTCTTGATTTAAGCTCTGAGGTTTGGCTGTTTTTTTTATGTTGTGACACTGTTGTGAAGCACATGTTGAAAAATTTTGGAAAGTCATCAGCTAATCACAGCTAATCATTCAATTCCTTGTTTGAAAATGCAATGTATTAGTGGCACTGTGATGACAAAGAGCTATGTTTTTGGACGTATTTTGAAGCTAAAGCACTTTTTTAACAACCCTCCTCCTCTTCTAGTGATTCTTTCTACTGTTTCCTGGGAATTTTATTTCCAAGCTGCTCAGCTGAACTTTAAAGACTCATGATTTACTACTGAGAGGAGCTGAGCAGGCATTCGACATCAGACAGGCAGCATGTAACCACCTCCTGTACACATATCACTGATTATTTTTACATTTTAATTTATGCCCTTTAAGTGTATGCCTAAAACAGACTCCAGAGGATTTATAAGCCTGATACAGATGATAATATGGAGTGTTTTAAAATAAATTGTGATACTTATACATCAGTCAGTAGATATGTTTTCTCTACTTATTTACTTCGTCAGGTTCCTTTAAGGTCTCCTTCGAAGCAGAGGTTTCCTACTGTACCTCAGTAGGATTATCCAATATCCACTAACAATATCTCTGCAGTAAAAAGAAAGTTACCTCTACTCACTTGTTAGCAGTAAGTAATGTTTCTAGATAAATCAGACTGGGTGAGGAGCTCCTATTAAAAATATCTGAGTTGCACTAGTATGTGTTGTTTTGACTTTTAGGACATACATTTCTTAGTGGTAAAATTAGGAAATTTTGATATTTGCTGTTATGTTATTTACCTTTTTTTATGTGACATGCGAAAGACCAATAAAAACAAGGCTTTACTACATGTCTAGTTTGACTCACAGGAAGTATTTTGTTGGAATATTCCTGTTTGAATCAGCATTTTCCTCCCATTCTACTGTCTGCATGTTTACACTGTTGAGTCCGTCACTACATGAGACAATAACAACCTGTGAAATGCAGCTACAGATCCTACACATTACATAGTCAACATATCTGTAGCTGTTTTCTTTTGCACATATTAAGCCATTTCAGTGTCAGGGCTCACCACCCCATGTGAAAATGTTCCACCGAAATAAGTTTTGCAAAGGCACCACTCAAGACAATTGTGGTTGGTTAAAATAAACACAAACCAGAACATCTTAGTGCCACAAAAAGCTGTGAGTGAGGCTACCACCTGCACAAAAACAGCCATAAATTCGCTGCTTTGAGTGACATGACTTGGTGTGTTGATGGTTAACCTGCTGCAGTTTACAAAGCTGTGACAACAGGTGGCTATCTGTTCTGAAAACGTCTACATCCACAGGCAAGAGAAACTGACAAAAGACTATGTGGTCTCAGTTTGTGTTGTTGTAGTGATGAGATGCTAGATGAAGTATGTAGAGTGTGAGGATACCATACAGTGGAAAATATAAAATATGCATACTACATGCATAACTTAAGTAAATGTATGCAGTATATCAGCATAATGTGGTGAATGTATGGGAAGTAACAGTAATTATTGTCCATTAAAATAGTCCCTGTCAGTAGTCGCTTTTCCATTGACCCTCAAATTGTGCGAATATAACTTGCACATATAAATGTACCTAATGGAAAAATGTCAACTTCGCTTTTAATCGTTTTTCAATTAAAAGATTTTGTGCTGGCAAGAGGTGGTTTTTCGGGCGTAGCGAAAATGGTATATCACACAAAACTGCAATGGAAAGACCTTTTTGCACAACTAGAGTCAAGTGATTTTAAAAAAAAAATGGATCTTGACAGATGTTACAACAAGCAAAGATGGGTTTTAAAAGAAACACAGTGCAGTATGTGTGGACACACCAGCAAACTGAATAATTTTTTTTATTTAGTATGGCATAGAGGCGTAATATATAATAATAATAATAATAATAATGAATATATCTGTAAATCAACGTGATATTTATGTTTGTCACCATGTTTATAGCATGACTTCGTGTCATGATAATAAACAAATCATCACATTTGTGATTTAATGGAAAAACCGACATTACACACTTCTGTTTTTTCAACATTTAGTAAATATTGGTAAAGTTTTGCACAGATGTCCAACAGAAAAGCGACTATGACTATAACTTGATTACTTCCACATAAATTTAGATTCTGCAGTGCAGAATGACTCTGAATGTCTCTGGCAAAGCATTTTGGGCAGTTTGTCCAGGCAGAGATATGGTCTCGTATGTGCAAATGGGCAGTTGATCCGGTAGTGACAGGCAGCAGAACCAACCCATAAAGATTGAAGACAATAAACATCACGTTGGCCCTCTGGATGGAAATATGAGGACAAAAAAACACAAGACAGAACAGTTGTTTCAAGTTGTTTTGCTGAAACTGTTGAAGGTGTTTAATAAACACATTAAGTGCATATATATATTCTCTTCTTTCTTGAGTCTGTTTGCTCATGGAAAATGAAACACGATTAATATAGATAAAAAATGAATTATATTTAATTGTGATTAATCAAAATGAATCCACAGCAACCCTGTGATTAATCTGATTAAAAATTTTAATCATTTGACAGCACTAATTTAGATGTTTATAAAGAGAATTAAATAAACTTTAATCTAAAACGGCAACTTTTCATGACCTCAGACCTATTTTCAGCTTTGGGACAACACATTTTCCATATTATCAAATATGCTTTATAAAGAGATTATTTAGCCTAGTTTAAGAACCAAGAGAAATGTCTCAACTAGTTAAGGAAAATTGAATCAGTCAGTTTATCACTTAGTTGATATTTTAAAGTTAACAGTATTGGAGTCTTTTCCTTACAGGAATGGGGTGCAGGGTGAGTTCAGATTTACTGAAGTATGCAGAGTTGCATGTAAAATATTTATGCAGACTGCAGATCAGTGTATTGTGGAGATGTTTGTGCTCTATCTATGATCATACTGATTTTATTTTTCACTAAATCTATTTATTGGAACTTTTCAAGAACAAAAGGCACATAAAGAAGCAGAAAACATGCTCACAAAACAATATCAAGGTAAATGTGAAATACAGCAAACTGTAACACTGGCACAATAAACAGAATATGAAATAAATCTAAAAGGTGTATGAGACTGAGTATTCAACTGCATCTTTGTCTATTCAGGAATCATTGATCAGTCTGTGGCCCAAAGGGATCATCCGTGTGTTAGAATAAAATATTTATTAATGAAAATATTTTATTGTTACTCAGCTGAACAGGAAGTTATAAAACGTATATACTGTAGTTTTAATGTAAATAATGAGTACAAGGCAAGATACATGCAGGTTATTTCTTTTTAAAGGGAATTGATTCTATGCGCCTCTAAAAATAAATGTAAGCACAAAGCCCTGCCACAGATGAAGTCTCATATTACACAGCATGATTTTGCTGATTAAAACCAGAGAGACCACGCAGCTGTCTGGAGCGCTCTCAAGGAATACTGCTCATAAAAATTATCAAGCATTGTTGATACTAACCCAGCATATTGTGACAAGTCTGTCTTCCGATGCAGTTTTTCTTTGATGGTGCAGTTTTCCCTCAGTGCTAACATGCATCCCGTGAGCACAAACACTTAAAGGAAGTAAATGTAAGGAATGTGTGAGGAAAGAATTTGTGGAGCGTTTGGAGTTCTTCCCATTTTCACACCTGTGCAAACCTGGAATCACTGCAGAGTTTAGCACGTTCAGGCGTCACAATCAAAACTGCTGAACAGCATGACAGTTTATCAGTATAAAAGAATGTTAAAAATACAGATTATTTGCTCCATTTCAGACTTTTCCCCAACATCAAGTTATTTCCCACCAGATCCAAACAGAAATCCTGATTTGCAAATGGAAACCAAATAGCAGTCATAATTTTAGCACAGAAAGGAAAACCAAGACAAAAAAAATGTCCAGCTGTAATGATATTTTTGCTTGCTCATGCTTTTTGGTCAAGTTGTGGGGAGTTCAGTCTGTCCTGGTGAGGCAGCAAGCACTTTTACCACTTCTTCATATTTTTGGTTGTTTTTTGGGACAGTTTAAGCTTCAATTGGAGATTCTGTCTTAATCCAGATGTCCAGCTGGTCTGTAGGTTTTATTGAATAATCAACATTTGTCCATACTATCTATCTAATGTAATCCTGTAGACATGCACAGGATAACAACCATAATAACCAAATCTACCCTTACTAAATAATAAGAATTCTTATGGTTCTGCAGAGATTGAATGATTACATTAAAAATACAGTTGTTTGCGGTCAGGACCTACTAAGTGTAAATGAGGCAGGGATCATAAATATTCAGCTGCTCTGTATTCATTCACTAAATTATTACATTGTTGGCAAGCAAGTGGAAAAGTTGATTATCCTTAGGGCTGCATGATGTGGCCAAAATGTTTTTTTTTTTCTGTCTACATGAACTCAAGAGGAAATATGTGTCAAAAATAGTTTCCTTCAACTACTCGCAATGTTCGACTCCAAAATATATTTACAAAATTACAAAAGAAGCTGTCGTTTATCCTTCTCTGGAACAAAAGCTTGTTGCATAATCAAATTATAGAAGATCAAAGTAAGCAAAGATGAGACTGTAGGGAAACAAATGACAGAATGATTAGACTCATTAACTGGAGAAAAAGAAAGACGAGATGTCTAACTTGAAGCTTTGAAAAAAAAGTAGAAATCATTTAATAAGGAAGTTGGGTTTAGTCTGCTCTTAAACCTTATTCAGGGAATATTGATTATTTTAGCTCAGTTCATCTCTATAAGACAAGATTATTTTCCTTTTGTGTAATTTAATAAAGTGAAGTGTTATATCATCTAGGTTTATAGTAAACTGAGGCTTAAAGATCTGTGTCAGTTTCAAGCTATTAATACTACTTCACAATATAATTAAAGGTTATCATTACTTCACATAACGTCAACACACACACACAAAACAAAAAAGCCAGGAAATGGAAATTTATGTCAAGTACAAATATGGCAAAGTAACTGAGATAAAGTTAAATGACAAAGTTATCAGGGTTGTAAATGAATTGTTGTTTGCTCAGCGCTGTCTTGGTGTGTCACTGTGGGTTTTTCATTTTACTGAGACTCTCCATCATTGGACTCAGTTACTTAAGGATGTAAACGTGCGGCATCAACAGTCACCATGGCCCGGATGTTTTCTTTTAGATCCAGTCAGTTTTCAGTGGATTCGTTGAATGTGTGCTGGCTTGGGGCCTGACCCACCGGCTTCACTTCAAAGAGCTGACAGAGGCTGACGAATGTCCCACCTCATGTCTCGTGTTAAAAAGCGGCAGCTAACTGCTCTGATCGAATGGCGCTGTCTTATTTACCACTGTTTGTTTTTGTTCTTCCTCACAGTCAGAACAGCCCAGTCCTGCCAGTTCCAGCTCCAGCTCAGGCTTCGCTCCCACACACCACAAACGCCAAGGTAATTTGTCTCATGGTTGTCTTTTTCAGTCAGAAATGATCTCTGATGTGATTTGGTTGTTTCAGCTGAGGCTTGAAGCAACTGTTTATTATATGAGATCATGTAAAAGACAAAGATATAACAAAATAGGGAATAAATAATAAGGTGTGGCCTTAAATGTGGACAGTGTTGATGTTGAGGGTGACGTCTCCTTGTGTGTCTGTGATTATTTCTCCTGGATGCAGTGGTGGACTTCATCATCAGGAAAAGGGTGGCTATTCCTGCCCCCACCCACACAGGTAACAGTGACTAGTGATACCTGTGAGGCCTTGATTCTGGCGCCCCACTCATCTCCAGTCACATCTGCATGAACATTTTAAGACATCATGCATCGTGCAGTTGTGTCAGCGGTGTTTGGTATCCACACACTCCTCCAGAGCAACTAGTATGGTCGTTCCAGCAACAGTTCGTATAAAACAACAGCACAGACACTTCGTCATGAAATTAGTTTCTCTGACATGCAAACTGCCATTTAATGACATAAGAAAATATGCAAAGTTCAGTTGTGTGAACAAATCCCAAGTGTGTTCTCTCTCTGGCTCAATAACAGATAATCATATCACTTATAATGGAGCGTGCAAACAGGTGTGGCGTTTGGCTGCACCGTCACTATGCTAGTGAAGAGTAACATCTGCCAGTGAAACGTGAGTGTTTATAAGTCTGCAGAACTCGTAATCTTCACTGGAAAATGTCAGAAAAACCTGCTCCCGAAGCTGCTGGCTGTGTTCAACTACATGACAAACAACATGATTTTTACTGTTTAAGTGAAACAGACAAAAAATTATAATTATAACCCTACCATTGATGAATTTCTAAATCAAACACTGCTAAAGCTAAATATTTCAAATCTGTGGAGAAAAATGTGGTATATCCTGTTTGTTTTTCTTTAGTTAGCTCTGTGCTGGGATGAAATGGTTAAATATCTGCTCTTGATGGAAAATTCATCATTAAAAATCATAATTTTTATCAGTTCTGACTGAAAAGAATCATTTTATCATGAGTCATTTTTCAGCTTTATACTCTGTAATTTCTGAAAACACAGTTTGCAGGTTTCATGTCACCACTTTCACAAATAATCATCATTTGTTGGTCTCAAATATTTCTGCCTTGAGAGAAGAAATTTAATTTTCCTGCAGAAGAAATAGAGTATTTTAATTATTATGGCTACAGTGAATGAGTCAAAACAAAGCACCAAGGACATTAAGTACTGAGTGAAAGAAATGTTCATTTGAATAAAAGAAACTGACAGAGGAGAAGCAGAATATGCTCAGGGTTTATACTGACTCTTTTCATGGGATTCGTCCACAAGATGAAAAATAACCTTCAGGAAAAGATGAGTATGATTTGACTCCAGTGGACCATCCCATCGTCACTTCACCACCAGCATGATCTGCAGCTTCATGCATGTTTGTACTTGTACTTCTTGACTTGCGTTATTTTTTCGTTGTGAACTGACTTTGCGGTCTGTTTCCTCCAGTGCTCGGCCCGCTGCAGTCGGTCATGCAGGATCTGCACTCAGACGACAATGACGATGATTCAGAGGACGACGATGACAATGATGTGGACTCTGACATTGAGCGTCCAGCACACACTCACCTCACACATCATCAACGCAGGTGAGGTCACAGTGTTAATCCATCAATAGTCACTTTTACATTGGACATGTGCGCAAAGCTTTACCAATATTTACTAAATGTTGAAAAAAACTGAAGTGCATAATGTCGTTTTTTCATTAAATCACAAATGCGATGATTTGTTTATTTATTAGCGCGTGATGACATGAGAAGTCATTCCATAAACATGGCAACAAATGTAAATATTTGTTGTTCTAGAATACTCATTACCCCTCTATCCCGTACTAAGTTCATAAGTTATTTGGTGTCCTGGTGTGTCCACTCATACTGCACCATGTTTGTTTTAAAACTCTTCTTCACTTGTTGTAACGTCCATCAACATCTGTCTTTTTTGGGGGGTTTTTTTGTTCATGTGACTCTAGTTGTGCAAAAAGGTCTTTCCATTCCAGTTTTGCACAATATACCAATTTCGCTACGCTCAAAAAAACACCTTTTACAAGCGCAAAAACGTTTCATTGAAAAATGAGAGGTTTGGTGAAATTGTCATTTTTCCATTAGGCAAATTTTTATGCACAAGTTATATTCGCGCAATTTGAGGGTCAATGGAAAAGTGACTAATGTGCCTAAACCACAAACTCACAGATTATAACAGAGTAACAAGATTTTCTAAGCATATTTGTTGTTTTGTTTTGTGTCTACTTGCACTTGGGGTCAGGATTCAGTACAGATGCAAGATACAGCATCACTATGAAACATTTGGTTTTAAAATATGAGTTACACAAATCAATATTTTCTATATTAAGTGAATCATATAACGGCATGTAATTATACATGGTATGAGTAGCGACCAACTACAGATTATTTAACGGCAGTGCAGCCAATGGCTGATACATAATACTGTCTTAAAATAGATTTTCCTGAATTAAGGCCTTAATTACCCTTAAAATTGATGATGAATCCTTAAATATGGAACTCATAGGTCTTAAAAATCCCACAGACACAGTAAATGATATTCAGGGTTTCATACAAGTGCTTGAAATGCTTGAATTTCAGTGTTGTGTTTTCAAGGTCTGGAAAGTGCTTGAATTTTAGTTTAAGAAAATTAGCGGGTGCTCTCAGATCGACTCCAGGTACATTTTTATCTTAATCTTCATCTCAGTGTGAGTGTGTTTGAAGAACACCAAGTGGTTTCCCTTTTTTTGGATACAACTTTGTATTCTCCTTTAATTTCTAAGCTTTTTGCCATTCTAAAGCATAATGTTAAGTGTTTGTAGTGTAATATAACGTCCATCATTGTGATAAAAAGTGGGGAAAAAAATCATAAATATATGTATTCCTGTAGATATGAATTTTGCTCCAAGCAATAAGGTGCTGTGCTAGAAAAATGTGAAAATGACCCTTAAAAGTGCTTGAATTTGACCTTGAAAAATGTGTACGAACCCTGGATATTGCTGTGTTTGCTTTTGAGATCTTTGTAAAGAATTTGTTAAATTTGTGATTAGTGTTTAGCATTTTAACATAAGTGATGGGAATGATTGAATCCTCCGATAATTATTCATGGGTGGAAGGTTCAGGTATGAGCTTGAACAACAGTAGCAGAAACATTAGTCATGGACAAATGGAAATTAACATTAGCAGATTAAGACTGGTTCAAGACACTAACTATGAGGTCAATTATACTGTTATTTTTGTGAATGTAAGGTCTTAAATTTCACCAAAGACATCTTTAAAAAGTCAGAAACTTGGCTTCCTCAACCCTGCGGATACCCTGTTGTAATAATAAGTCACATAGTTGCTGAAGCTCTTATTATCTTTTGTTTAACACAATCATGTCTGCTGTTCTGCCATGCACTGACTTTAACTTCTATATAAAGACTAAAGTTAAGTGCACTTAATAACAGCACTTATCACCAGATTGCAGCGTCTTCTGTCAGATCAAAGAGAAATTAACACATTTTTTATTTATTTGCCTTGTGGAATAATCGACTGATGTTGTGAGTGACTTTGATGATTATCCAAAAGTGGCATTTTATCCGTCTATCACAAAATAATAAAGCAGTTGATCACAATGACAAACTACGCACAAGTCAGTTACCAGATCAGAGTTTCCTCTAAGCTCTATGCTTTATGGTAGAGACTAAAGCAGAGAAAAAAAACTACTCAGATGGACAAAAAACGAATGTGGCTTGTCGCTTTGTATGGTTGAATGATAGATCACAAAGGCAGCGCAAATTTCCACATATTTTTTTAAGCTACCAGCATGAGGCTTACTCTGGCGTTTCACTTCTCTCATTCTTTTCCTCTCATGCATTTCTCATGGTCGGAGTACAGGTGTAAATACATTTGATACAGGCATTGCATCGTGGGTAGTTTTCAAAATCTACATGTACAGGCTAGTGGTTGCATTTAAGTCTATGTCCTCTGAAAGCGTTGGTCCATTTAAATCCGTCAAAGGTTGTGTTTTGTTACCACTGAGGAAATTAAGTGTTCACGTCATCTGCCTGTAACTTTACTCTGAATGTTGCAAGGATTTAAGCCTTTAACCTGGAGCCTAATTACGCATTGATTGAAAGGATGTGGATGTGTAACAGGTTGCTCTTTGGTAACATTTGAGCCATAACCACTGAGTTGTTTCCCTGTCACTGTTTAGGGTCAGTTTGAGTGATGGAAGTGAGAGTGACAGCTCCTCACCCTCACCCCCCTCCCAATCAGTTATTTGGCTACGGGGAGAGACCGGCGGGCTTCGACGGGCGTCACGTGATGCATTAGAATAATGGCCGAGCAAGAAGCAAAACATCTTGTGTTTTTATGACTGATGTGCTTTTTTCCCCCCCTAGTTTTATTTCCTGAAAGTGATATCATACTAATCAAAACCACAGAACGTTTAGAGTGCAAAGTGTGATTGAAAGAGCACCATTAAGGAACTGGAAACCCCTCACCACCACCAGCAAACCCGCACCCCCAGCACCATATACATGCACACACATTCATTGACTTTCCTGTTTATTTTATTTATTTATTTTTTTTGCCATTGTTGATGATGATTTTTTTTATTATTATTATTATTTTCCATTAATGGGAACTGGGTGTGGTCGCTGTAAAGGAGTAGGCAGCGTGCCCTATCCCAGGGGTAACCACATGAACACACACACACGCACACACACACATACACACACACAGATCCTTATCAATTTATATATTTGTCAGTCAGTCATGGAGGAGGCTGCCCCAGTGGCGTATCCCCACGGCGGCAAAGCATCGGTCGCTTCCTTGCAAGATCCTGGTGACGTGCGGTAGGAAGGGAGGGAGGTGTCACACACATTCGCACACTTACACGCAGTTAGTCAGAGGGGAAGTGTGTGTACATGAGTGTGAGTGCAGCAGACAGCAGGCAGAGTGACTGATACTCAGCCTGCCTCCCAGATGGCCTGCTCAACTCTGCTCCAATCTGATCTCAGAGCCTTTGTTCTGGCATGTTCCATTACGCCGCCTTGACACCAGTAAAGGCAGAGGGGAGAGGAGCTGGTCTCAGATCAGATACAGCTGAATTATACATGTATTTCTCTTTTTTCCCCCCCTCTGTGATATTCTTGTACTAGCACAGTCACAGTTCTGTGTTTGTCATGTTTTTTTTTTTTTTCTTATTTTCTTAATATTCTGGTTTAGACATGAGTGAGGCGTTCATTGATGATTCACTAAAACAGTCCTTTTTTTTGGGGGGGGTCAGCTTGGAGTAGTGGTAGTAGCTTTAATGTTTCATTAAAAGATATCCTTTAGTGATAGTTTCCCTGATATGAATCTTTTTTTAAAGAACTGACTGAAATAAAACATGTCGACTCAGCATGGGCCTTTGGGACTGTCAGCAAATTTGGATGAAAGTGATATATTGGCCCATAAAAAGTTTTCTTCTAAATCATTTTAAATATCACATAATTGTGGTATTTTTCACCTGTGACATCAGGAAGCTCCTAATATACCAAAGTTACTCCACTTTATGCAGTGTTTCTTCCATTCTGTTAAAGCTGTATAAAATATTTAACACTTAAATGTTTCTACTAGTTTTTCTTTTATATGTAGCAATAGATACAGTACATTTAAAGGAATAATTATGTGAATTGTGAGTATACATACAAAAATATCAGACATCCTTTATTTTATAATAGAAAATCAAATAGAAAGAATTATCGTGGCTGGCCTTTACAGGCTTGTATAAATAAAGCCAAAGGCTCACCTGTGACAATCACTTTAATGTTGCGTCTCCTACAGTGAATCCTGTTTGCATAAAAAAAAGATAGAGGCTGGGGAGTGAAAATCAATACACTGAGGATAGTTACGGCTGGATGTCAACAGGCGATCGAGAGTCTCTCCACACATCACACACCCAGCTGTGAACGATGACGCCTAATATACGGGGTGACCTTCAAAATGTCATAAATGTGTTGTGCAATAAAGTGTCAATATTTGTGGTTATATGGAGCAGGATGACTTTTACAGTAATTGGAACAGCCGCATTAAAAGCTGCAGATCAGTCAACTGATTAAAGACAAGCAAGCTGGACACCCAGCTCCTGCCTGGGAGTGATGTGCATTCTCACACGTGCAAACCTATAGATGAAAGTGCGTGTAGGCGTGCATGTATCTCACTGGCACACACACATTGACAAGGAGCCAGAGAGCACACCCAAACTTCTGTTTTACCTTTCTTAGCAGTGTGTACTGTGAGTGTGTGAGAATGTGTGAAACCCATTTATTATTGAAGGGCTGTTATATGCCAGGAGAGCACACTCTCATCCTCTCAGTAGTGTGTCTTCCTCTTACAGGAGCACTATTAACCCTGACACACAAGGACATTTGTGTGTGAATGTGTGTGCGTGTGCGTGTGTGTGTGTGTGTGTGCGTGTGTGTGTGGGTGTGACAGTGAGAGACTGGAAGACAGACATGTAGAGTAGTGTTTGTGTGTCTGTGTTTGGGAGTGTGGTCTGGTGTTTGTCCTGCTTCTAAGCTGTGTTTTGGATTTTTTAATTTTAGCCCCATCTGGGGCGGGCAGGTGGGCCAGTGTCTGTTACACGATCTGGGGAATCTTTGCCAAAAAGGGATCTGTACAGTAGACTGCTCAAAATATGTTTATGAGGAGGCGACTATGGCTACAGTATGGTGCAGCCCTGGACTAAGCACTGGGGGAATTGTATTTTTATTTATTTATTTATTTTCTGTCTACAGGCCGTTTTAAATGCATTCAAATGAAAATGCAAATGAATGGGGTGGGGGTGCAGTGGAACTGAAATTATTCAGGAAATGAAATTTTCACCTTTGATACTTTACATACAATATGTGTTTAGTATAATATGCATCTAGCTATGCAATATGTTTTATCATGGAACGCACAATATGCTTAATACACCAAATTTCATTGTAAAGGCAGCACTTTTTTAGTGTAATTTTGGAAAATATAATAGGTTCATGCTGAAAAACGGCTTCTATTTTGTTTTAACTAATATTTTAAGAGAGACGTTTCTCAGCATAACGGATCTCATTAGTCATTTAATTTAATTCTGCAAAGGCCAAGGCACTCTCTTAAATCAGGTGGATATGAGCGGCCCCAAATGTCTGTTTTTTAAGACGATTTTCCCAAATTTCTTTTTTTGTACATTTCTCTCTTTACACTTGTTCTTTTTGTATGACGTCTTCAACTGATTAAAACTGTATGAAAAGGTAATTTTACAGGCCACGATGCACAGTTTAACATCTGCTTTTAAAACCAAACTGTTTCCAGGCTTTTTTTTTTTTTTCTTTCGCTAGTATACAAAATTAAACTGCACAGTTGCCAAGTGCAAGTAGAAGCAGCTGGTATTTAGTATCTGTGTATTGTCACAGACTTACATTTAGGTTGCCTTTCAGTTTCAGTTGTGATAAATAGCCTTCAGCCTGATAGCAGTGCTGCTGAATGGAGTCGTGTGTTTAGTGTCAGTGTGGAAGAGGACTTGCTGACTTGGGTCTTTCCATTCTGTAAACCTTATTTGACTCCCCAACAGAGGAGGGGCGGAATGGGGTGGGTTAGCGACAGAAAAGAAAAGATTAGGCTACTGTTAAAAAATGCTCCTTATTGTGTGGCGTGGTTGCCTAAGTGGGTTGCTCGATTTTGATTCTTTTTCTTTCTTTCTGGCTCCACCCTCACACACACCGCCACCACCCCAACGCACATACCAAATCAGGCGCCAGATTGGGAGAAAGAAAATGGATTTTAAACATTTCAAAACTGTATTTGTTCATCTTTTGGGTCAAACTGACATGCAAATTATCTGTATGGAGGGCGCAGAATCTGTTGTGTGTTTATGATGAAATGCAGCCCTGATGTTTACTGTAGCAGACTTGTTTTGTCTGTTTGCTTCTTTTCAACCAATTTAACCATAGCAAAGAAGAGGTCAGTGTTGCTGTTGCCGCTAATGACATAGCTCATGACTTTTTACATCAGCTAGTTCTTTTGCCAGCTGTTAAATACAGCAAATGAACACAAGCTGATGTAGAAATGGCAGAACAAAAAACATTAAACGTTTTCACACAAATTTTTGCTTAAAATCTATCATGGCAGTTGTGCGGTGTGTGGGTCGATGTTGAACCTTTTGCATAGTGACGTCCATCAAATACTATTACAACTCGTACAGATATTTTTAATTTAACAGCCTTGAGATACAAGACATATCAAGCATCTGCTGTGTATTTTTTGTTCTTTTCAAGTTTTTTTTTGTACTTACTGTATCGCTCGGGCCTTTAAACTCTGTCAGAACATTACAAGCTCTTAACCATCCATAAAAGAAGGCCAGCGTGTACAATCTAATGATGACACCCTCACCTCGGATTATGCTGCTGTCAACACATTCCCAGGTTGTCGTCACTCATCTTTGGATTCATATGCAGAAGGTGATTGTGTTGATAACAGACTGCTGTTGCACTAAACTGTGTGTCATCGTTTTTTTTTTTTTTTTTAGTGCATGGAGGAATCTGTGGAGGGCGGGGTCAAAACCGTTATCACCCTATCATATCTCTGACAGCTACCTGTCAAAATCAGGTCGCAGGAAGAGATGTGAGGAGATCCTGCGATGCTGACACAGCCAAATCTATCTGTCGCTCTCTTTTTTTTTTTTTTTTTCCTTCTGTCTTATTTTGCATTGTTAATTTTCACTGCAATCCAGCATATGCTTGCTAGGAATGATGATGATAGCAAGGATAAAAAAAGAAAAACAGGAGGAGAAAGAAGAGGCGGTGGCAGTGCAGGTGGTGGTGGTGCTGAGGATGTGTATTTGTGTGTGTCTGTGGGGGTGTATCTCAGGACTGTGGTGTTTCTAAAGAACCTGAAAAGCTTATGAACTGTCAGCGTTCTGTCAGAGAGGAAAATAGCGCGGCCCGTGAACCCGTTTGATGCGTTTGACTTTGTGTGGCGTTCGCATATTTGAGCAAGGGAGGCGAGGGACAATGAGCGACAGTCAGATGAGAAAGAATATAAAGTGTTGTGATGTGTGGAAGACTGGTTTGAAGTGACACTCAACACACCTTCCATTTGTCTCTCCCTCCTTGTCTTGTCTCTGTATGTGTGCACCAGATGTTGGGGAGGACCTGGGGAAGGCAGTAGGGAGTGTGCAGCCGACTTTGCCCCCTCATCGTGAGCGAAGCCTGGGTACATCCTCCAAGGATTGCCCCTACTGTGGCAAGTCCTTCCGCACCTCCCATCATCTCAAAGTCCATCTGCGGATACACACAGGTCAGTATGCCTGCAGACACAACAACCTTGGCCAAGTGGAGGCTCAGTGGTGCATTTATCCAGCAATGAAACATTTATTGTACTTCATGCAAAATTTACTTTACTACTTGTACTGACATTCCTTCTGGGGCTAGACTGATATATCGGTTTATGAATATTGGCCTAATCAGATATTGGAGTCAATCTGCCTCCTGTTATGATGGATCTGTTGCAGATTAATTGATTGCATATTAGTTTTGTAACTAATGAATTCTGCATTTGTTATCTTTGGGAAGTCCTTAATCTGCATTTATTCTGATACTCGACTAAGAAGCAATATGTTAAGATACATTTCAAGATATTGAATAAGAAAGCAAGCCAGCTACAGAGAGAATACTGCTTACAGTACAAACTACCTCCATTGAATTTAGAGCACAGATGGTCACAGTTCCCAAATCACAGTATCACCATGTCCTGAAAATAAGCAGTACCATAAGAACCCACTGATCCCAGTTCATCATTAACACACACTGTAATTCTCACCTATAACTCATAATCCGGCTTAGTCCTCTTGGTGTAAAGATAGAGATATTTACTTTGCAATCTCAGCAATGCGTTTTCCTTAATTGTACATAAAAACTAATAAATAACACCATTAACAAGTAGGAATCTGCTCTTCCTAACAGTGTCCCTCATTGAGGCTTAAGGCCATTGTTATTCTTTTTTTCATACTCATCATTTCATTGAGCTCTAATTAACACAACAAGGGTTCAGTGTCCTCCAATGACATCACTCAGAGGGCAATTTCACACTCGCTAACTCTCAATAACTTTCAAGCCAAAACAAAGCCGGCCTGTCCACAGTTTAGGGATATGCGTGAGATGATGTGCCTAATAGATTTAGCTTTATTTTTCAGTCAACCGTCCTAACCCTCTGAGCGGTGTACTCCCTGCCCATACATCTCGCCAAGCAGAGGCTCAGGCAGCTCTGCGCTAACCTGGCCGTTGTTTGTTGCTTGGAGGTTAAGGCTGCAGTCAGAGTAATGATGTAGACTGTGGACAGTAGCCAGGGTTCTAACCCTCTGCGAGGTACAAACGCCCCACTGACTATCCAGGTTAAAGTCACAATTAGACCACACAGAGGACACCTTACAACAAGGACACTGGGTTGTAGCTGGTGGGCCTGGTCTGTAACGTGTATGAGGAAAGGTGATTCCCCGATAAGTCTCAAAGGGAGTTAGTATTTTCAAACTGGAAATGGTAAAATGTAATGTTTGGATGCTTTGCCATTGAAATAGTCTATTGAAAAACAGTGATACCACTAGGGCAGCTATATTTATTACCACTTAACATATTGTTTTACAGACTAAACTGATTAACTGGATCAGAAAGTTGCGAAAAAATGCAATTCACAATGTTCCCGAGCGCAACAGGACATCTCTCAAATGTGTTGTTTTGTTGGACCAGCAATCTAAACCCCAAAGGCATTTATTTTACAGTGATGTAAAGGAGAGAAAATGTGCTAAAGCTAACATGGGATCAGAGAACGGCTCATGTTTTTTGCTTATTAATGACTTCAGAAACAATTTATGAGTTATTCGATTTGTTGATACATTTCCTAGCAATCCTGTGCATGGTAATCATGTGTTTGGAGGATGCTGTAGCTAAATGTTTGCAGGCAGAAACCCAGTAAACACCAACTGGTATAAGTCATCTGAATAGGAAGCTGAATACATACACAATAACAACCAAAGTTTTCAATTCACTTCAACTCTACTTCTTTGGGTTTTCCTTAAGCTTAAGAGTTTGCACTTTTTTTTTGTGGTACAAGTAACAAGTAATGTCAAATTTAATTAAGTTAAATAAAGACAGGATCTCTGATGGAAAAGAATAATAATATTTTTGACACTTGTTTTCGTTGCAAAGCAATCCCTTTATCCAGCACAAACACAAGCACCCTAAATACAGAATAAAACAAATAGATAAATATTGAATGACTTAAATTAATATTCCCTTCAGTTAGTTACAGATTTGTACCCAGTTCCTTAATATGTTCTTGAAAAGCTGAGTCCGAACGTCCTGACCTTTTTGTCCGTTTTCACACTTCACAACTAAGTAATCCTTGAGTGCCAGTAGAGACGCGAAAGCTAAAACACTTACAACTGAAAATGGAAATCCCTTACAGCTGAGAAAAATCAATGCTTGCTTTTCTTCTTATTCTCTCTCTGTTTTTTTTTTTTTGTCATGTCTTCTTCATGCACTTAAAAGGCAGAATGGGAGACCACCCGCACTGTAACTCCCTCTGCTTGCCTTAATAATAAGGACATACTGTACCTCTGATCTGAAAAGAAAAAAAGCTGTTTAACGCTAATATGTTCGATGTATCTTTATATAATTAGGATGCCTATGTTAAATAGTGCATCCAGGTCACAGCCAGGCCAACCGCAGCTACACTCCAGCGCTATGTGTGCGTGTGTGTGTGCGTGTATGTGTGTGTTGTTGGTGGTTTCAGGGGGCATCTGTTATCCGGTGGTGAGTAAGTTGAGTTATGTCTGCTTTGAGTGGTACAGTAAGGATCCCCACGAGGGCCATATTTTATCATGGAGGAAGCCGAGGCCTCAGTCCAGACCTGGCGTTAATTCGTTTGGCAAAACACACAGAGACAATCTAATTTCATCTGCACTATATATTTCACATTTTTCCTTTCTGATCTCCAAAACACATTAAGATGTAATCTGGAGTACTGTGTATTTTCAACCTGGTGCAAAAGCAAGTAACTTTAGTGAGGATACTGCTCTTTGGAATGGAATGTATCCCTGGATGGTGGCCTGTCTAAGCATAACTTTAGTAGTCCTGTTCTCATGGGGAGAAAAACAGCTTGATGCATCCCCAACATGTGGCCTTTAAATCATTCCTATAACCTAATCATACCAGCTCCACTGTGACATCCTGATTACATCCACAAGATGACTTTTACAGTGGCTAAAGATCCTCTCTGAGCTCAGTGACAATGCAGAGAAATTCACAGATGACAGCCGAGCTCCCCTTCATCCTAATGCAATGTGAGCGACACAATGGAGTTGCTTACCGAGCCGGTCGAGGCAGCATTGTGCAACGCAACGTTTAGATTAATGAGCAGCTAACACCAGCTTGAAAGGAATGAAGTGAATTTAAATTTCTCCAAAAGTTAAAGAGCTAATGTTACAGTATTAATTTCCTCTTGAACAGTGAGTGGGAAAATATCCATTAGCAAAATTAACCACAGTTTTCTAGGTAGCTAACATTGTGCGGCTGTGGTGCTACAGTGTGGGGCCACAGCTAATGAACACACTGCAGAGGGTGATATTTCATTATACAAATTAATGCTCACATTTTAATGGGAAAGTCACATAATGAATCTAGGCTTCAGTGACAGCAATTAGAGGCCCAGATTGTCCCCTTCTGGACAAGGCACTATTTAGCAGTAAGCAGCTGTGTGTAAAAAATAAAAAGGTCCTCGCTCTTGACAATAGCCACACATAACTTCAGGCAGGGCGGCATAAGCAATAAGAGTCCCAGCTCACCTTTAAATGAGGAGAGGGGGAGACAAAGAGAGGGAGAAAAGGAAAGAGGAGAGGCAGGACTTGCCCATGTCACTTAACCTTAACCTAACCTTGTAATCAGGATGAATCAAGAGGGACCTGTGATCTCCCTCTCTATTCGTCTCATTCCTTCACCCCCCCCCCACACTTCATCGCTTTTTTCCTTCTTACTTGCCTTTTCCTGCTAATACATTTCTTTCTAATGTATCCATGTCATGCTGTAACTTGACAGCATCAGCGCACTTAATCGAAAAGGCTGTTGTACTTTATATTTTCACCGCAAAAATAGGAGAAAAAAAACAACCAACAACAATAAAGATATACTTAAAACAGATGTAAAGCCAATTCCATGTCTTATTCAACCTCTCAAAAATCCCACTGGTGTTTTTTCCCCTCCTTCCGGGCCAAAACGAAATTCATCTTCTAGTATGTCATATCTATTAAGCCATTTTAATTGCCCCTCTGTACAGGTTTGGGGTATTTATCTTTACTTGTTTCTATGGCACCGTCACAATTCATACAAAGCCAGATGAAATCAGTACATGCAACATGAAGTGAAAACATACTGTGGAGGAGCAGATCCCAGCACAGCAATCAGGAGGAGAATGATTTATACCCACTAAGGTGTCACTTGGATGTTTATGAGCACCAGTTTTTCATGTCAAAGCTATGAAAGCTGCAGTGGCGTATTTTCTAACCGTTCTACCCTGCACCTTTGACAGAAACAAGATGGCCAAAGAAGTTGCACAAAGTAAAGGACAGCAACAGAAAGTTTACCGTTCTATTTTTAACTCCCAAATAGCAATTTCCTGGTTTTGTGGCGGCAGTGATCTGTCATGTGGCTGGGAGGTTGTGCTGTTTGCGCTGATATCAATTAAAAGTGGATTAACGGGTACATAATGACCTTTAGCAGTAAATTGTGTGTAATGTTGCAAGGCAGGATACAGTATATTCCCCAGATGTCACACCAGGCCCCTGACGTATGATGGAGCAGATGTCTTAGCCAGTCCAAATGGCCCTCTAAGACACAAACACACACACACAAACACACGGCTCAGACCGACACGCACGCATAAACATGTGTTCACACACATTCCAAATGGCGCGCATACACACGTATGTAAGCACAAGAAGATGAAGAAAAGCACTTGTCGTCTGTCTCGTTCACTCCAGATATATTTAAATACTTAATTTTAATGGAAAACGGGAATATACTGATCACCCTCTGAGGGCATTTGTATTTATTTTCAGATGCCTGACTCTGTAAATATCAAAGGGAGTGTCAAACATACAATCCTCTGTGCTTTTCATTCTCATTTTAGATATGTAGATGGTACATTAATCTTTATTTTCCCCCTATGAACATTAACAATCTCTTATAAGGGAAAAAAAAGCAGAGGAGGGGGGAAAAAAATCAGATCAGTCTAATTTCTGTCTAATTTGGCTCCTAGAATATCATTTTGTCCAGTTAGAGGAATTGAGAATGATCATTTGCATCAGGGACGTTTCCTTATTAAATCAGCACTGAGCCTCTGTTCAGCAGCTCACAGGAGAAGCACTTATTGGGTTAAAAGCTCATCTCATGTGGTTTATTTTAAATATACTCTATGCTTCATAGCCACTCTAGTGTAAGAGAAAAGATATCAAATCACTGTCTTTCTATCTATAGTCAGGGCTATCTGTCTCAGCTGCCTGCTCGCTCCCTCTTCCTTTTTTTTTCTTCTCTCTCCTCTCTTCGGCATTCCCACCTTCTATTTTCTTTTGTATACCCTCCTATTCTTTTCTCTCCTGTATCAATATTGTATTGAGTTGGTGTTTGTGGCCCTTTATTTGAGAACTCTGCAGTAGGTCTGCAGATCGCAGAGTCTTTTTCTGGAATGGTGCCCTCTAAATAATGATAAATTACTTGAGCAGTATGCCATTTGCTAATTATATCCATGATTTACTACACAGCCCGACTTAAATCATTCAAACCAGCCTTGCGTAACAATGCCTTTTTTTCTTCTATAAAATGGTTTCCATGTGTATAATCTAAACATTTTATGGTCATATACTTTATATATAGAAATGTGCATTTACACGCATAAACACACACACACACACACACACACACACACACACACACACACATTTAACAAACATCCCTTTTTATTTCTTTTTCCACTAATCTTTTTTTTTTCACACTGTCAACATTAACAATCTAACAGAGATTCGACTCAGGGAACTTTTTATATGTATATATTAAGAAAAAAAATGAAGCTTAGAATTTTTCCCCTCTCTGTTCATTGTTTAATGAATCCAAATCTGGCTCAGACTCCAAGCCTATTATAATTGCTAGCAGGATGTGTTCTATTTCAACATAAGTATCATTCCAATGGAAGATCCACTTCTGGCAGAATTATGCTGGTGTTATACCATTATCAAGCATATTCATGAATATGGATGTGGATCATAAATAAATATATGTAAATGTTACACAAAAGATGCACCCCTCTTTTACTTAATATAAATCACTTTGATCTGTGTATCCTGTAGTGAATCATATTGTTCTTTATTGTAAGGCATCACTACAACAAGCATGTGGTTCACATATGTCGCCTGCACATTTCTTTTCTTCTTTCCTTTTTTTTTTTTTTTTTTTTTTAAAACTCATTGACTTATTTTTGCATCAGAGTGTATCATCCATATTTTGTTCTCAGTGCACCGCACTGTGGCAGTAGTTGGGGAGATCTTATGGTGTGGCTTGATTTATGTTCCTCAAGATAAACTGCAAATAGGGAATGTCCGAGAAATTGCGCTCTCATCGCCAAGGCACAGGCCTGACAGCAAACAAGGCCAAAACAGAGGCATGATGAGCCCACCGCAGGCACACACACACACACAAACACACACCCATGCACAGATGCACACAAACACACACAAACAGAGGCCCAGCCGCACCCTCAGCCCCAGCCTTCGCTCGTGCAAACACAGATAGCATCGAGACAGTTTTGTTGTCAGTTGAAAATATTATCTCTTGTAGTGGACTGAAAGCACCATATGGTGAAATGTTTTTTATGGTGTTGATGTGAGTGATGGCTCACTTGGCGGGGCTGGATCGAGCTGGATCGACCCATATTCAGATGCCTATCCCGCGCACCCACCCCCATCCCAATACACAGACACATGAAATAACACACATACACACACATGAAATGGAGCAGAGCCGACAAAAGAGACAGGGGACTGTTGGTTGAATGCACGATGTTGTTCATTAATACTTTCAGTTGTAGTTTATTTCATTCTGTGCCTTATTTTTAATTCCTATTACTTCCCTTTTTTTTTTCTACAATTTGTCACCCCTTCCCTCATGCATATGTTGTGATGTCAATTAAATGTTGGGCAAAATACTCATTTTTGATACTAGTTAATGAAATGCATATCTTTTTTGTAAGCTGTTCTCATTTGACCTCATTTTCGTTGTTCAGGGAGGTTACATGACCCTAGGGTCCACATTCCCTGCTCCAATAAATAGGTTTTGATATCCAGTCAATCTAATAATCAGGTTAATTATTCACTCTTTTCCCTTTCTGTTTCTCTGTCTCTTTCTTGGCCTCTCAGGAGAGAAACCCTACCGGTGCCCTCATTGTGACTATGCTGGCACCCAGTCTGCCAGTCTGAAGTACCACCTGGAGCGCCACCACCGTGAGCGTCAAAATGGCTCCACCACCTCAAGCCAATCCACTGGCCACACCCCTTCTTCTGACCACAAAGAAGAACATGGGAAGACAACCAGCGGAGGCATCTTTGCCCGCCCAGATGTCCTCCGTAATGTATTTAAGGGCATGCCCCCCAACCTAGACTTCAGGGCAGGTCCACTGCTGCCACATCAGTGGGCCTCAGCCGGCATGATGTCACCGCATGACCGAGAACGTGAGCGGGAGCGCGGAGACCGTCATTTTGACTCCTCCTCTGCTGAGAATATGAAGACTACAGATGGCCCATCATCCTTGGTCTCATCAGCAACAGACAGTCCAGCCAGCTTCTCTGACCTCAGCAGGGCCTACCAAAGCATGATAGGAAATGGAGTCCATTTTCAGGGGTCTCTCCAGGCCTTCATGGACAACTTTGTTCTCAGCTCCATGAAGAAGGATGTTAAGGACAACCAGAGTCCAGTTCAACTCCAGGCTCAGCGTTACCATGATAATGGTGAGCCCAAAGCCAAGAGGGCTGCCTCTTCTGAGCAAGACAGAGAAGAAAAAACTGATGCCAAGGCAAATCCAGAACCAGGAAAACCAGGTTCCCAATATGAACCACTGGATCTGTCTGTGTCAGTCAGACCTGAGTCTGCTTCTGGTTCCCTCCCTGGCTCCTCAGTCACCATTCATGATAATGTGGCATGGCATGGCTGCCTCTTCTGTTCTTTCTCCACTGCTTCAGTGGAGCTCATGGCTCTGCACCTACAGGCCAACCACCTGGGGAAAGCTCAACCACCAAGGTCAGATACAGTCAAAGAGCTAGAGTCATCTCCCACCACCTCCAGCCATCACTCCAAGACCTCTGGTGTAGCCCTTGACAAAGACACAGACAGAAATGGAGAGAAAGGCCAAGGTGGTTGGAACAACCATATGGACCAGCCATATAACCCTTTCCAGAGTGATTTCTACAGGCGATTTGGTGGCTTGTATGATGGATCCCCAAGGACCAACCAGGGTCTCCAAGGGTATGCACCTTTAGCAGAGCAGGAAGACAGCCAAGCCTTTGCATCTGCAGCAGTCAATGACCAGATTGGTGAGAGGGGCTCTTGTGGAGATGCCGAAGAGGACCAGGTAGGATCAGATGATGAAGTAGTAAAGGCACGCAGCATCAGTGAGACCCCATCAACAACCCCCAAGAGGCAGCCACACCAGAACAACTCTGATGAGGAAGAAGAAGAAGAGAGGGGAGAAGGGGTGAATGAAGAGGAGGAGGAGAGGGATGAGGATGGACAAATGGACATGGAGAGAGATGAAGCTGGAAGTCCAGCCTCAGACCACCTCCAGAACCACCCCAAACAGCTCCATGATGACTCCTCCCTTCCTCCAAGGAGTGGAGCTGGTTTGGTGGCTTCCTCTGCCATGGCACCGCTCTCTCTGGCTCCCCAGAACCAAGGTCTGCCTTTGGAAAAACAATGGCAGCAGGGCCTGGGCCTCTTGTCTCCCGGAGGTCCTCCAGGACTGTTGAAGGCCGAGCAGCAGACCCACCTAGAGCAGCAGATGAACATGCTGTCTGTCCTCAGAGCTTACAGCAATGACAACCTCCCAGCATTCAACGGCTTGGGAGGCGGAGCGGGAGGAGCATCTACAGGGGGCATGAAGAGGCCAGATGCATCCGGTAAGTGTGTGTTTAACCCCTACTGGCACTGTAATAGCTGTAAAACAGACACACATCTATTCACACACATCCATACCCACAGAAAACCAAACACTTAAAGAGTCATGAAGACACACACATGTCTCACACAAATTCAATTTTCTTATCACTGCATCCACATAAACACTAAACACACAAAACAAACACATATACATTTTTTTCCCTGACACCCACAAAGGAATCTCAGACACTCACTAAAGGTCCCGAGATTGGCTCTGAAGTGATTTCAGCCTTATTTCAAGCAAGTTTAGAAGCTATCAGCCTGGCGACTAGCAACAGATTAATCTTTATTACACGTTTATATTACTGGGAGTGCAGCGCCTCCCTCCCGCCTCACAGCATGAAGGGAATAACCCTGGGTGAGTCAGAGCAGGACCTCAGCTCCCCTTGCCATCTCCTCCACATGTCTCTTAACTATCTTAGCTCTCATAAAGCCGGCTCCCAAAAGCCCATTACTTTATAAGACTCGTCGATCTATGACCCTGTGAAAAATGAACTGTCAACTTTCATGATTCTGCTAAGGTTACAGCCGCTCCTTGAGACTGAAGAAGGAAGTCTTTTTTTGTTTTTTCTTTTTTCTGCCTTTTTTTTTTTTTTTTTTACAATGCTCTTTTGCAGTTTAGGGGTGGTTGGTAAAGTGTCTGTATAACAAGAAAGTAAAAATACAGAGTTAGAATTGAACTTGAAACACTACAAACTGCAGAAATGAGAAAGGCTATTAAACCCAAGCTGTGTACCTGCCAAATTCTTCCTGTTGTAAATTAGATATCATTTATACTGACATAGATGGTACAATTTATGTTGTGTATTATTATTATTATTATTATTATTATTAGTATTAGTATTATTAGTATTATTATTCTCTCCCAGTCTTTAGTCTGGCCCAGTCATACATCATAAATCTCTTTATCTGTGAATATCAAAAGACATGAACATTTTTCCTATGAATATTATAGCCTAGACTGTTTACATACATGCTTCAATAAATATACAGTAGAAGATACATTAACTTATAATAATAGTGACCTGCTTTGATAATGAAACAGTGCAGCTACATGTGTTCATTTGACCTTTCCATCTGACAAAACATTATCCGTTGTCATGGAACCAGGCTCTCTGCATATCTTAACATGCTGAAAGCATTTTCAACATGTGGTAACAATATATAACGGTAAAGATATGTATTTCATTTAATGGAGAAATGTCTTTGTGTAAGAATGTCCTACTTATTGTCTAATCAGGAAGCTTGTGAAAGCGAGCTATGTGATGTGGGCAGTTCCCTCTGCAACTAGGAATGCTTGACCTTTATAGATAAGGCTTTCTCTACGGAACAAAAGCCTTTCGTACATGTTGTTATTTTGTCCTAGTCTGAGCCAGGCTTCATTGTAATTAGAAAATGCAACAAGTTATTATGTTTCCTATGTCCTGGCAATAGATATTCATCTTGCAAATCTCTAGGATGGCACTGAAGATAGTGCAGAAATATAAAGGATACAGCAGGAAAAATCAAGACATGCTGTTGTGTGCTTGAAATTCAGTATGACAGAGTTCCTTTACTCACCGTAACATGGCTGACGTGCCCTGCCAAGACCCACTCCCTCCCTTTTCACCACCTATCCTTATTTAACAGTTTGCTATTTATCAGATATACAATGTTATATAATGTACTGGCAATTATAGCTACGCTTAAGAATTTATACGTCTTTATTTTTAATAAAGGCAGGTTCAGTTGTCTGTAGGATGAAAATACACCAGATAAGGAGCCAAGAAAAAAAACCCTCCAATTTTCTGCCATTTTAGTCCATAGATGATTTCATTTTGTCATCAGTAATCCTATATTACATTTAAGGATTAACTTAACAAGTTCATGGTTTTGTTTCCAGTTTTAGCTCATATTATGTACAGTATGTGAACTACTCAACCACAAACACAAATGCTACTACTATTACACCACCTATTGTTACTTCTGTTACCACTTCCTTTAGTGTGACAACACAACTGTTAAAACTAACAATATGATATGATATAATATGATACCACTTCATGGTTAGTTTAAACTGAAATTTCTTTAACTTTTTGCACAGCTCTGTCAAAACAAACAAAAAAAAACCCTGTCCACAAACTGTTTTTTTTTTTTCTTTTTTACATTGGGATCTCATGGTAGTCTATATTGTGTAAAATAATAAATGCTATTAGCAAATAAAAACTGAAAGAAGAAATAGTTGTTGAGCAAAATTACATTTAATTCTTTCATTTATAATGTCATTTTAGGTTTTGACAAGATGCTGACGTTTTTTTGAGTCACAGTACAGTGTTAGAAGGATTTGGTAAAAGTTTTTTTTTTATTATTATTATTATAAAGTAAGACCACTTCTGATGCTTTATTTTGATATGCATTTATGCACTTACAAATGATCTTTATTTATTATTGTAATTGATTGGCCTGAAGCTAATGTGAGCTAGAAATAATATTTATTTCTCTTTCTTAATCTACAAACTAACAACTTAAATGGAAATCAAGTAAAATACATGGATTAGTTGTTGAAATAAAGTAAAACATAGCATATCATCAAAGTAATAAGACACTAAAAAGAGTAAAACTCTAAGTCCGAATGTGTTTTTCCCCTTCTTTTTTTTTTTTTACTTCTATTCTCACTACTACCACTCCAAATCTCCATCAAATCCAAAATACACGATAAAGGTGGGATGAGAAAATAGACACACTTCTATCACTTGTTTCACAGTAAAACACACTATTACAGTCCCTCTTTATGTGTCCACTTGTAAACCCCTTGTGTTGGGGGGTCACCCGCAGTGTGAAGAGCAAAAGCCACACATTCCATGGTTATTTGGTGGGTGTAGATGGTGGGGGCTGCAAAGACATCCATAAAACTCAATTCAGACCTGGCAAAATGTGATTATCTGGAGTGGGTTTGCATTAGGTTTGTATGCAAATACAGCATAAATCATTAATATCGAAATTCTCCCCTGAATCTGCGGGAGCCGTTGTAGGGCACGCGCTGCACGTCTGTAGTGGCCGTCTCTTCATTAGTATGCCCAGAGGATGGGGAAAAGGGGTACAATGCACATGAATCTACTTGCACTCTTGACACATAACAGATACATGTACACATATATACACACACATATTCACACGTCTGTACTATTAAACCACACCTCCTTAAATTGGCCCAGGAATTGGATTTATCAATAATGTCATTAACAGCAGCAGTGGCCCTGAGGTCTCTGTAATCAGACAAGGTATCTGGTAACTGAGGTACAGTACGCTGTGTAAAGATTGATATGAACCCACACCATTTGCTGTACTGTAGATGTGCTTAACACAATCAATACTTGGCTGCAGCGGAGACCTATCTATAGCCATGCATTATCAAACATGAAGTATTACATTATTCAAACACTGCTGTACATGCCATGACTGCTTGCGAACATTGCTCCTCACATCGTATTACTTACATTACCTCACCCCCCCCCCCCCATCCAACCTCGTTCGTTTAATATATTAAATGTAAACTAGGACTTTAGGAGGTGGAGATTGACAAGCAGGAGAGGAAGTGTTGATAGAAGTGTAGGACTTAGATGAGCGTGTTTGAGGATTTCAGAGGAGAAAATGGCAGAGCTCACAGCCAAGCACCTCTCGCAATTTGAGAAGTAGGCTACGTAAACACCGAGTTAGTGGATGGTGGAGAAAAAAAAAAAAAGAGGAAGAGAAAAATGCTGTATATTCTCACATCAATTAGACCCATCACTTCCAATTTACAAGTACTCTCACACTGTGCTCTATAGTTCTCCTCATAAGTGCTGTTGTTTGTTGCTGATAAAAACTCTGAGAGTCACCTGCTGCACACACATTAGATGACACTAAAACCTGTCTATTTTTGTAGACTTGAAAGGATAAACACGTACGGTGGTGCCTTAGTGTCACTAGATAGCAGCAAGCACTAAAATTTAGCAACGGTGGTGCCAGAGTGTCTTGTACCATATTTTATAACAGAAATTGAGCTTTTATATGTAATTTAAACATTAAGTAAAGTCATACCTAAGCTGTCGCAGGTGTACTTAACCTTTCAGGAGACTATTTTGGTTCAGGTAGTGTGTGTTTTGTTCCATAGATTTCCTTTTACCTACCAGCCCAGAAATACACCATGCAAACATATTTGCAAGGCAAACAAAATAACAGCAACTCAACAGAACTGAGCCAAAATCCTGAACCCACTTTACAACTTAGGTTTGTGGCAAAGGACGGAGTGTAATTTGAAACAAGCCACGTGTTTTTAAGACAAATTGTGAAAGTTTACATGTGTAAAAATAACATAACTTTATGTTAATTTATAAGTCTTGGAAGCAAACCGTTATTCTGTGGTTTAATAGTTCTGCATTTGTTTTGAACACCACATTACATTCAGTTACTCAGTTTTTCATGTTTTGCTTCTGATGTGACTCTTGCAAAAACATTTCACAGCATTTGGCATTCTGGGTTCAATTGCAAATGTTTTTCCTCTTATTTTTAAAACTCAAACAATGCTGTACTTGGATTTACGGGAACTGTACCTGCTTTAATTGCTGACTAAGTTACTTTAATACAACCAAATGACCAGGTTTGATTAAAGTTATTACGCCACAGGCATAACTCCAGAAATGCACTGTAAACGGCAATTATGCAAATCAGTCCTCTGAATTTTACAGGTCTAGCTTTCATTCAAGCCAAAGGAAAAAAGCCATGAAGTATTCTGCATTAGCGGTAGAGACAGTTGATAGACGTAAAAATACAAAAAGATTCTCGCTCCTTTTGGAAAAAGTAATCAGACATTTTAGAGTTGGGTCTAATCCCTTGCAAATGTAAAATCCTGCACCTTTCAAGCACAAATGATGAAATAGGAAAGCAGTTAATATCCCCCAAGTTGCTTTTTTGTGACGCCATCCGCCATTTTTGTCCTGTAACCAAGAAATGTCTGTAGTAGTATGTGCACAGGGTCAAAGAAGTTTGGTTTTCATCTTAATTGCAGCAATGGTTGTGTCACTAGTGGCCAATTACCTCTGTCAGAGGGAGCACACTCTAGTCTGCCTTCACTGTGTGGGATATGAACCCACGAGTGCTGAGGTCAAATCAGAACACCATGCACAGACTCCACACGCACACACACACACACACACACACACACGCTCATTTACGTACATACACATGCATTTACGTACATATACATGCATTTACGTACATACACATGCATTTACGTACATATATGTTCACAGAGGAAGGGGAAAGCATTCAGATGCATGCTTTGTAAAGTACGGGCCGTTGTAATAAAAGGCTGATATCTGAGTGAATGTGTGTGAGTCTGTGTGTGCGTGTGTGTGTGTGTGTGTGTGTGTGTGTGTGTGTGTGTGTGTGTGTGTGTGTGTGTGAAACAGGTTCTGTAAAGCGCTGATGGTAATTAAAGACATATGGTGGGATTGGTGGGCTCGCTGTGAAGCGCAGATGTAGTGGATCACAGTTGGCATTACTGGTGTAATTTTCACTTTCTCTGGTTTAAGTGGAAGAAAGGTAGGCTTAACAAATGAAGCTCCACACAACATTCACACACAAACAAACAGGCAAAAAATGTGGCACATGTTGAGAAATGACATTGATACTGTAACCAAAAATTAGCTTTTTGTGTGTCAACACTTTACAGATCATTCAGTGTTTTAACCAGTGCTTAAAAATGCACATGTACGTTTATTTATTTATTTATTTTTATCATCTCAGTTGTTATTCATTTGTAATTTATCCTCCCCTGTCATTTCCACTTAGTTCTACCTACATGGCCAATTCTTTTGTCGAAACTCTGTTGTTATATACATTACATGGAAGAATGCTGCCAGATGTGCACACATTCCACTGCTGACCATTACATTCTCCTCATACCATGATAACATTACTTTAATCTTTGCTTCAGTTTCCTATTGTTAAATGCATACACCTGCAGGCATGAATACACACCACAAACATGCACATGCACATTTAAAACTTGTGATAATGCAAAACCTGGTAATTGCCAATAATACTGTCCTCATCAGGTGGTTAATTACCATGAATTTGGTTGCTGTTTGTCTCTAGCAAACATACACACACATAAACACTCACACAAAATGCTTTGACAAGTGGAAAGGGTTGGGTACTTATTGCTCCCAGACACCCCTGTGTTTACTAATGAGCCAGACAGATAGCTTACCTGCACACTGGTAATTATTCTGTGCATTTAAAAGTATAACTGAAAGTTCAGAAAGGTGACATCCGAGGATCCTAGAGGGCTCGGGGATTGCTTGCGTTTACAAGAAAGAATCTATAATAAGGTGGTGTAAAGGCCATAAATAGATTAAGAGTTGTCCACATTGATTTAGCCAACAGTCATGCTTTTAGCCACTGCATTACATGCTGACAAAACAAGATGAACCATGATTCCCATTTGCTGGCATTTCACTGTTTCTTTTGCTTTCCTTGCTCAATTAGAAAGTTCTACAATATTAACCCTTTATAGGGCACTCATAGAAATACTCTGAAATTCACAATTTCAACCTTAATGTGTTACTGGAGAACATAACAAGACTTTATTACTTTTTTGAAACTTTTCAGAATTTTTATTGTCATGCAAAAAATCAATGTTAATGAAGTTACCATGTTTGGTTCCTTACTCATAAGTGTCAAAAAAAATCTGAGAAGCATATATAAAAAATACCAGAAAAACACATGTAAGGTGAAAGGAACACATATTTAGAACATGTCATGTCTTTCCAAGCTTTTCACTCTCCGTCTTACGGACAAGACAGTGAGAGTCAATCGGACAGTGTCTTTGTTTTTATAATTGCTGTGACCTCAGCTAAATTTTTGCACTTTAAAAAACTGTCTAACGTTTCTTTTATTACATTACTGTTTGTTTTAATTTATTGTTACTACCTGTCTGTAAAACCGGTTTTCTTTCATGGCGTGTGCCGCTGACCTCTTGGCCAGGTCACCCTTGTAAAAGAGATCTCAATCTCAGTGGGATTCTATCTGGTTAAAATATAGGTCTAAAAAAAAAAAAAGAACATTAGAATATGACTTTTAGAGCATTACAACATAAGTGCTGATCCCGACCCCTGTCCACATCCACATGATCCCTTTGAACATCATTACCTACATTAGTACCATTACTTCATGGTACCAAACAAAGCAGGTCCACTCACTGTTCATGCAGAGGTGGACCTTACAGACTCTGTAGACCACATTGGACCTGAGGTTGTTGACTTACTGTCCTCACTGGGACTTTTGCTGTCACTGTAATGTGTGCGGAAATTACCAAAAATAGTCACTCGCCCGATAAAGGGTTAAACCTTAATCATACTTTAACAGCACAAAAAAGTTCAGCACCATGTAGAACTCCTGGAGATAACTTTTGTTAAAACTGCTGGAGTCCCTAATTGAGCTGAATAACACTATAACCTCTAATAGGTGACTCTTGTCATTTTTTCCGTCGTCAGTCATCAGTGAGATGTAACTTGCGGTGCTACCCACATATAAACTTTTAGTGTAAAATTAAAGGATAAACTTTTGTGGGCTTGGGCAGCAATGTATCAGAAATAACATTTGAGAAATGTAAGGGCTCGGGCAAAAATGAAAAACCATAATATCTACTTGTTTTGATGTACGACTGAAAGTGTGTGTGTGTGTGCACCCTGCATTGCACCAGAAACTGAGTAAGAACAAAACTACAGCACATATGGTGGGTCAAAGATGAAAGTTGTACATGTTCAGAGTAGTTAATTATGTAATCATTTCACCGTTTCTCTTTTTTTTTTCTTTTTACACCTGGTGAATACAATTATATGATTACTTAAAGTGATATAATACAAAAATAAAACCCAGCTTCTCTTACTACTTTTTTTTTTTTTTTTTTTTTAAATTGTACTGATGTTCTTGCAGAATTCTCTTAATTACCAGACAACTAGTACCATGTCTCTGTGTCCGAGAATGTCAGAGCTCATACTTCACCCTCTGGGTTCTGTCACTGGACCAGACTATTCAGTTAAATGATTTTTTTCATGGCTAATTTGATTGTAGGCTTGCAAAGGTTCTTGTAAACAGCTTAAACTGATTAAACTTCAACCAGAGTTTGACCAGCATCTGACATGGAAATGATACCGCTGATGAATCCCGCGCCAAAGAGAGTCCACCGCTAGCCTTCGTTTCCTTCTTCCCTTCTCCTTTCCTCTGAGATCCCTGCATTTCACTTTCCCACACTCCCCGATCCTCCCTTTTTTTTTTTTTTCCTTTATCTCTCCCTCTGTCTTTCTTTCTTTCCTTGTTGCTGGAGGGCACAGGCTCCTCCAGTGATTAAGCCGTCTGGAGGCCTGTCTGTCTTTTTTACTGAGAAGAAGAAGAAGAAGAAGAGGACTGTTGGTGATACACTTCCCCCAGCTCTCATTGTGTGCCTCCGCCTCACTGAGATGACAGCTTTGACGCCTGGTGAAGCAGAGGTGCTATTTTATATGCGCAACAATATTACCAGTTTAACTTGTGCAGAGGTGAATTATCACCTTGTCACCCAAAAGTGCAAATAGTGTAGTTTTCAAAGGGCAATTAAGTGTAATAGCTGCTGTCAAGCCCTGAGGATGGTACCTGTTGCTCTCTCTCTCACTCTCTCGTTCTCTTCAGCAGATATGATAACTCTAAAAATATTTTCCCCTCACTAATTCCCCAGATATCAACTCCTGCGCCTGCTGAAAGGTCCTTTTTGAAAAGGCTTCATATTCTTCCCATGTTCCTCTCTCTCAGCTGTCTTCGCTAATACCTCTGATCATATTGGCCACATTACGTTTCCTGGAAATACTGTACAGTGAATGAAGGGCAGTATCGAGTTGCCCCTGAAAAGGAAACGGAGACGAATGCTGGATGATAGGAAAGTTGCACGACAATTATTCTATTCATTATTTTAGAAAATGTGATGGGAAAACAGGAGGTAAGGCTGAGTGGGAGCTGGGAGGTTGCAGGGAGTGGGAGATCACATTCGCACAGTCAATGTGTGTGTGTGTGTATGTGTGTGTGTGTGTGTGTGTGTGTGCGTTCAAGTACAAATCAGCTGCTTTTATGTATATATGCATACCCCTTTCCACCCATGCACACTCATAGCCACGTTAGCGTGCATTGTATTCAATATTGCAAAACATGAAACAATGGGTTATAAATTGGCCTTCCAACCCGATATATTTGACATGATCTCTGCTTCCCATCTCGTTAGTTTGCTGTTTGTTTCTTTTCTTCCCTGACTCCTGTAGACTTTGTTCAGTTTGAGTTGCTCCTCTTAAGAATGCAACGTACCCTTCCCCAGGCGCCCTGGAGATGTGAGGAGGATGCCTCAGAGGAGTTGTACTCATAAAGCTCCTCATCCTCCGAGGGAGAGACAGAGAAAGACAGCAGAGATACAGAGAGAGAGTAAGAGAGAGAGAGAGAGAGAGAGGGAGAGAGAGCAGTACCGCCAGGCACAGACACACAGGCATAATAACTACACTTACACAGCTAGTCGACACATAATGAGACAATGCTGCAGCAACTTCAAGGAAAAACACAGATATATAAAAAACAACAGAGAGCAAGGCAGAGGAAGAGGGAAACAGGGGGTTGGGGGTGGTGGTGATGGGGGGGTAAAAAAAAAAAAGAAGAAACTATGTCAACTTTTATTTCCTCTGTTATTCCACATCAATGGAGGCATGCCGTGATACTAATAAAAACAAAAAATATACACAGGTATAGACACATAGGCAGCGAGTTGGCGTGTTTGAAAAGCTCTGTGGCAATTAACGACAAATAACTTGCATTATTTCCTGTAGTGAAGGATGATCCCGACCACTCGCTAAAAACATGTTTGATTTAAACATCAAAAAGCGCAGCGAAACAAATAAATAAGAGTCAAATAAACAAAGTTGTGCTTGCAAACAGTAAGACAGAATACAAACCGCGGGGGGAATAAGAATAAGAATAGCGAGCATCGAGACAAATAAGCCAGCAACATTATAACATTAGCAGTTAGAAAATACACTTAATTCCTCGGCAGAGATGGATATAAACTGCATTGTTGCGTTGCAAATCCCCGCTCCGGATTTAAACTGCTGCATTGTTTTATTAGGGAAATATGGGGGTGGAGGAACACTGCTTGTTCTAATTACAGTGATTTAATCAGGATTAGAGAGGTTACCTGGATGAAGCTAGGGGGCATCCATGGCAAGGGCACATGCTTTTAGTCAGACTGGTTCCATGCAGTGGGATGTTTCAGCGAGCCAGTCCTTATCGAAACTCATCTGCAACAATGACTTCAGCTCTTAAAACAATGACTTTCTTTGCTCTTGCATGAGTAAACACTGGTCTATTGTTCCGCCTCTTTCCCTCCTCTTTCTTTATTTCTTTTCTCTCCCTCCTTTTTTTCCCCCCTCCTGCCTAGTTAAACAGCAGGCAGAGGGAATCCATTTTAATCTGATTAATAACTTAGTTGATCACATATAACCTAATTTTCATTCAGTGCCGCCCTTGTCTGCCCGGCCACATTCATGCTGACCTTTGGAGTCGCCACAGTCACAATACAGCACAATAAGCGCCATTGTCCTGTCAAAAAAAGCTGAAGATGTTTTACATCATTACAAAAATTTAATGTCTCCATCTTTTTAAATGGGATGATTTCCACAAAAAGCCAGGCCCGCAATTGAATGTGTGTGATGGGGGGGGGTCATTACAAGCAGGATTCAAGTTTCCTGGGTCGCAAGGATGGGAACAACTTTTCTCATGCATTCACAGTAATATGAATCGTCCTTTTAAAACAGATATGGTTACATATTAGTTTTGAAAGGTACAGTAACTGGCTCAGCATTAAGCTGCCCTCCAACACTGGGGCTCTTTGTTCCCGGGCCGAGCTAATAACTGGCCCCTGATCCTCATCTCTTACTGGTTGCGGAAGAACACTCTCAAATTTTTATTTTTTTTTTCATCGTTTTCCCCCTGAATGTATCTTTGATTACACCGTTATATGAGCTTCGTTTTGTCATTTCAATTTCACTCGATGTGTTTAGCGCTGAGAGATTTGTATTCAGGATTGGCAATTATGATTAGAATGCCACAAAGTAAGCCTTGTGAGTTTTTGCAATGACAAGTAAAAGAGAGGGAGAGGAGAAGGAAAAAAAAGCTTTCCTCCTTTTCTCTGTTTTCTCTTTCTTTCACTGACACATGCACACACAGGAAATATGAATCAAATATTCATGAAAGGGGCTGAGGTTCTCGTACACCCATATGCTTCCTCATACAACCAGCTTGCAGTGGACAGAGGCATCCATCCAGCTTGTATGACACAGCCGAGTGTGACAGTGAGCACGACAACACATCACCGCCACCATCGCAATCCAGAAGTCCAAGTCCTACCACACGTGCACTCCTCTCTTCCTTTCTTTTTCCTTTGTCCTCGTTGCCCTCCGCTGTACCCCGCGACTTCCTCTTTCGTTTAATAATCTGTTGTGAGAGGGATGAGTCCTCCGAGCTCCGTGATTCACTGGCCAGGAATCCTTGTAAAATCAGGGCTCCGTGCATTTGCCAGTTTCCAGAAATTGTAAGAACTTTATGGTTTATAGTTTTTTATTAGGCCTCGGCAGGAAAGAAAAGGGTGCCGCGGGAGGGGCAGAGGGTATAGGGGGGATTAAAACTGGAGGGATTAGCACCATACTTTAAGATAAATCTTTTTTAATGTGAAACCTCATCCCCGCTCATTCTGGGGTAACCGCTCTTATTAACTGCTTTTCTATCACTCCCCTTTTATGCGGCCTATTTTTTTGCAGAGCAACTTTAAGTACAGGCTTTTGGACACGGCCGTGCGCCGCTAACTCTGCCAGTTACACAAACAACGTCCCTTTTTAAGCTTTTAAACACAGAACAATGGCAAAGCACATAGCTGCGCACATTAATGCTTTTGTATATGGGAAGGGAGGAAAAAGCAGGAAAGCAGAGGAGAAGAAAAGAGATAAGCAGAGCTTGGCTGCGCTGCCCCTTCATCCCTCCATTTTTTCTCCATTTTCACTCTCTCTCCATTACTCTATCTCTGTAAAAAAAAAAAAAAAAAAAATCTCTTTCCATCATCAAATCCAGGCTGATCTGTATGCGTCGAGGGCTAAACAGACAAACATCATATTCTCAGTCTCCAGACTCTAATTGACTGAACAAGGATTGGTCACACTTTTAAGAAGCGTTCCATAATGGATTTCCATGTTTGTGCCTCTTTTAACTGGCAGCGCGAATGGAAGGCATAAATGTTGTCTTTATTACGGAAAACAACAGCCCTCTCTCTTTCTGTCTCCCTCAATCTCCCTCTATCTTTTTTTTCTGCCCATAAAAGATGATATCAGTGCAACGGTCGGCATTCGTTGCAAGGTCAATGCTGCCCGACAGATGACAAACGATCTCAAGATGGCCGCATCATCTGTCCTGTAGTTGTTGGGCGAAAAGAGATGAATGCATATCTTTTACTTTTTCACTCTTTTCCACATCTTTAATTTTATTATCACTTTCTGAGTGGGGGCAGAGGGACAAAAAACAGCCACCTGATTATCTGTGGCAACGGCTGGAAGTGCTTCCAGGCCTTTTTCAAAAAGCGAAAAAAGGAGATGGGGGGGTGGGGGGCGCAGAGAGAGGAGAGGAGAGGAGGAGGGGATGGAGGGAGGGAGGGAGGTGCGGGGGTGGGGTGGTGATGTGTGAGTAGTAGCGGGTCCTCTCGCTTCAATGTTGCGGCCAGCCTAGTGGCAGATCGCTACAATCCTGGAGGGAGCCGGGTCGAATGAGCTATTGGGGTTCCCAAATAATAACGGGGACAAACAGACAGACAAAAAAAGACACACAGACGGATGGACGGAGATAGGCAAGTGTTCCGATAAAAACGCGAGATCATAGCCGGATTATATACGCTTTCTTATTTCCGTTGTTTTGTGTTGGTGCTTTTATTTTTTTTAAGAAAAAAAAATATATATATATATTATTATTATTATTATTATTATTATCATTTATTTATTTATTATTTATTTATTCGCTATATTTATTTATTTATTTATCGATTGATTGCGTTTTAATTACTGCCTTGTGACAGAGAGCGAGGGAGGAGGAGCGTCAGGGCCAGGAGCGCGCGTTGTGTTTGCGTGTGTGTGTGTGTGAGTGAGAGAGAGAGAGAGAGTGTGTGTGTGTGTGTGTCCGTGCAGCCTTTTCCACACTTGTTTATTTATTTGCTGATGATAGCCTTTAATGAAGCTGTTTTCAATGTGCTTGCGACGCGACCCACTGTTTGCGCGAGCAGATGAATGTCTTATGTAGCCTTCATGCAAAGGAGAGAGGACAAGGAGGGAGCAGCTAGAGACCAAATACAACAGATCAAACCAAATACTACAGAAATCCAAATAAGACTTTATAACTCCGCTGGCCTTTTACACTGTCTTATCCGTTTCTATATATCATTATTTATTGTGCTGTTTTCAATTGCAAAGCAGATACCAAAGCTATCCCGGCCGGTGATGCCACAGAAGTAGGCTAAGCGACTGTTCTCATGCCTTTTCACACCTATGGGAAACATTACCGGTGCGGACTGAGGGGATAAATTAAGCTCACGGGCCTCTATGTTTACTCAAGGAGAACACTTAAGCAGTGGAAAGGTAATAGAGAGACGCAGGTGCATCCACGACAGCCAAGTGACACACAGCCTTTTATTGCAAAGATACTACAAACAGGCCTGGAATTGTAACCCAACTTTTCTTCTGTAGCTTGTAGAAGAGAGGTCTGATCTCCTCTTTATCCGTCTGTGTGTTAGTCTGGACTGTGGCAAACTGCTGCACTCAAGGGACCATCGTCTATATATGTTCTATGCACATTTGCACCAAAACTAACGCCGGCTACCAGTCTACATCCACAAATGTAAATAAAAGTGCGCAGCTGGGCTACATGTGTACACACCTAAAGGCGAATGTTGTAAGCTCTCCATACCAAATATTTCCCCAAAGCTGTCTACTAAAAACACGGGCGAAGATACAGACGATTCAGAAGAGGAAGCAGCTTATATCAGTACTTCTGTCCGATTATTTGCATCAAAACAAGAAGCCGGAGGAAGATCATGTTTGTTCCATTGCCGGTGCCGTTCGTGTTTCAAAGAACTGCCCCTGACCTCAACGCCTGGCGTCTCAAGTCCCCTCTGGCTCTCCGCTCCAACTCCGGTAAGACATTTTTTCCTCTTTCCTCCCCTGCTACACCTCTTCCATGTCGGTCAGCCATGCAGACCCGCCCCGCCTTGCTCGGTCGGTGCCGATCACTTGCAAACGGGGTGAGCTTGTTGGTGCACACCCACCCACCCACC
>JAPQRP010000019.1:11640176-11666724 GCA_037367295.1 Apogon hyalosoma | reverse complement strand
TGTTTGCTTCCCATCCAAGATGTGTCTCATTTTCCCTGACTGGACAGCCACATCAGAAAATGCCCAAAAGAACTTGGCGTCCTTGTGTGGACAGAACACAACTTTTCATTTAAATAATTTGATTGATTTTCTCACTGTTTATTGTTTTTTTTTCTTCTTCTTCTTCTTTCTCATCACTTCATCTTTTTCCTTTCTCTTTCCTCCTGGCTCATTATCTGCTGTCTAGAGCACAGGGTAGGAACATGTGCGCACGCAGAGCTAAACTCCATCTCCGGCAGTGACGGCCACTTTTGACAAAACACTAAGTGCATTTCTTAATTATCTGACTTCTCTCTAATACCGTTGTCATCTCGCAGACAATCCCTCTCCTCGCTCTCTGATGTTGTTATTATGTTCTCATTTGGATGCTGGCTCTCCGCAGGTAGTCATCCCCCACCACCCCTCACTGTATCCCTCCTCCTCTTCCTCACTAACACACACACACACACGCTCCTCCTGATTCACTGGTCGTCTCATAAACTTCACTTTGGCCCCTGATGTGTTGTAAAAATGCAAAGGGATGGGTGTTTGAAGTGGTACCATTTTGTTTCAAAAGATGTTAAAAACCCACAACTAAGATAATCATTTCTTTAAAATTTCCTGCGCAAAAATGATCTTCACAAAGACTGAACACACACACACACACACACGCACAGCTGTACACACACTTAGGCTATAGTCAGCACAGTTTGATGTGGATGAGCAGACTTTATATCAGGTAGAAGAAGAGGAGAAAGAAGATGAGCACGGGGGGGGTCTTTCTCCTCCATTGCTAATGAATCCATCCTGTGATCAACACCATCCGTCCGTCACAGAACACCCCCACCCCACCCCACTCCACACTCCTTCGTCTTCCTCCTCATCATCTAACAAAGATGGGAAAAAAAGAAAACCTTGCTTGTTAATTTAGAAAACAAATATTCAGCAACTTTATCAGAAGTGAAGCAGCAGGCGCAACTTTATTTTTTGTTGTTTTTACTTTCTTTTTTTTTTCTTTTTTTCCTGCTTTGTGAAAGAGTGCCGTCAGCTTACCTGAAGTTTTTAGAGGAACACGTCTTTTCTTCCAGGCTGTTAACTTGAACACAGTGCTGTGCTTTTTTCAGAGGAGGTTGTCTGCACATTTCCATTAAGTATTAAAAGTTTACAAAGAAAATGCGAGAGGCTGCCTTTTTATGCAATTTCAGACCCTTTAAAAAAAAAAAAAACTAACTAAAATTCAACTGTTAAATCTCTCTGCTGTGATCCCACTATACAGTAGTTTTCCTTACACAATGAAGTGAGCTATTGGGTTTTTTGAGGCTTGAATGCAGAGGTTGCAGTATTGGATCTTATACCTATTGAAGCTGACGCAGTATAACAAAGCGTACAGGGCCAAAAGTAATGATCATATACAAATATCAATATGAGAAAGAGTGTGTGCTAAAGAAGACGTATGGCTATTGATGTTTAAATAACTGTAGCGTCAGAGAGATGGAGAGAGGGGAAAAAAATGTGAATCATATTTTCTCACTGTGTCTTGGGGAAAAAAAAAAACCACTTAATCGAACACACCCCGTGAGGCGCAAACAGTGGAGCCGAGGGCAAGATAAAAACAGCACCTCTCTGTCTTTCTCTTTCTCTGTGCCTGGTGAACAAAACCGCAAATAAATATATAATCAGTTAGTATTATGCTGTTTTTGCTGTGAGCCGCATTATCTGCTGCGTTGCCGCTCTCTCCGCAAAGAGAAAAAGAAGAGGATGTTTGACAGCGCAAACTCCTCCGATGATAAAAACCAGTAAAAAGTTAAGACTTCAAAAGTGTTTTTTTTTTCTCCCCCCCCAATCCTGTGTGTGTCTTTTAATTTGTCTGGGCATACGCAGCTGTATTTGCATTTCAAATACTCATATTTGAAGAAGGTGGTTTAAATGCCAAGACGCGAATTGATGACAATCACCTCGACTCAAAAGCAGCAGTGAAAACCTCTCTTTCTCACTGCTGACATTAAAACTAACCAATGGCCACAACACGAACACAATACAAATATATATTTATCTTCCCTGCCTCCCTCCTTCCTCTACCAACCTTCCTCTTGCTCTTTCGTTCTTTTCATCTCATTATTTTAGTATCACTTTACATTTGAATATCAGCTCCTATACTTGCAGGGCAACAGTGTGAGAGCTGCCTCTAACAAACTAAAATAAGAGAATAATCAGCAGGGTTCAGAATGAGGAGGAATTGATTCAGCGGCAAACAGTTGGGGTGCATACACACGTTCAAACACACAGCCTCCTCCCCTTTCACTGCCTTTTCATCACTTTTCCATATTCATTTCTGTAATTTACAGTAAATCCAATAGCTGTCAGTCACACACACACACACACACGCAAACACACAAAAAGAGAAGGAAAAATTAAAAAAATAAAACGTAAAAAAACGCTGTAAATTTATGGCGTTGGGAAACAGCTGCTGCAACATTTACAGCAAAGACCACTCTAAAATATTAAAGATGTGTCACCACCGGCGCTCGGCCCCTGCATCTGTAACCATCTGCTTTCTATTAAAACATTACACCCAAAAAAGCACATGCAACCCGCTCGCTCAGCGATGCTATTTCCAGACGTTTTTTTTTTTTTTTCTTTTTTCTTTTTCTTTTTTTTCCTTTCAGATCTGCTCAATCTGGGGAAACTGCATTGGCACAGACAAACAACCTTTTGAGTCCTGTCGAACTCTCCTAGCTAACTAGAAACATCAAAAAGCAAGTTCCTGAGTATCTGCTGGAGCTGCAGGAGAAGCTGCGCTATCAAGTAGCTCCTATAAAACACTAAAATACACTGACAGATAAGAAAAATACATGACTGCAAAGGGCAGGCTCTCAATTTTGTGAGAGTGACGTCTTCAATGCAAGAATGGGAAGCAAAACTGAGCTAAACACCTGTTTGGACTGAGATCAATCTTCCTGACTAAAATCAGTACTGATGTTTGTTAGTGTGTTTTAAGGGCTTTTCATATGAAATTATCATTTTTCCTCTCACAATTGTATTTTCCTCATGATGAATAACAGCCGGAGGCAGCATAAACAACCGGTTTACTCCTCTTTTTTGATTTATTTCATTAAATTACCGGCCTCATCCACGTGTCCTTGAGCAAGACACTGATCCTCGGTCAAGCTGCCACGACTAAGAGCATCAGCTAAATGTCTAAAATGTAAAATTACAGTCTTGCCTTCCCTGATGTCCTTGGGTTACTCAGGGGTGTGGAGGCGTACAATGACTCAGACTGTTTGGGGCGATGACATCTGTCCTGTTAGAACAGATAGAGAAATACAGAGAAAAAAACAGGAGAGTGAGAGCAGGGCTTCTGAAAGCAGCACCGCAAAATATTATGTTACAGCCGAACACAGAGAGAGAGAGAGAGAGAGATGGGAGGAGAGACTTATGGGCCGAGTCAAAGGTAAACAATTACAACATCATGAGTCACTTTTTTGGAGCTGGGCTAAAGGAAGATCATCTCTCCCGCTTAATAGGTAATTTCCTTTGTCTTCTGAGGATCATATCACATGTTGTTGCCTTCGACGGGGTGGTCTGCTGAGGGAAACAGACACGCAGCAAATGAGAGAGAGTGGGAAAAAAAAAAGAAATTACAGATTGAAACTTGGCTGGAAAACTTTCACAACAGCGTTCCTTGAGAAACATTCTGTTCAAATTAAACAAGTGCCTGTTTGTGAGGAATGCAACGACAGATTCAGAGGGACATTTCCCAGTTTCTGTCTTGTTTTTTTCTTTCTTTCTTTCATTCTTTTTTTTGATATTTCATGCTCACTGTCATCTTGTCTGAGCAAAAAAAAAAAAAAAAAGCTAGTTGTCCATTTTGGGGCTGTCATCTCCTCTTCCTTCATTTGCCTCTCTCTCTCTCTCTCTCTCTCTCTCTCTCTCTCTCTCTCTCTCTCTCAGGATGTGAACCCACTTTCTCCCTCCCGTTTTTCCCTACGTCTCTCCGTCACTCTCCCATGTGATGTCACTATCTCGGCGTGAATCATTAGGATATCAGTGTTCATCCAGTGACAGAAAGTGCCTGATTAACAAGCTCTCTTGTTTTTCCTCTCCTCTTTATCCTCCTCCCTTTTTTCTGAAACGAGGACTCCCGCTGCTCCCAACGACATTTCTCCTCATCCCCCCTCCTCATCATACCTCCTTCCCTCCTCTTCTTCCCTGTCGTGGATGGCAGGGAGTCACAGGTGTGTGACAATAATTACACATACACTCGGAAAAAAATAATGTCGTTTCCTCCATTTAATAAGTTTGCAGTAAAATAGGCAGCCAGATAGAGAGAGAGGGAGAGAGCTTGAATCTTATCGGATACCCCAACCTCTAACTTAATCATATGGCTCTTAAGAGCAGCCTGCCACCAGCTGGGGCTCCGTAATATGCATGCAATATGTGTGTAAAACGATACACTTTAATTTTGAGCCCACTTTAAGCAGCAACAAAATCTGTTTATATGGGAGACATTTAAAAAGAAGTGAGGGATGGAGGGAGGGTGAGCAGAGGATTGGGTTAACTCTTGCTCTCCGGGCTCGACAAAAGCCATCTGTCGGGTGTCAGCCAGTATAGCTGTACACACTGTAATGTAAAGAAAGAGGAGCGCAAATAAACGAAGACAACGGTCATTTGCTTTGTATTTCAAGTCGGTCCAAACTGGTGCAAACTCCACTTTGAGTCCAGCTCATAATAACTGACCTTTTACATCCAGTTTTCTGCTTTTAACTCCCTACAAGTAGATAAAAAAAAGGAAGCATTTAACACATTTTCTGTATTTCAGAACTGAAACGCATTTTTTGCAATTGTGCATTTGTTGTGTTCAACACTGTGATTTTGCCACTATAGCCTCAATTGTTGTTCTTGCAGTTTGTGAGGCTGTAAGCTTATGATACAAAACTTTACATCAATGATTTAACATTTTGGCACTTTTCCATTTGTGCTTCTTTGACAAAAGTGTAAGCCAGCAAGTAATCCACAGTAAAAGTAAAAAAGAAAAAAAAAAAGCTGTTCATCGTTGGCTTTATATGCAAACTCCAGTGTGTCAGCTCCTCTTTGCAGGACAGGCTCTTTTATTGGTGCATTATTAACATTTTAATACAAGGCCACACAGAAGGATTCATAGGACTGTTTCCTGAGCTGCCATCTCTATCAACAGTCCTCTTAAACAGCAGTTACCACAGGAAAAAGTCATCCTTTGGGTTAAAAACCAACTTACCACAACTTTAAAAAGTTAGAAGACGTTCATCTAAATAGTGTATTGGCTCGCATACCCACTGGAAATTTCTGTTTATTCCACATTGTCTGACACTAACATATACAGTATCATCTTGCTTCATCTTTTCATTAACACTCTGCAATGTTTACAGTGAGATAAATGTTCATATCCAGTACTGCATTTTTTTGAGTTCATGCAGTGTCCAAAAATTCACTCTGTCACGCTCCATTTGGTGTAAAAGGAAACTTTGCGATCTAACATAAGTTCTAGACACTAAATAACCCCCCGACATGTCATCGAGGAGAAAGAGGTGAAAAGGTAATCAGTTTTTCCTTCTGGGTGGCATTTTTGTTTTGTTTGTTTTTGATTGATTACTTTTGTTGATTTGAGGGTTTCAACAGGGTAACAAATGGGGGACAGAAGCTTCACTTTCTCACTTAGCTCAAAGAGAAACACATTTAACTGAGCTGATGGTAGTTAATGACTGTGATGACATGGGTTTCGGGAATCTCCGAGGAATGGAGTCTGATAGAAACCAAGCTGCTGTTTGATGACCTGGGGTGTCACCAAAGGGTAAGAGGGACGGGATGGAGGGAAGCAACACTGAGGCGTTTCAGGACAAGGGAAGCAGAAGGGTTTTCGGAGGGGGAGAGAGAGGAAGAAGGAGTGAAAAGAGGAAACGAATTAGAGGGGAGAGCTGTGTGTAAACTTCAAAAAGCCTCTGACGGCTGCCACTGCTGCCGCCGCCAGCCCTGACCACTCTACAGATGCTTTTGTTCCCTACTCGCTCCTATCCACCCCCCCCTCTTGTCCTGATCTCCCTCCTTCTCTTCTTCCCTTCTCTTTTTGCCCTGGTGTCTTTGGTGATCCAGTGTGAGAGGGAGCGGGGGGCTATCAAAGCCACCGCTGTCTGTTACAGACTTCAAAACCCGGGGCCCCCGTCCGTCCGTCAGCCCCAATCATCATATCTGCAAGGCCCCAGCGGAAAGCCTCGTACACTGGAGGAGAAATATTTGATCTGTCCTCTTTGCGAGGATCAACAGTCACACAAACGACAGGAGCGCCCTGGCGTTGCAAAAGACGGAAAGGGGAGGGGGGAGTGGGAGGACTGGAGGAGGCTGCCAGAGGGGTATGGGGAGGGAGGATGGGTGTCACGACGGACCAAACTGATAAAGCTGATAGGAAAATGCTGCTATTAATCCTTGTTTTAATACTTTTCATATTCACACATTTTCACATTTATATCTGAAAGTGACAAGTTGGACAGAGTTTGTGAGGAGCTTAGAGGGAAAAGTGTGCTTGATTTTTTTTATCACTTTCAACCTTTATTACCAAATTTTTTTCTTCATTAACATTATTAGTATTTTTTTTTCTGCATTCATCACTAATCTTTATTATTATTTCATTATTTCAAATACAGTAATGACAGTGTATTATGAATAAAAGAAAAATTTAAATCGTCACCTCCCCAAACTATTAGGGCCTTCTCGAAGTATTACCTGTGCAATAGTGATATTCTGAAATGAAAAACTGAAAATTAGCAAGGAATGAAAGACAGTTTTAGTGAGAACGCGTTGCATTTTTTTTAATTTTCACTTTTTATTTTTACCTCACTCAATCAGTGGCCATGCATGTTAGATTTGTTGTTAGATTTTTAATAGTACATGGTATTGCTAAAATGACAAAAGTATATAAAGTTTAAATGTGTATAGAGTGTCTTTTTTTCTTATTTTACTTTTCTTACATTTTTTTAATATAACTTGTATTTATAATTTCTAGAGACAGTATCTACTGACAAAGAATTCCTTGTATGTCTTTGTGTACTTAAGTACTTACGTAAGATTATTCTGATTCTGAAGTAGTGCACTTTTGCTGTTTTTTGCAATACACTGCATTTAGGTTGTGAAAAGATTTATTTCTGCCTCATCTTCAAACTGTGATTTGATTTTGTTGATTTTATAGATGAAATAATTGATGTGTAATGTGTAAATTTTACGTGTAGAAAAATCATATGAATTAATTTCCTCCCATCTTGCTTCTTTTTTTTTTACCCCAAATTCATGGTTTGCCCAGTTTCTTATGTGTCACTCCATCATGACTTATTAGTGTCGAGAGTAGCCTAATAGGCCTGTATCTACCCATGTATCTATCAATCTATTTAGCCATCTATCTGTCTCTCATTGTCATATGACACAGTTATTTATAGACATCACCGTGTGTGTCTCCAGGAGACGGCTGGTATAGTTAGCTCTTAAATCCTGTATGTGAGATCAGACTACATAATTACCTATCACATTAAGCCCTTTATGTCCACCAGACTTAGGCCTCTCTCTCTCTCCTCTCTCCCTCTCTGTCTGTCTCTGTCGTATACACACTTACACACCATCACACACACACACACAGCAGCAGCAGTGGAGCAGCTGGTAGCATTATTGACACACAGTGTGCCTGAGGGGGGAGGAGGCATAGAGAACGAGAGAGAAAATCAAATGGGGGAAGACGAATATGTGATTTGAAGGAGAGTGTATGTGAGCATAGAAGACCAACTTCAAAGCCTTTTCTGTTTAATTGACCCCCCCACACCCCCATAGTCACACACACAGACATAAAGTATACCACACAACTTCCTAAACAGACACATGCACACAGACCAGCTCCTTTGGCGTGGATCTATTCAGACAGACTGCTATCAGTGATGCAGGCATGTCACTCATCACCCCATCGCTTCCAACAGAAGAATCAGCAGGACATTGTGTCAGGCTTCGTGGAACACACACACATGCACGCAGCACCAGAGATGCATGCACGTGCCAAGCAGTGAGTCAAGGGTTCATAAGGTTGAATGTTTCCAGACCTAATCAGTGTGCGTCTTAGTGTCTCAGTACAGTATGTAGCGTGATTCAAGATTGTACCGGAGTGGACACTGATAATCTGTTTGGGCGTCTGTGTGCATCTGTCTACCTGACTGACTTCCCCTATTCTATTCTATTCTATTCTATTCTATTCTATTCTATTCTATTCTATTCTATTCTATTCTATTCTATTCTATTCCATTCTGTCTAGCTTGTGTCAGTTGACTATGCGCATCGTGTGCTCTATTTTCAAAGTCCATAAATTTATCATGTTTTACTAGAAGCACATTTTGGCATTGAAATTTCCCCCTTAAGTTCAATATAAAAAATGCATGTCCATATGAATATCCTAACAACTGTTATGCTTTTTTATTGTGAATGTGTGAGATTAATTATGCATCAGGATTCAAACCCATCATGATGAAAACAATTGTGAAATTGAGAGATTGCAGCGGCCTGCTTTTGGAATCTTTGATTTAATTTCCCCGCACCGGTTGTCATGTCAGGGTTGTAATCAGAGCGGCGAGGGTCGGGGTGATGTTGGCGGGTTGAGGAAGTAGAGGTTTAAGTAACCCCGCTCAGCTGCAGGGATGCAAACAAAATTATTAGAAAACATAAAAAATAAAAGATGAAGAAGAAACACATGTTCAGTTTGACAAGTGGAGACAAGTCCAACTCTGAGAATTGCAGTCTCGGGGGAAATGGGTAAAGATGGCAGGTGATCTGCGCTGTGCGTGCATGTGCGTGTGTGTGTGTGTGTAGGTGTGTGTGTGTGTGTGTGTGTGTGTGCGCACATATACATGGGAATGTGTGTGACGCTGTCATCGCTTTCAGCAACAATAAACAAATTAATTCTTTTCTTCTTTGAACGTAGAAATTTGGGGTGTCACTCTATGCATGCGTGTGTGTGTGTGTGTGTGTGTGTGTGTGGTAACAGATGTCCACCCAGTGGCTGCTGGGACGGCACTTCACATTCTACATGTGTTAAGTGACAGTGATGGACAGCAGGTAGTCCTTTTAATAATTCAATATATTTTAATCCTCTCTCTTTCTCTTTCTCTCCCCGTATCTGTCTCTCTGTCAGAAGCCAAATAACACTGTTGACAGGGATATGATTACACAAATTGGTATCAAAAAATAGAATTTGATGCAGGGCAAATGTGAAAACAGACACGTTATTTTTTTTCTCCATGGATACTTTGATAAAAGCAACTGATTTATCTTTGCACTTATATAAAAAAAATACAGAACTTGCAGTGTATAACAGAGCCAGGAGCACCAACAAAAGAAAAAAAAAAGTCTCTTATTTTCTGACCTTCTCACATGTATTCTAAACATCACTCCATTTTCGAAAAGACCAATCAAAAGAAGGGAACGCCAAAAAAAAGGCAACAGCAGAGAGAATGAGCCAGATCCAGTCAGTCAGTCAGTCAGTCAGTCAGCCAGAGACATAGACATTTCCCCAACACCAGGATGCGGGTAAGTGAGCCTCAACTGACCAGAAATGATTTGCCTCTGTCTGTTAGACACGTAATGGAGTCATTTAACTAGTCAAATTAGGAGCCGGCGAGATGCCGCATGCTTCATTACTGGGTTCCAATGGGCACCGCTCTACATTTACGTCAGAAATGATTTCAGGGTAAATTAATGTTTTTATTGTCTTGGTTAAAAAAAAAAAAAAAAAAACTCAAACCCCATATAGATCACACACTCACACACACACACAGGAGGACACTTCCACATGTTTGAATATATGTCCACATTCTTGTGCACACATGGCTCTGAGCACAAAATGTAATAAGACACACACACAGGTTGTTTGCACACACCGGCCTCTGTCTGTCACACAAGCTCCTTCATGCACACACACACATCTGAGAGTTGCACATCTAAAAGATCAGCACCATCTAGAGGTCAAAATCTGATATTGTCCCTGCCTCTACTGATATGTTAAAGCCCTTATTTTTCTCCGTTCTTTGCAGAAGCATTGAGAAATGTTTCCCAGCAGCATGATTTGTTGCACACCAAATGATTGCTTCTTTAAAGCCATTTATTGGGAAAGAAGGGTATTTGTGGCCACAAGTGTGCAGCCTGTGGATTACAAGTAGGGCTTAACATTTGTTGAACAATCGGTTCATGTTTTAGGACATGTGCAGTAGTTGTAGGTGGAAAAAAAAAAAAGGAAGCCAGAGAAGAAAAAAAAAAAGGAAGTGTTTAAAACAGGTTTTCAGCAGCAGAAAGGCGTCGAGTAAGCGGCGCTCATGATATGACTGACAGCTATTTAGCCTTACTTGATCCAGCACTCCCTCCCCTGACCTCTAAATCAGAACCAGGTGATGACGGAAATAGGAAATAGAATATATCCACTGGGGAGAGATCAAAGACAGAGTGTGTGTGCAGGAGAGGAAGGGGTGGTGGCGGCGGTGATGGTGTGTATGGAGGGGGGTGAACATGTAGATCTGCTCCTTGTCGACAGGGAGGTCTGACAGCTGGGATTATTGATGAGAGGCAGACCCCTGTTAGAGTCCGAGCAGAGCACAGACCTCTGGGGCTTGGAGTCCTCACTGTGTTTTCACATGAGGCCGCAAACTCCCAGCAAACCACACCGAGCTGGGCTTCAACCGGCAACCTCTTTTTCTCAGTTTCACATTTGGAGTGAAAACTTGTGAAGTGAAGTTGCCTTTAATGGTCAGAGCGAGTCCAGGTTCACTCAGCGCTCTTTCCTGCGCCTGTTTCTCAGGCTTCCAGCAGCTGCTTGTATTTATGTTATCGTAGATTACAGCTGCATTGTTTGAAGTTGACTGACAGCCAGTGATATTTATGCTTATGTACGAGTGTGTATTTGGATTCCTTTGTTTTTTGACGAGGCTCGCACACACACGCTCGCGAACACACCGAGATGCACCGGTGTAATCACGCTGCACACATACCCAGCTGTGCAGACACACACACACACACACACACACACACACAGTCAGTTGTTCTTCTTGACATTCTGTCGATATCATTGCGTCCAAAAGCTCAGTGATTTTGATACAGCTCTTGGCTGACGCTGGCTGCCGCTCTTTGACGTACACACTTTGTTCTGAGACTTATATGCGACCATCTCTTTCTGTGTTTCGGCTCCTATTTGCTTGTCGTCCTCTGTCAGACTTCATTGCTGTCCGCCTGTGATAACCGGCAGCTTGGCCATATAGACAGATAAGTTTCATATGCAGTGAGAGAAGAGTCATGTCAACAAGGCAAGTCAAGCTGAAAACCACAATGCAATGAAGACTCTACAGGACCTTTTTATTCCATTATATTCAGTAAGAAAAAAAAGAATATACAATAGAATAAGTGATATGTGTGTAGAAGGCAGTAATAGTTCTCTATTTTAACCTCGTGATGCATTTTTGGTAATTCTGCATAATCTTGCACAGCCATTTGGTTGTAATTATACCCATGGGAAGGGGGATATATTTTCAGTACCATACACCTGTTTTGCTTCTACTTGGCCAATTTGGTCATTTTAGACAAAAATAGTGAAGCTTTTCTGCATCAGATGAAAAAATGTAAATTGGAGCAACTGGCATTGTTTCAGCATTGTTTCCCAAACTTTTTTTCTTTTTCTGGGACTCCGATTTTTAAAAATGACAAACCATCACGACCTAATTCAATTCACAATACACATAAACTATAAATCAAGTCAAAAGTGAATTTATACACACGTACCTGGGTATTTTTTGCTGCAGCCGACACTTCATTTTATGTACGTGTTGTTACTGAAAACAACAATAGAGCTTTTTTCCTGCCCTTGTCAGTGTAACAAACAGAATGTACCCTTTCATACTAGATTCAGTGTTTATCAGAACAATAGGAACATTTAGTACTAACGAAAATATGCCTCTTGTTGAAAGTTTGTTAAATGTATTTAAGAATTATCTTAGTGTGACCCAGTCTGTGGACAGGGATGGTTAATACTCCTTAAGTTACATTGAACTTTATTATCCAAAAAGTGGAAAATTGTCTAGAACAGGATATATATTAAAGAGACAAAAATGTAATTCATGCAAAAAATTATCAACAATAAAAAAGGAAAGTAAAAAAAATTAAGACCTCATGTTCAGTCACTTGCAGTTAATCCACTTCAACAATTTAACACCTCAACTGCCCTTACACAAGACCAGTGACCTTTTCTTTAGTTTTCTTCACTCACAGCTTTTAATATCTGTAAAGTTGTTATTTTTTTCAACAATAAAATCCTTATTGTTTTCTAGGTTGGGTTTCTTTGTATTTTATGTATAACATTATACAGTTTTTACTTATATTTTTCATCATAATGCCCTTATGTTTTTACCATAAATGTTAAGATTTGTCCTAAATCTCGGAAAGTTTATATTTGCATGTAAGTTGCATAAAGTAGAAGCCGTTTCTAAATTACCTCAAACATAATGTAATGTTTCTGTTGAACTTTTTCTTTGTTGAGACAATTTTTTTCTGTGATAATGTTGCTAACAGTGTAAGAGTCATATTGCTATCGCTGACAATGGTTTAGTAGTGTTCCTTTAATTTTCTTTTTTTTTTTTTACTTGAGTAATGTGTAACTGAGATGTCAGGAAAAAAAGCAAAAAAAAAAAAAATAAATAAAATAAAAAAAAAAAACAGATGACATGCAGCAAAGGCTGAATCAGAACAGGGCTTTTAATGCAAAGCTTTAACCTTCTCAAGTGTTATATTGTGTAAAAACTGACATCCTGTCCTTGCAAGCACACATAAGACATGTTCATGTGCTTTAAGAAACCACTATTTGTCTCAGTACACGTGTCATTTGTTGAAACGTACAGACATGCAGATTGATTTATCCATCCATCTTTGGTCAAACAGATCCAGCCTATCACTCCTCGGCCCCCCCCTCCATCTCCTCATCCCGTATATCACACAAACACAGGCATTTTATAGACATCGGCTCTGATGCGGCGATATTGTTTTTGACTCTCTCTGTTATGTATTGATCACTGTCTCGCCCGTTTATCTGCGCCGGGTGGACACTTGTAGATGAATATATGCACACACACATGAACACTCATGGCCTTTCATTTGGACAAGAGATCATTGTTGCTGCCACATTGCTCTGAAAGAGGAGGTATGTGTGTGGATGTGTGTGTTCAGAACATTTAACCATTGATGTCTGACTACTGATTCCCTGTCATCTTATTATTATCCCTCCCTTCTACATGAAGCCACTGTGTTGTTGTTGCATGTTTTTGTGCGTAGTTAAACTACTCAGGCAACGACTCCATCGCTAATTATAGCTTTCCACTTGAGCGCCGACATAGAAACACGGGCCCTCGCGTTAACTTCTCTGGAACTCAACAGTGTTTTGGTTTTCTGATATACATTACTGCTATTGTGTACCACCTTGTAATTTAAGTGTTTTCCTACGTTATGCGGTAGTTTCTATGGTCCGTCTTTTATAAGCGTAGGTGTGGATGATGAGAGCTCTGTCGCTTATGACATTATGTCTTGAAACATTACAATCTGTACTTATATTTCCTCTGGCATTTTTTGTTCTTATCTTGAATTCGCGGCCACCACTTAAAGTCAGCATTGTTTTCCTGTATAAATTGCTGGATCTCCTCCCTTTGGGTAAATATACTGATAAGAATTATCCCATTCAACCTTCAAGTGCATGCTGTTCTCATAATGTTATATATTATATAATTGCAGATGCATGTATTATACATATGTTTTTACAGTTTTTTTACAATTTCTTGATAAATGTACTTAATTGGAGTGAAAAGTAATCACTTCAACCACTATACATGTCTCTAAACTCTGTTCTGCTGAAGATGCCATGATATCTTGTCTTACTTGACTTTTTTTACTCATTTTTTTCCTTATACGATGGGTCTGCTTAAGGTTAAACTCAGTTGGGACTGAAAATACTGTCCAGTTTTGGCCATTTTATGTTTTAAAGAAAATCTTGTGCCATAAAGTAATCTGGCACACGATGCAAAACACACCATACATGCCAGTACAGGCTGCCAGTCGTCTTGGTTGTTTGTTTGGGGTAATTACACTAACGTCTACAACTGATGGCGTTGAGGATTTACTGACACGACACAGCTATATGCAACACATTTTAAAAATCAGAGGTTTGCTGGAGTTATTGTCACTCCTTATAGAAACCACAACCCTAACCAAAGAACCTTTGAAGATCCGTCTTTTTTGTGGGTGTAGCAAAGGACGACTGAAAGCATGGTTGAGTCCGAGCACCGATCGAGTCCTGGCTCAGTTGCCCACTCTGTCCAGAAGGCAGCTCCGCAGGACGTTAGCCGGCTCGGCTTTCTGGGATAGCTGCCCGGGGGTCCTGGATGACCTCAAGAGTTAAAAGCAAACAGCGGGAGAGATAGACGAAGGCATGGAAGAAGCATGGAAACTGACAGAGAGAGACGGAAGAGGAGGGGATGGAGGTATGTGGATGAGCAGAAGACAGAAAGAGAGAGAGAGAGAAGTCATAAACAGCAACTTAACCCTTTATAGTTCACTCACAGAAATACTTTGAAATTCAAAATTTCAACCTCAGTGTGTTATTGGAGGACCTAACAAGACAAGGCTGAAAAAAAAACAAAAAACACACACACATATATATATATATATATAATGTAGAAAATCAAGGTAAGTGAAATTACTTTATTTGGTATCTTACCCATAAGTGGAAAAAAAAAAAAGAAGAAGTAGTAAATGTGGAAAAAAACCAGGAAAAACACATGTAAGGTGAAAGGAACATGTATTTTAGAACATTAGAACATCACTTTTAGAACATTACACCAACATAAGTCCTGATACCTGTCAATATCCACATATCATTCCTTACATTAGTACCATTACTTCATGGTACCAAACAAAGCAGTTACGCTCACTGTTCATGCAGAGGTGGACCTTACAGACCCTGCCACTGTAGCTGTCACTGTCTTGTAATGTTTTCAGAAATTACCCAAAAAAAACTGTCACCTGCCCGATGAAGAGTTAAACCCAGAAGAAGAGACAGAACATGTAAAACGAAAGGATGGAAACTATATAAACCAAACATATGTGGACATGCCTGTTGAGTGAAAACTTGACAGAAAATATACAGAATAGTCATCACATACAAGACTTTTGGCACCTTTTACCACCTCAGGCCTCCAGCAGAGTGAATCTCTACAGCTACGTTTTAAAGAATCGTACGCGCTTTACCAGAGGAAAGATGATTTTCGGGCGTCCACATACTTTTGTCCGGGATAATAGGAGACGAAATGAGTGAACCCGGTCCAACCACAGACTTAAAAGACAGTTTTTGTGTACATGAGTGTAATGTGTGTGAGAGAGGGAAGAATTGAGCATGTCATCCTTCAGATGGACTTGGTGAGCGACATGTCAGATCTGTTATTTCCCTCATTGGCCGCCCCACCCGCTTTCCCACAGTCCTCTTCTCCTTGGCCTGATAATGACGCTTAAGAAGGTAATGGTGTAAATGAAAGCTGCCCCCCCCCTTCCCCACCCCACCCATCCAACTTCACCACCACCTCCTTCTCTCTTTCTATCTACATGTCTCTCTACCTCTCTCTCTCTCTGGGGAACAAAGAGGCCTTATTATACCTCCTTGTCAGCGTCGCTCTGTGTCTCACCACTGTACAATCACTGTTTTCAGCAGCACTACCAGCATGGGGTAAATGGAGAGAGAGAGAGGCAGTGTTTGAGGGAGGTAGAGGGAGAATGGGAACCTCTCTCTCCCGTGGCAGTATTCAACACTAGTTATCTAGAAGTGCTTTTTTAGTTTGAAGCGCACCGTTCGTTTGTTGAAAATGCCTTTGTGTGGAGCTTTTTTTTTTCTTTTAAAGCTTGAACAGGCAGTGTAATTTATTTGAGGCACACGTTCACATGACATACACAGGAACACACACACACACACACTCCTTAAGTCGAGAGATATCTTCTTATTGGGGAATCTTTCAATAAATCAATGTGACTTTAAACACATTTCCCAGGCGACGCGGCTGACCTGATAAGAAGTGAACTAATCTCTTTTGAGGCTGCCGGGAGAGCTTTGAACCAAATCTACTGTGCATCTATCACCAAGGTTATTTGTCAATGGCTGCTAATCCCAGGTAAATTTCCCTGGTTTTATATCAGGGGTTCTCATGTCTGAAGTTTCTCGGCCTTGGGAAAATAAGAGAGCAGGCTTACAGAAAGGAGGGGAACAAAAGAAATGTTATGGATTTCACCGGCAAAACAATGGTTCGGGGAGGGAACGGGGGAAGAGAGGCCAAGAGGTTTATTAATAATTCTTTACACATCAAAGTCAGAAGTATACTTCGACGCATCCGTCTTTTTAAGTCTGTTATTGTAGTGTTCGTATGAGATCAGATGTGGTGTTGCTCTCTTTTTAACCCATAAAGACCAAAACCTCTATCGGCGACCAAAACCATCAATTGAACTAAAATGTTCCTTATCTGTTGCTCCACTAATCCTATCAATACGTGCAAATAATTGTTGTAAAATGCAGTTTGTCATCTTTTCATGGTCATCAGATATGACCCATTTGGACGTTCAGAGGCTCTGTAGTGAACACGGAAACACTGTCATCTACAACACTGATTCATCAGCAAAACCCATAGAGTTGGATAAAAGACAGTGGATTGAGATGCTTGTTTTTACATTTAGTTATTGATATATTTGTGGAAATAGTCACTTTTTCTATAGTTTTCTTTGTTTTGATATAATAACCTTTGAATTTACCTTAAGTTTTCATGAACATCTAAATTAAATATACTTAATTAACTATAGGAATATGTCAGCCCTGCGGTGAACTGGTGGCATGTCCAGGGTGTACCCCGCCTTCACCCATAAATAGCTGGGATAGGCTCTAGCGACCCCAATGACCCTAATGAGGATAAAGCGGGTTCAGATAAGACTGAGTGAATGAAAGTATAAGAAAATACATGATTTACAGTGAAATTACAAAATACAAATACATGGCGATAAATCACTTAAGAAAGGTTGACCAGAGAGAACAATTCATTTGGGAACTGCCACAAAAGTACCACTGGGTCTCTGTGGGTCAAAGCAGAGGAGGACGCACACACACTCCCACGTTTGTCTGTAGAATACATCACTGTAGTGTATGTTCGCAAACTTTTATTGATGTCATCTGTCATGTCTGCACCCACTCAAGGTCAGAGCACAGATCCAGGAAGTGGGGTTTCAGTTACATCTGTGTAATTTATGAGCACCCAATTAGGCAGAGCACACAAACTAATGATTGTGACCAATGTCTGGTCCACAATGTGAAAAATAATGTACTGCCTTTCCAGATTACACACAGCACCATCCCACCACACACTGTTTGGCAATAAATAATTGATCGGACACATTATTGAAAGTGGGAAGTTTCTGTCTTTGCCATTTGCTTTGCACCGCTACCTCATGTGGAAAGAAATCTTTCTTTGATTTTTTTCTCATTCTTTTTCATTTTCATCTTTTATCCCCCCCACAATTTTTCTTTCCGTCCCTTCAAGCACCCCCACCCCCTGTGCACAAAAGATCATGGAAAATCTCTTGCCATATCTGTCATCTGTCACGCTCTCCGATGAACACTTTTGATCTCTCACTCCTCTGTTTATGGCCGTTGTCAAGCAAAAAGAGTCGTAGCCGTAAGTGCTTACACCAGCGTGTAAATAGTTTGACGTGTGGCTCTGTAACAAAGTTGTAGGAGTAAATAAGGAACCAAACAACCACGCAGAATTGCAATTAAGTTGTACGTCTGCATTATGAAATGTTTGGAGCAGTGTGATTTCTGCTCGCTCTCGTACATTTCCGAGTCTTGATATCAAAAATGTGTGTTTTATGGAAGTGGGGTGGGGGGTGGGGGGTTGTTTTGTTCCAGGAAGACCCAGATTGGATCAAAGCGTAACTATAGATTATTACGGACAACACTTAACTACACACACCGACCAGACACATCACACTGCGGGATATGTGGAATATAACGCTCATTTCTTCCTACATGAGGTCACTGAGTAAAGATCCAAGTCGAGATGGAAGCTTTACTTTCATAGTCGAGTGGAACAGGCCTAAAATATTACAGTAACATAAAATCCATAAAGCCGTGACACTTAGTCAGGACACCTGCTGCAAAAAAGATGGAATCTAAAACCCTTTAACGTCTATGTTTCTCTTGTAGTCGTAACACTTCATTAAAGCTATGTGATATTTGCACTGAAGGAAACAAATGAGCCATTAGTGGAAACAAGCTACATGTCTTAAATGCTTTTCCAAAAATGCATCTTTGACACATTCAGCATATTTTGGTGTCTAAAAATAAAGATGTGTGTTTTTTTGTTTTGTTTTTTTTGTTTTTTTTTTACTTATCTACTACATGCTCACATTTGTTTTTTTATTTCCCAGAAGTTGAAGTAGCTTTTTTTATTAATTTTGCAGACATAAAACTAATATTATGTTAAATGCCAGTCTCTTAAGTGACAATTTATGTAATTGTTAATTCGGTTGTCTTTAAAGAATACTTTAATGTTGTCATTTAAAGATGTGGTGCTACTCAGGTGTATCTCCCCAGTGTTAATTGAATTCTGGCATGAAAATGTATTTTAAAAAATGAGAGATGTCATATATATTGCCTCTTTAATTCTAACAGCTTTAAACACAAAATGAATAAACAACATATCGGCGCTGATGTCGGCCTTCCAAACACAGTTTATGTTTATTTCGACGGCGCAGACACAAATCAGAGTTACTGTCCAGGAGAGACAGAAGATAAAGGAAAGGCCTGAGAGGAAATGACAGTAAAAGACATAGACAGAGAGAAATGGAGAGAAAGTAAGAGATTTGGGCAGAAGGCAAAGACAAGGAGGGGTTGGGAGGGGGGGGGTGATCTTGGAAAGGTTTCGTATATCATAATTATCCCGTTAAGTAACGGCGGAGCGGCCTCCCCGGGGGAATTCGTCTTAAATGGAAGATTTGCAAGGAGAACGGGTCAGAGAGAGAGAGAGAGAGAGAGAGAAAAACGGCTTCCAGTCGGCAGGAAATCCTGTTTACATTTACATAATCATATCAACACTCACTCCTTCTTCTTCGTCGTCGTCTCTTTCTTTTTGGTGCCTTTAAAAAAAGACAGAGGAAAGAGACAAATGCTAATTCACATAGCCTGGCTCTCTCTGAAGGGAAGGAGGGCTTTAGGCTGCTGCTTGTCGATGTTTGTTGTTGTTGCTGTTTTTTTTTTTTTTTTTTTCTCCTCTTATTTTGTTAAAAGTGCTGCCAGTCTTGGCAGGAATGCCCCTTTTTTTGAAATCGCTTGCCAACACCTCCAACCTCCTCTCAACATCCCTGTCTTTCCACCTCATAATGTCTTCTTTGAGTGGAATTTGTCAGACCTTTCTGCCTCTTTGCCTTCACAGCCATATTGTTTAGAGTGGAAAAAAAAAAAAGAGAGTTAAAAAAAAAAAAAGAAGCATAAATAAGGTATGGCGTGCCCGGCTGTGTGAGTCTTAATTGAGATCTGCTAAGAGCAGGCAGCAGATGTTTGTAGCAGCAACTGTTGAATCATCAGAGACCACTGAAATCCTGTGAAATCACGCTAAAAAGAAGCCAGGTGCTCTACTCTTTTTTTTTCTCTCACTTTTTTCACATCCTCTCTTTACATACATCATGGAAAATCTGAAGTGACGATACTGTGTGTGTGGAGAAAAACAAATAAGGAGTATTAGGAATGTTAAACTGTTGTAAGAAAACAAAACCAAACAAAAATATGAATCAGCTACAAGAAAATAAAAATAAAAATTCAGAAACCACTGGATTCTGTAAATATATTACATCTCAGTTACTTTAATACAAATTCTAACAGCAAAGACAACAAACTGAAACCAAGCACTGACCTTAAAATTACCCATTTTGACCCAGTTCATGGGTTGTATTATTTATTTTTCATGTTAGCTTGAGAGCTCACTGTAAGAGCACAAAAAGACAGAAACGCAATAGATTTTTAGTTTTACATAAAAGCCGTCATATTTTGCTAAACCCACTTTTCTTTGGTTCATTTGTGTATTTGGACCCTAATAGTTGATAAAGTTTGAATTTGAACCCTCCAGGTGCTGCAAAGCTATCTATATTCATTTTGGCCAAAATTGAGTGGATTTCTACAACCTGTTTTAATTCCTTCTTAATTTGTAACATCTATAACTGTTTACGTCACGACATTTTCACATATAAGGTCAAGACTTCCGACGAACATTTCTCCAGTACGACATAATTATTTGTCAGCAGCAGCGGTTGTAGTCCATACTGAAAATATGTCCAAACTTTGACCCCATTACCTAAAATGTTCAGTTGTTGGCTGAATGGGACAGAGCAGCACAGCCAACAACCTGGAGGGGGCGGGGCCTGAAGAAGTGGCTCATTTGCATTTAAAGGGCCAGCGCTCAAAACAACCTTTCTGGTGTCATTACTCAGAAATAGGGTTGAAGATGGACCTGTGGAGTTGAATTAATGAAGAATTCAGACCCAAGCATAGCATTTACAGTCTATGTAGACCCCAGGGAAATGTTTTAAAATGCATAATTCCATTTCAAAAAAGCAAAATATCACTCCTTTCAAGCCAGAGTGATGAACAGAGAATAGCAGTGGCTGTGTCAGCTGCTTTCTACTTTGCATAACTTTAGCTGAACATGTGAGAGGCGTGCGCTGTTCGCAAGTAGTATTTTTACCTGCATGTGAGGGTGAAATTTTAAGCAATACAGTGTTGAGTATGAAGTATACTCAGACATTAGAAAAGGGGGATAAAAAGGTAATGCATGTCCCTTGTTGATTTTGCATGGGTGCAAATTACTTACAGTTTTAATAGTTAATCCAATTATTGCTGATAGAGTGAACATGGTTTCTGGAATCCAGATTTGGTAACAATCTTATTGAAGGTGCACTGAAAATACTTCCTCTAAATTACGTATTTGCAAAAAAAAAAAAAAAAAAATTAAGCACTTGCTTTGAGATGCTTGTTTTGGATTTATTGTGTGAGTTAAAGTACATAATTGGAAATAGAAACACGCTTTTAGTGTAAAGTCTGACAGGAAACATTTATCTCACATGACTGATCCCCAACATCCTGGATTGTCAGTATTCCCATAAAGTACCCATCCATGAGCAACAGGTGTGTGTCGACTAATGAGGAGGTCAAATTATTCCTTGGTCCTTCCTTTTTCTTCTCTTTTTATTTATCGTTTGTATGATGTAGCCCCTACTGCCACCTGCTGATGACACTAGTTTATTCGCTTTAATCCAGTTTACAGAAACACATATGTGCACGTTATGGACATTATATGAAAACATGGCTCCACTGTATTCAATAATTTATTCATATATTCATTAATTCTGTGTATATAGAGGAATTTAACCAGAAGCAGTAACCTCCCCTCTGAATAACCAGGCCTCATCACCCTGCAATATGACATTTTCCACTCTTATTTAGATGTGAATTTTCAGTAAAGTCACCTGCAGATGAAATATACTTTTCTTCAATCAACACTGGAAATCAAACAAAAGAAAAAGAAGCCTTGTTGTGCTTTAACATATGGCAAGCGCCTGCACCTTGATATACTGAATTAATATTCATTGCAGTTGTTGACAGAGACCCTACACTATATTCCCTCCTCTTCCTTTTTCCCTCCTTTTGACGCCAACCAGCCACCTGTCCCTCGGAGCCTCCTCTATCCTCACACCCTAAACTGCTGTCATTTATTTATCTGTAACATTTAGAAGCTCAGGAGAACTCTAGAATGTCCCCCTTCACCCCAGCCTCCACCCCTGCCATGGGATGCTGGGAAACCAGCGGCAGGTTCTCTGTGATTATAAATGATAGCTGCGATAGCTGGGGCCGGGTTGTCATTACTCTGCTGTCTGTCTGTCTGTCTTGTTAATCTCCATCTGCAGAGACCCGACTTACGCTCATTTCACATCACATTGCAGCATTTATCTATCCCTCTGTCCATCCAAACTGGTTACTGTCCTACCTTATATGAACCCTTAAAACATATATAATATAGAAGTGTTTTTGTGGTGACTTCCAGATTCTTATTTCTCTTCATTTAACCTTTGCAAAGTGATTTACCATCAGTTATTATCACATTACTGTTAGCATTTTCCACTGAAAAGCAGGTATTCTCTTGTTTTATTCACTGACCATGTACATGTACATAAAAGCTCAGAGTAATGTCAAAGGTTATTACATAAAAACAGAGAAAACAGAAGAAAAAGAGACTTTTTCCAACAACAAAAAAAATACATTATCTGAACATAAAAACAAGTGTTGACTACCACTACAATTTACCACACTATATCAGTAAATTGTTATTATTTCTGTGTTAATTACAGAACCTTTTAACATCCAAATGGGTCATATCTGACACCAGTGAAAAGCTGAGAAACCGTGTTTTGCCTGAATTATTACAATATATTGATAGGATTAGAGGTTCAACAGTTATTAAACGTCTTAGATGGGTTGATGCTTTTGAATATTTAGGCCTTTGAGGGTCATAAGCTTAAAAACAAACGGCTGATGTAAAAACAGAGTTGGTCCTGTCACCGTCACTCAGCTCAATAAGAAGTAGTGACATTGCACTTTATTTTATTTTATTCTATTTTATTTATTTATCCTATTTCTTAGCTCTATTTATTATTGTGACTTTTAAATTTTAAAATTGTATGTTCTTATCCTGTTTTTTGTATCCCCAGAGACTGTTTTTATTACCCTAAGGTTTTTTACTGTGTTTTATTGTGTTTTGTTTTTATTGATTTTGATCTTATTTATTTTACCTTTTCTTTTTACAAATCCTTGTTGCTATACTGGTGAATGGCAGAACACTGAGCATTATTTTGTCTTGACACTCCTGCCTGTCAGGTTCAATGTGTGTTTCGTAATGGAATGTCAAATGCAATCATTTTTTCTGCAAATCAAATCTACCCACTGGTATAAATAAAGTAACCGTGAACCTTGAACCTTAAGCATATGTTTCAAACAAGAATATGAACATTTCTCTCTTTGAAAATGCAAAAAAGTGCCATGTTTTTGGGCCTATTCTGGAACATCAAAAAACACTGAACCTCCAAAAGTGACAGTTATTGATCAGAATCTATTTATAGTGAGCAAATAAAGTTTTGTTTTTGTCTTTGTGAGTCGAAGTCATCAGGAGAACACATTTACTTTTGCTCTACATATACGTATTACCCTATATAATATTGCCCTATTTGGTGCTGGATCTCTTGTTCATTTCCCTTGTCTTTAACTACATACATCATCCATATTGCCACGCTTGTTTTGTCTGCCTCTTCTCATCCTTTAAGAGTCTAGTGGTTTGCAGTTAGGGACACATTTTAGTGGCCGCTCAACAGACTCCGTCTTCCTTCCTGTTTCCCAGCTGGCTTCATGCCACACCGAATTAGTAACCAGATATGTCGCCACCACCATGCTGGTGCGGATAACACTGTACGCTCCAGGGAGGGACGTGGCTTGCAGATTAGCGCCTACAATTAATACAAGTGTGTAGCAGGAAGGCCGTCCGCTCTCTCTTGTTTGGTCTTTTATTGGTGATATGCTGTGGGCAAGAAGTGAGCAAGGCCTGCAAGGAAACAGTCACTGCGCGGTGGTTTAGTTTGGTCACTGAGTTGAAAGTACCGATGCTTATGACAGGGTAACATTCACTATACGGACAAAATTATCGGGACACGTTGAATTCAGGTGTTTCTTTTCCAACAAGGGTCTGGGATACGAAACAATGACAACTGTCATAATATAGTTTTATATTGATGTTATATTGGGACACATACAGCTCATAAGATGTCCTGTTCATGCTGATGTGAGATATAAACATCAATATTTCCTTCAAATTTAATGGGCTTTTAAGTGAGGTGAAGAAAGTAGATGGTTAGTCGTAGTAGAAAATTATTATTTACAGTCAGACCACCAAAAATATTTTAGAAATTTAGAGGTAGATCATTTAAAATCATAGTCATGGATAAAAAAAACAAAACAAAATCAATGTTGAGAGAAATTAAGTAAAAACCATCTGAGGCATTTTTGAAACAAAGATAACAATTTAAACAAAACTAACCAATGCATGCAATATGAAACTATATTATGACATTTGTCATTACTGTTTTGTATTCCAGACCCCTGTTAGAAAAGAAACACCTGAATTCAACATGTCTGAATACTTTTGTTCACATAGTGTCTAACTGAATACTACACTGCCATATTATATGATACATCATTTTTGTGTAGTTTCTGTAAAAAATATAAACATACTGTGACAAATATACAGAAAAGATCACATCACAAGTCTCTAGAGTGAGGTTTTTATGTAACAGATGTAACTTCCGCTGTGTATCTTGCAAACAAAGCCCATTTTCCATCTTTCACATCCCAGAAACACACATTCCACTGCAAACTCACTCATATTCACAGTACACCCAAGTCTATGGATACAAACACCCAGTGGCCTGGCCTTTAGCCTTTGTTTGCATCTCAGAGAATGAGGGACGGATGTTAGACTCGTGTACGCACAAAGCCTTTCAGAAAAGAATTACAGCGGGGGGTCAGAAGTTCACATACACCAAGGCTAAATTAATTCACAATTCTGAGCTATTCATTCCAATATATATCTCCTCAGTTAGTTCAGTTGGCCCTGCTACTTTATTTTAATGATGTGAAATAGCAAGAATGGAGAGAATTGGTGTTTTATCGCAAAATTAACTTTCAAAGTTCATGTTCATTTTAGTAAAATTTGGCAATATTGCTTTAAAATTATGAGTTAGATCAAATGCTTGGAATAATCTTTCATTCTGACGCTGCAGGAATTTTGGCCCATTCATACTGAGCACAAACCTGCTTTTTTCAATTCAGCCCACTAATTTTCTGTTGGATTGAGATCAATGATTTTGGACGACCACTCCAAAACATTTGCGTTGTTAGCCTTAAGCCATTTTGCTCCCATTTCTGAACTATTCTTAGAATCACTGTCCTAAGATTTAGTATATGAAGCTCCAATATACCCACATAACTCCTCAAGCATCAGTACTCTTGTATCAAAGTAAAATAAACCCACACCTTGGTGCTCCGCCTCGGTTTATCACAGTTGGGATGGTGTTCTTGGGGTTACAACCCTCATCTGCCCTCCTATGTGTAGATTGCCAATCATTATGGACAAACAGTTCTAATTTTGTCTCGACTGACTATTGCAGATGTAGATATTTGCAATGTATTTATTTATTTATTTATTTATTTATTTTACCAGCTCTTTGACTGTTGTTCTGGAATGTTTCTGTATGTATAGAAAGCAAAAATCATTGCTACAAGTCAATATTGTTCCTGTACTTTTTGACGGCAGATATAGATCAGCATGTTACCTCCAAACTAAGAAGATTTCCCTAAAGAAGTACCCAGACTTGTGGTGGTCCAAAGATATATACAGTAGATAGGCCTATTTTTTAAGGACTTACTTTTTGATTTTACAGTTATAGCAAAAAAAGGACACAAAGTCTGTTGAAAAACCATAGTATATAATCACACTGATGCTCCCAATAATGACAGTTTGTTTCCAAAGTGTATTTTGTGTGCTCTAAATAAAGTAGTTTGTCTTAGTGAACTAACGAGGCATATCAGAATCAGAAAAAACTGCTAAAGTGTATGTAAAATCCTGACTTGGGCTGTGTAAAGTAGAGGGTGTGATCTGTGGAGTTGAGATGAGATCACCACTTCCAGCCCCCGGCCCAGCTCCCGCCAAACGAAAGCTTCCTTTTCAGAAAAGGACGAACAGTAGTGATAGCAAGGAAACTGGAGAACTGGAATCCTTGATTTCTTTGTGTGAACATGAAGGCAACACAGTGACAGATGCGCACAAAGTTGGGAGTGCATACACAGACGCACTCAGACGAGACAAAAAGAAAAAAAAATAACAAGTTCTCCGAAACAACAGCCTTCATTTGACCTTGTTAGCACCAGGTCACATGGGTAATCTGGCATCTTAATGATTTCTTTTTTTTTTTTTTCTCTTTTACATTAGACTACAGGCTTTTTCACAGCGCAGTGTGTCACAAGCATTTAAAATGTGGCCTTTTTTCCCCTGCACATTCCAACGCCATTATGTTACATTGTTGGTGAATAAAAGGCAGTATTATGTTCCAGCCCCCCCAGTAAAAGGGCAGAAGTGGACCCAGTTTTTATCTGCTGAACGAATCAATCAGGATTATGTCAGCTGAAAAGAATCACAGACAGCAGTCGCCAGGCACTGTGTCTCTGTGTGTATGTGTGTGTATGTGTGTGAGTGTGTGTGTGCGTGTGTGTGTGTGTGTGTGTGTGTGTGTGTGTGTGAGTGTGTGTGTGTGTGTGTGTGTGTGTGTG
>JAPQRP010000019.1:11571310-11583967 GCA_037367295.1 Apogon hyalosoma | reverse complement strand
TAGATAGATAGATAGATAGATAGATAGATAGATAGATAGATAGATAGATAGATAGATAGATAGATAGATAGATAGCCATTTCCTAGACAGCATCTCTTTTTCAATAAGACTATCAAAAGGCTGAGTGGTCGTGCAAATGGAATCATATCCACCATGAATGTGGATGATGGTCATCTAATGCACTGCTTTGGTATTCCAGGCTTTGCTCTTGTGTGCGTCACAGTGTAATTTCTGTATGTGTCCAGCTGTACTATAGGATATGCGTCTGTCTGAGTGAATGACTGTCACCAGCTCTGTTATCCTGCTGACGTCTCCATTACTGTCTACTGAGGACGGATTTTATCCCTGTCCGTTGTCACTCTGCCATTACACACATGCACACACGCACACATTAACTGCGCTAAGCAGTCTTTCCATGCATTACGACGACCATTTGTACAATTAATTTTTTCACTTATTCTACTTATTATTTATTACAACTAATAGCCTTTTTTTTTGGTTTTTTTTTTACATGTAGAGTGTTGGTAAAACCTGGAAACATAAGATTATCACTACAAGTAGGTCTGACAGGGGAAGCACAAAAGAAAACACAGCACTAATTGTTCCATTTTTCTAGCAGTTGGAAGGCTTTAAAATAAAGTGCACTAAAATGAAGTACAATTTTATACAACCACAGATCTCACTGAGAGTCCAAATCAAATTCAGAAAAATATCAATAAACCTGAACTAATCTTCCAGACATAACTTCCTGGTCAATAGCAGCACAACTTACCCAAGCTGTGCAATGTTTCAGTGTGGTGTTCAGAGACAGCTGGTGTTCTCTGCACTGTTGAACACCAGAAAAAGGCCAGTGTTTTTCAACCTTGGGGTCGGGACCCCATGTGGGGTTGCCTGAAATTTCTAGTAATTGATAAAAATATTAAAAAAAAAACAAAAACAAAACAAACTTACAAATAAAAATATACAGTGAGTTGACAGAGACAATCACAAAACATAAAAAACACGACAAACTGTGTCTCACTTTGTGCAGTAATCTCAACCTGGCTTTTTCTGCCTCCGTCCATAATAATATACATTATATAGCCCAAATGTCATCTAAAATTAACATTTATTTGCAACGTAGTATAGCAAACTATTATATAATCAAAAACTAATTAATTTTAGCAAAAACAAAGTGTCTGTTTTGAATGTCTGGGGTCGCCAGAAATTTGTGATGTTAAAATGGGGTCACGAGCCAAAAAAGGTTGGGAACCACTGACTTAGGCCATATGTATCATTTGCTGGTAAGAACTATAAGATTTTTTTTCTATATTTTTCTGTAAGTGGTATTTTTCAACCATAAACTGGTACATTTGTTTTGAAACTAAGTATGAACACATTTACAACAAAGTTCCTTTCCCTTAACGTATAATTTTAGGAAAAGTGCAAAATTTATAAGAAATTTCCTTCACAAACAGCGCGTGTGATGTATCAGTGTCATCATCTGCTATCTACAGTGTCATAATAACATTTACAATGGAGTATTCGGGCCATTTTATGTAATGGACATTTTTTTCTTCAAGCAGGAGGACAAAAAACTGTATAATACTAAAGCTGTGAATTTTTTTCCATTCGTTCATCTTCTGAACTGCTTCGTCCTCGAGAGGGTTGGGGGAATGCTGGAGCTATCTCAGCTATCTATGGGCGAAGGCGGGGTTCACCCTGGACGTGTCGCCAGTTCATCGCAGGACTGACATATAGAGACAACTGACCAATCATGCTCATATTCACACCTGTGGGCAATTTACATTTCACCATTTAACCTATTTGTGCATGTCTTCGGATATTGGGAGGAAGCCGGAGTACCCAGAGAAAACCCATGCAAACACGGGGAGAACATGCAAACTCCGCACAGAAAGGTGGAATTGAACTCAGGACCTTCTTGCTGTGAGGTGACAGTACAAACCAGTGAATTTGTGAAACAATAAGGTGGTGAAATTCCAACACAAAACTTTTTTAAGGTGTAAAATTCTGTGTTAAATGACAAAGGCTATCAAAAAGTTATTTGTCTTTTTCCATTGACCGCCATTCATTTTAGGTTCCACAGTGCACAGAGGAAGGGGCGGGACCTCACCTCTAAGCAAGCCATTAAAACAACAAACCAACAGCAAAAACACTAAATGTACCAGTATTAAACACAAGCCTGCAATTTTCACTGAGCAGCTCACTATACACTTATCTAGCCGCCATGACTGAATCAAAATGAGTTTTTTGTCTAGTTTTGTCCCTAGAATGGCATCAGTAAGCTAAACTGTATCACAGATGATAATATTTTTTTTTGTTGTTGAAATTTTAATTCATTGAATGATTTTACATTATCCAGTATTTCACATGCATATGGTTACTGTGCAAATTGGCCATTCAAAATACTATGTCTTTTATCAAGTGTGTAAAAGCTATACTAATTGTGGGCGTGGTATAGGTCATTTCCCAGTCTCTTCAATCTTTCCTTGTTTCTCAATCATCTGCCACCTCTCTCCACCTCCTTGTCACTGACACCTCCGAGGAGAAAGCGCATATACGACCTATTTTTCCATCATAATTAAACAAGTTCCCGCCTTTATTCCACGTCCATTAGCAGAACCCATAGCACTGCAAGGGAAATGGTCATTAACGCAGACAGAAATAGGAACATAAATTTGCTGTTAATGAAAATGTCAATTAGTGGTCTGCTGTGTTAGAAGGGGGTTGTGAGTGCCACCCTTGTAAATTAAGTGTACACATACATACGTACTCAGAGGGAAGCTGCACATACAGGACATATACAATATGTGCAGCCATTGCATTCACACATGCATGTTAAAATGTCTGGATACCACACTTTAGACTACATTACGTATTCATAGATACCAACACACACAACTTAGACTCAGCAATAATAAATATAACATTGCATTTTGTGACTTCATATAAATACATTTTGAGTGGAATTAAATTTGTGGTTTATTGAATGTTTTTTTCTTTAATTAAAAACCCTTTCTTTCAATTTTAAAAAGTACTTCACTCCCTCTTCAGACTGATTTTCTATAGTTCTAACACAACTGGGTAGAAAACTAAATATGTTTATCAGAGATGGAAAAATAAAATAATGACAAAAAAGTTATGTTTGCTAAAAAAGAAATATGTTCCACTCGTTAGTCCTGTAGTTTCCTCCTAAAGCTATTTCGTCTTGGAACCCCTGGGTTTGACGAGTTGTTTTGATATTTTTATTCACATATTTGGATCATTAATCAAATGGCGGCATGGAGGGAGGGCAAGCAGAGGGGGATGGATGCGATCCATATAGCATATCTTCTTCAGGGCTTGTGTGTGTGCGTGTGTGTGTGTGCGCACATGTTGCGAGATCAATCTAAAAGTCCTCTGCAACAGCCACTTCAGACCCTGGGCGCAGTCACAAAAAAATGATTACCATTACACTCCCACCCTCCGCACACCTCCCCTCTCACTCTCAGCAGACGATGAGGGGAAATAAATGTTGCCACACGCACACACACACACGCACGCACACACTCACACACACACACACACACACACACACACACTCACAACTATACCAATGGCTGTGGCGCTAGAAATGACAGAAATAAAAAAGACGGATTCCCACCTAAACGTCAATATGAGGGGGATGTATTAAAAGTGCATTTGAAATTCTTAGCAGCGTTCCACTTCATTTCTGAATGTCTGGGTCTTGCACCCTTAAAAGCACAGGGAAATAAATCAAGTTTGTTGCTCGCGCTGAGACCCCTATAAAAATAAATAGATGAGCGCTGGTCACCTCAGAACCATTTTAAAATGTCCCCCTAGCTGCACTGTATCCATAATTATGATTTTGATTGTCTGTGACCACATCCTCCAAGATCAAATGTGAGCAGGATAACAGCAACACGGATGAAGAGATTTATTTGTCGTCTGCGGTGGCTAGGGCTGTGCATGACAAACAGATAGCTAATACCTTGCGGTGCAAAAGTGGCATTGCTTGAGCTTGAACAACAAAATGCTTAAATCCTTTATATTAAATACATCAAAATGTACGTAGAGAGTAATGTTCTAAATATTGGATCAGGTTTGCAAGATTCAAACCACTAAAATGCTGTTTCGAGTTACTCACATCATACACTGGTACATTAGTGTGATATCATTTTACAGATGTTGACTGAGGTAATTGCGCTTTTATTTGATGAGGAGGACATATTAAGGAATGTCTTATTATCGGCCTGCGTAATGTAGAAAAAGATGAATAAGACTTTCTTATTTTTCACACTTTTGCAATTCAGCTTTGTAAATCAAACTACTTTATGGGTGAAGGAAAAGGTTGGTTACGTAAGTGTAAGTTCAGCCAGGTTAGGGGAAGTGAAAGGTGGCATTTTAGTTAAAATATTCATTAGAATATTGTCATGAATTCTTAAGAAATATTAACATTTGAAAGTTGGTGTGAACAAGCAACGCATCCACTGTCAAATTGTAAAGTTGAGAAGTCCTCATCAGTGGAGGACTATTGATAAGATAAGATAAGATAAGATAAGATAAGATAAGATAAGATGAGATGAGATGAGATGAGATGAGATGAGATGAGATGAGATGAGATGAGATGAGATAAGATAAGACTTTATTTATCCCAGCATGGGGAAATTTCATAGTTCAACATACAACAAGCAATCACAGAGAAACAGACAAGCAGAAAAACCACAAACAAGTGAAAATGAAAAATATAAAGAGAAAAATAAGACATTTGGTATTTACATAAATATTTATATGAATAAAGAATTTGAATTAAAAAATAAATATTTACATACGTATTTACATCATCATGGCTGATGATTAGTTTAGATTACATTACATTGTGTTAGATTAGATTAGATTAGATCAGATTAGATTAGACTTTATTGATTCCACATCGGGGAAATTCAATGGTCAAGGCAGCAACAAAATGATGTGCAAGAAAAAAGTGTACATGCATAAGATAGTGTAAAAAAAAAACAAGATAGTGCAAAAAACAAAACAATATGAAATTTAAAAAAATAACAATAATAAAAAAAACCTTTACAGACTGTATACATATTTACAACAGAGTAAACTGCAAAAAGTCAGACAGTACAATTTGTAAGAGTCTTTGTCTGTTTTCACATAAAACCCGGCCAGCTTTGAACAACTAAATGAACAGTATGTCATAAAATACTCAAAACTGTTCAGACATGAGAACAAAATTTACATGTCACGTTGCTCAGAAAAAAACACCAAGTTTTGTCACTTGAGCTCGTAGCTATGTGGCATATGCTAAAAGAGCTGAAGTGGTCATTTCCTTAAGGAGACAGTGTCGATTGTGTTTTATAGCCAGGGTGCAACATGGACATTTTGGCTCCTCAGCAATTTTTGTGCAATCTCACTGGAATAACCTCACAGACTGTTAAATATGGGACATGAGGTGGGTGCAAAGTTACTAAAAACATACTTAACTTGTCCAAGTAAAGTTGTCGGTTGAAGCTCTAGAGCTGAGCAGCAAATGAGCCTGCAACATTCTAAACTTTTTCACTAACCTGACATGATTCTTCTTAGTACTAATAAGATTTGGTACCACATTTTCACTTTTTATGTTTTGCTTTAAGGAGCTCTTAAGTATTATCTTATATTTTTGGTGAAAACCTTATTTTACTATAGTAGTTTTATATTGTATTTCACAAATGTATGCATTGTATGATGCTCCTCTAGCCTGAGTTTTCTTGTTCTGTCATGTAACTCTTTTGGAAAAAGTTGAACCCAAGACAAAATAAAGGAAAAAACAAAATCCAAGCAAAAAACTTTAGATAAGATATGGCTCTGACAGCACACAATCAGCTGTAATACAAGCATGAAATCCATTTCATGCATTTTTGCAGATCCAATCAAAAATTTCAATGCCAACCCTTACCTACAAAGCTTTTACCAGGATATAAAATAAATACGTGCACGTATGCTCATACACATCCACTGCCACACAAAAGTGTACACATTCAGACTAGTAAACAGCAGACACACCAGTGAATCTTCCTCCAGTCCCTGAAACAGAACGCCCATCTTTACTTTGATAGCTGTCATTTCTACACGAGCTTTCCCTTTGCTGCTGGGGGAAATAAAAGAGTTGTTGGTAATGGAGGATAATTACACATCTCTCTCTCTCTCTCTATCACTATCTCACTGTGTCTCTCTCTTGTTTTTCCTCTGGTGCTGCATTGCACAGGATGGATGCCAGTGAAGTCGCAAACTGCAGCATTCAGGCCCATTACATCTGCAATGAGTGGAGATGCAAGCAACATCTGGTGTCTAAGCTGTGATAGAGAGCACTGCCTGCGCCTTTTAATAGATATCTGGAGGCGACACAGAGTGGGATATCTCACAACTCAACGTTAACTCTTCAAAGCCCACTTAGTGGCGTGAGGGTTTAGGGGAGAGTCTGAATGGAGGGAAAGAATGGGATGAAGGAATAGGTTCCAAAAAAAACGGAGCAGGGTAGGGACAGATGGGAGGAAGGAGATTGTCGGTCTAAGCCAAAGGAAAAGTTGATGAGTTAGAAGAAGGATGATACAAGCAAAAGAGCAGGAGAAAAGACCTGGTAAGGGAGGGCTAGATGAAAAGAGGGAGTAGATAAAAAGTAGAAAAAAGTAAAAATGGTATAAAAAGCTGGGAAAAGGAGACTGAGAAATAAATGATAAGAAAGTAAAGAAAAGCAAATGTGAAATGAGGATATCAAATATAATAGGGAGCCATGAATTAAAGAAATGAGAAGAGAGAAAGAGGGAAGATCAAAAACGATGAGGTGATAAAGCAAGATGAGGATGGAATACACAGTAAAAAGGAAGTAACAGCAAAACTGGGACAGAAAAGAAGGTGGAAGACGATAGAAAAAAAGAGAAAGGAAGCAAAAATAAAAGTGAAATCATAAATATGGACGCAGCTTTACACTGAGGGGTTGGTTCTTTTCAGGAGGAGAGTGGCCGTCTTGGGTCTAATATCAGCGGCTCATTTGCCATTCTAGTCCACAGACAGAAATCAGAGCTTTCTTTTTGCTGGCATAGGTCTTCCAGACTGTTCGGAGATGATGCCAACCTAAAGTAAAAGTGTTAGATGTGTCCTTTCTTTTCTTTCTTGGTTGGTGGTACCAAACCTACAGGTAGATAAACTGTCATGTGATCATCTGTGAGTGCACCTCAGGTTTAACTAAGATCAACTGAGCTATTCTCAGATATTATATAGAGTGCAAAAGGAAAATAAAGGGGGGTGAGGCAAAGAGAGCTTAGAGAAGCAACTGAAGGTATCATGACGCAAATACACATGGAGGTAGAACTTTTTGAATCTTAAATGTTGACAACTTAACCCTTTATCAGGCAAGTGACTATTTTTGGTAATTTCCTCAAACATTAAACATGATAGGGCCAATCCCGTGCCTCGGTGAGGTCAAGAAGCATGTTGGCTTTCGAAAGTCATCCAGAGAGATTATATAGAAATTTAGAAGCTGTAAATAGTGAATATGAGTGATTTTTGTCAGTTTATGACCTTGTAACAGTTGTTTTATTGTATGTGTTTACTTTTTTAGCAAGTGCTTCTTGGATGTTTTATGGCAAGAGGAGGGAGACTGTTGTCACATCAACCAACAAGGAGGTAGAAGACGATATCCAAAAACACACAAAGATTAAAATTTTGAATTTCAGAGTATTTTAATGAGCGCCCTATAAAGGGTTAATAAAAACATGTTGTCATTCGCTCTCTAATGTTTACTAAATCTGTGCTGTCCACCACCATCAACTGAAAGCTTCACTATTCTCACTGTATTTACATTGAAAGCTAGCTTTGCAGATAGATGACGTCCATAATTACCTGTAACAGAACAGAAATCACATACACACATGCAGAGGTGGTAAAACAAGAGATCACCTTCAGGTGCAGTGACGCGTCAAGCTGAGCCTTCAGCTGTTGTTACTGCTGATCAGCAGTCAGTCTGACAACTTCATTCACCCAGCACCTGCTAGCTGTCAATCACATGCAGGAGAATGATGTGTGCGTATGTGTGAGTGTGTGTGTCCTGAGGCTATTGATGAAGCTGTCAGAGTGAGGATGAGACATGTCCATCACCCCTCTTTATCTCTCTTTTTGTCTCTTGCTCTCCTTCCCCCTCTCGATGTGCCCTTGATCACTCTATGTTCTGCATTTTCTGTTCAATCCTCATTACACCTCCCACACACAGTAATCTCTCTGCACACCTTCACCACACACTGCCTCAAGTTATTTACCTTGGGTCTTTTGAGTCATTTGGCATATTATTGGCCCTGCATGGCATAAACTCAAACTGCACACACATCCATATGCACAATAACATATGTACACACTCTTAGGTCCAACCAAAGGGAACCAAACATAGGGAGACACTGACTTATTAGGCCAAAACAGAAAGCACTGATTTTGCATTTGCAAAACACTGGTGGGAGAGCTACTACCGAACTAGTAAAATATTATTACATGAATCGCTGCATTTGAATCAAAAGAACTTCTAACTATCTGCAATGCAAATACAGAGGCAGCAAAGCATCTGAGCGGATTTGTTTACATTTTGTTTAACCGAAGCTCAATTTGTGCGGAGTCAAGAGAACTTGGAAAAATTCTGATGAAACAAACCATAGAAGATGATGTAAAACATAGAAGGAAATGTATTTATTCTTTGGGTATCAGAGCTAATAATGACTATGAATAGCCTTAATTGTCAATGTGTGTACAATGAAATTAGGAGAGCAACTCCAGTGAGTTACAGCAATGATAACAAAACACCAGTCCTTTGGAAAATAAGAATAGAACAAATATAAAGTTACAAAACTATTAGATAAGAAAACAGAATATGCATTTTACATTTTAATAGGTAACATAAGAATAGAGCTAAGTAGAATAAAAAATAGAACTTGACAAAATATGAATAGATGCAAATTTACAGTATTAACAGTATGTATATGTATGGACATTATTAACAGCGTGTATTACCCATGAATAACATCATACATATCAATGAAACTGTATGTATATCTATGTAAACAGTGTGTATCCCTCTTAACAGTATGTATTGCCTATAAAACACTATATCTATGTAAACAGTATGTATACATATGAACCAAGTATATATAAAAACAGCACATTTACTTTTGATAAATACTGTATAAACATTGCATTGTTATTGCAGGGCAGAAGATACTAAGTGTGATCTAAACTAGCAGGTAAATAGTGAAATTCCATGACTTCATAAACTGCCAAGCCAAAAACAGTTTCCATCTGTATAAGCAAATAGGTAAGGAACTTCCATCAAATAATTACTGCAGTGAGTAATATGTTTCAGCTACAGCAAGTTTTTTAACTCTCAATGATGCGATCAGTAGCTTCTCATTTCTACATTTCATACCATCAGTTTGTAAAGAGTATAAAGATTGGACTGTGTTTCAATGGCAAAAAGGAAGGGTGCATCAGGGTGAGAAGAGAGGTAGATGAAGTGATTACCCATCATGCCTAGTACCTACAGTACAAGACTGTGGGGGCAGTGTTATGATCTGGGGCTCATTAAATTCATTCAGTGAGGTTAGACGTGGCTGAATATACTAAATGACCAGGTCTGAACATCTGTAGATGTTTTTCTTTGCTGATGACACAGACATATTCCACAATGACAATACAGGGATTCATCAAGATCAAACTGTGACAGAGTGGTTCAGGAGCATGAGACATCATATTCGGACATGGGTTGGACACCACAAAGTCCAGACCTGAACCCATTGAGAATAAATAATACCACAATGAATGTATCATGCAATGTTTTCTTGGCTTGGCAGTATATCTTTATGGTTTACTTTTATATTCTTAAATTCTACCCTTTCATACAGTATATTTCTAATTTGGACATATTTCAATTACACACTATTGTATATCAGATTTTTTTTTGTGTTGTATTGTATGGTAGCTACGTATGTCACTTTTATAAGTATAGCTGTCACTACAATTTCTAAATTGAATATAATAGTATAATATTCTAATTTGGTACATCGCAGTAAGCTTGTAATTGTATTATTCATGATGCTATAGGTATTCATTGTCATAGCATTATGTCACTTTGCCACCAAACAAGACATGGATCAAGCTGGAATTATCTTTTGATATGTTAATTGGATATTTTCTTCTTAATGTAAAATGAAGTGATAGATTTCTGGTCATTTCTGTCATATTACCAGAGTATGTAATTGAATGTAATACATGATATTGTCCAACTGTACAAATGGAATATCATATTTGTCCAACTTATTGCATACATACATAAGGAATTCATTAAACAGTCCCTCCAGAAAAATATGATTATGCGATCGCATAATTCAATGCATAATCAAAGAAATAGCATGTATTATGGGGGTTCTGCATTTTTTCAAAAAGGGTGCATATTCACTGCAATAATAGGATATTTCCACATAAAATAGGCAAAATATGCTAGGCTCGCATGATTTCATAATCCTTGCATTTTTCTGGATAAAGTTTAAAAGATATTGTATTGTAACTATTGTGACACAGGTAGCAGTGTAATATGCGACATGCAACATCATCAACTCACGCATCCACAGAAGGTAAACTAACCATGAGCCTCAGAAAAAAATCCTGCAAGATGATGAAAAATGCAGCTCATTTGCTGACAAAAATATCTGCAAAAGACAGAGCAAACCAGTGCCCTGATGTCCTACACAAACACAGCAGCATACTATTTAGTACCACATGCAACTCCAAAACATTTGAAAATGGTTTCTGCTGCAGTGATAATAATGTTATATGAACATAAAGGCTATAACAGCCTTGAAACAGATGGCCTGTTCAACCTCACTTTTGTGAGGCAGGAAGCAATTATTTTACTTTTGACACTTGTGACTCAGGAATGTTAAAGCCATGTTTGAGCCATGCTTAGAAAATAAATAACTAAAATATAACCAGCACTTTCTGTGATGTAGTGTATGCTTACTTCTTGTGAGTTTGCTTATCATAGGATGTAATTAGACATTTTTCATTTAGTAGTAGAAGAATCAGTATTTTCATTGAAATGCATGTTTTTCCAGTTAAAGCATATTTTCGCAATTCACATTTTTTGCAAATTCCCTTAATTTCACCATGTAAAACCACATATAAACCCTATATATTCTGTTGCATACTCAAGGATTTTTGCCTGCATTTTTCTGGAGGGACTGATTAAATAAATTAAATACAAAGAACGTTAATATGATAATACTGTCATGTACATTATCAGCATTTCCACGTTTCCTTCATCCAAGACAAACTTTTTTCATTTAAGAGTGCAGACAAATGTGTAATTTCTTGGGAAAATACACGTCTTCCGCAGGTTTTAGTTTATTGGCTTTTATAGTGAAGAAGCAGTTTTCACATTCTAGTTTACAACATAATATTTCCCAGGTTGCTCACTCATACACAAAGATCACTTCCTTGTACAATAGTGGTTTTGAATAGAGCACCTTTTTGCTTAGGTCTGTGCTTGTTCAAATATCAAGGGGATTAATTAAAAGTCAATTAGTTGGAGCAGGACAATTGAGTAAGATTAGAGATTTCTCTGTGAATTCAGACACAGCCCCACCTCTTAATATCCCATGCCCTTTCATCTGTGGGGTGGTAAATGGACCTCTGCCTATGTATTTGTACTCTGTTTAAATGTTGTCGCTTATGCAAATTTAATGAGCATTTTAGTTGCATCTTTTTAATGTGCACACCACAGCCTAATGAATAATTGAAGATGGTACAAATAATGGAACATGCTCATTTCGGTGGATTTTAATCCAATGGAGGAAAATAAAATAAAACAGAGGTACAGATATAGAGGACATTAATACAAACAGTAGTAGTAGTTGTTCTTATGAAGAAAGATGGTTCACTATGTATGATATGATTCTGAGAGGAGGACAAGTACACTGACTTCAACTAAATTTGTTTCATGTTTTATGTATTTTTGTGCCTGTTGATGTGAGGAGGGAGTCGAGAATGCCTAACTTTCTATTTAGGTTAATTTTACAATCACTTCAGACATCATCAAGGTTATCATCACAGGTCTAACCAACTTTTTTGTATCTTCCAACAACAGTTAAATTTCACACTCGTATATTATTTGTAGCATTTTGTCCACTACTAGAAGCAATGCTAGATCATGAAACTGTGGCCTCTGTAAGCTTTACCAGAGGAGACAAACCACAGACACTTTTACATCTAGTTATGGGACTTGTTGGCAGTGGTGGCTGGATAAATTATTTTTTGGTGGGGCACAGTATCTAAGTCAGATTTCAGCTGCACTATAACCACATCTCACCACTAGGATACACCAAAGTACATGCACCACTATTGTAAATGTCACCCACCTATTCTTCAAACATGCACATGTTTCTATGACTTCATTGTTAAAGTCAAGTGTCTTTTCCACTGATTACATTTAGAACAGGGGTGAAGGTAGACATCACAGATACCCTGGGGCGCTGCTAATCAGTTTTGGGCCCCCTGAAACATAATCACATTGGGCACTTGCTACAAGAAAGTCCTTGCTACAGTCTGTCGGAGCTGGGGGGGGGGGGGGGGTTGCTC
>JAPQRP010000019.1:11543656-11563161 GCA_037367295.1 Apogon hyalosoma | reverse complement strand
AAACATGGAAAATGGATAGATATCAGCTCTGAAATTAAACTACTATGAGCTATTTTTGTTGTTATCATTACATTTGTACAAACAAATGTACCTTTAGTTGGACCAGGCATTAAAATGAACAAGAAATTGAACAAAACAAGGGGTGGTCTAATCATTTTTTTCCGCAATTGTATTACCATCATGTCCCAGAGTAACCTTCCTCTCTGGCTGTTTTCATTACACACAAAGTCTTTAACGTAAACGTATAAATTGCATTTGATGACGCTTTTTAGGCACACAGACGCAAGTGAGAGTAAATCCAAGGGCCGTCAAGTTCTTAATTATTTCTTTGTGTATCACTAAAGAATCCTTGAATATGCACATTTTGAGGAGCACTTGAAGAAACTTGTGATATCGTTCATCATAAAAGCACAAACATTTTCAACACTCCTCAAAACTGCATATGAATGTAATCCACTTAGAACAAAGTTTTCAGTGGAATTCATTATATTCAATTCATCCCTTGTACAGTTTCTTGCAGGATCCCTTTTAATTACTGAATGTTTTAATAGCACTCATTGATGAGCTCTTCACTGAACTCTTTAATTAAAGGGTTCTTTTAAGAAACCTCAGTGGAGAGCCAATTCTTTAGCAAAATAAGGCAGCTTTGAAGGCCTGACATTTGGACCACTTCACTTGTAGAATGTTTAGCATTATAAAAAGAAATAAGAGGTATAAAAAAAATGCAGCTGTGGCAAGGACTTCTTTAGAGATAGAGGAAAATATATAGCCCTTGAGTGAGGCTGTAAAGAGAGAACTAGAAAAAAATGAGATAAAGGAAAAGCAGCAATGTATGATGAAGCAAAAGTGCAGATGTGGACAGATGGACAGGGAGTTTTTAGTTTTTTTTTTTCATTTAAACATCATCACCGTCCTCATCATCCATGTCAATTCTATCCACCGGGGCCCTGCAGCTCAGTGGGAAGATGATGTCTTCGCTCCACAGAGAAATGGCCATCAGGGACTCAACTCTCTGCTGCAGTCCCTTTTTTCGACACAGTCATAAACACCATCCGTCACTCACTATGCATAGCATCACAGCAGTAATCAGCAGTATACTTATAGCAAAGCCCATCCCCAGCTTCTCTTTATCAAGCTATTTTTGTTCCTCTGGGTTTGGTGATGCATCCCAGCTCAATTATCTCAAAATGTTATGTATATGCATGTTTATTCTCTCTGTTCAGAATGATAGACTGTTAGCACCGTGTTTTTAATATGCAAACCACCCTTGTCAACCAAGCTGGGATTGAGAGGCTACCAATTATTCGGCATCAGACAGTGAGAGATGATTATCTAGGTGAGGGACTTGGTTCATCCACAGCAGCAAGGAAGTGGCGTATTGATTGGCCATCAGGGAGCTAATAACAGAAGGTTATCTACATGTAGCATGAGACAGTCTCCCTACTTAATACAGCAGTCCTATCTAGATTTAATATGTCCTTATAGCATTGAGCCAGGGAGCAGAGGAAGGGGGGTGCATCTTTGAAGGCCTAACAAAGGTCACGCTATCGTAAAAGTATCTACAGGGATGCAGCGGGATTACACTCAGAGACGTTGTTGTTGTGTTTTACAGGTTCATCGGATGCTGTCTGCTGCTTGTATTGATCACTAAAGCCATGGTCTTAAACATTTATAGAATTTTGTACTGTGATAAATTAATAACACCAGCAACCATTTGGCCCAAGAGGCAAATGTTCAGCTTAATCCCATCAACTGTGCGCACTTCAGCATGCAATTCAACAGCGTGTCTTATCCAAATTAGAGCATTAAAAAAGCCTTAAAAGCATAGTATGCCATTTCTGCCGTTAGACCTAGTAATCGATGATGTCGTGACATACAGTAGGGTCATAGGAGATGCTTTCACCCCAATGGTCAATGAAAACCTAGCTGATGGGATTGTCTGAAATGGACATGGACACCGAGATAGCCTGCAAAATGTGAAACCAAAACATCCTCATCTTCTGGAGACTAACTGCTGCATATATGATCAATCCCGCCACCTTTAAGTTATTCTCTAGGACAAATTAAAGGCTGAAAGTAAACATTCAGTAATTTTTTTCCCAACTGTTTTGTGTTCTAGTAACTTATTTAAGGTTGATTGACAGCTGACTACTCCTGAGCCAGAACCCATCAGACTCACAGCTGCAAACCAATCAAAAGTGGGTGGTGGGCAGGAGAATAATATGACATTTCTATGGTATTATTGCACAGAGTCTGGCTTCAACTTGCTTTACACAAATAACATGGCAGCTCCCATGACTGCAGGATTTTGGCTTCATTTTTATACCACTGCAGTATCCATCTTAACACATAGGCCTATGAGCAGAAGTCATGGTTATAGAACATGTTTAGAGACATATTTTCTTATTGTTTCATTTGATTACAATGAACTGTAAGTAATATGATGTGGTGTGATGTAGGGTGGAAGTAACAAAAGGAAACAAAATCTAGACAAATAAAAAAGTATCTACCTGAGACCACTAAAGAACAGAACACCCCTCTGACAGAGCACAGATTTACTTGAGTTTCTTGGAAATTCTAAAACTAGGACAACACAAGTTTCTTCTTTTTTGAATGATTTTTTTCCCATACTTTTTTTTTTTTTTTTTTTTTTACGTCATATACTATTTAGTTTAACCCATAAAGACCCAGTGCTACTTTTGTGGCCATTGCCAAATGAATTTTTCTCTGTTTAATCTTTCTTAAGAGATTTGTCACCTGTTATACTATTATCCTCTGTATTTTGCATTTTTTAGCGTATATCGGGTAATTTTCCCCTATATTTAATTTACTGATGACGTAGATGTTCATAAAAGCTAAGAGTAAAGTTGAGGGTTATCATATCAAAAACATAGATAACTGAAGAAAAAGTGACTTTTTCAGTAAAGTCTATCATTAACTGAACATCTCCAACTCCATGAGTTTTGCTGGTGAATCTATGTTGTAGAAGATGGCAGAGTTTCCATGGTAATTACAGAGCCTCTGAACGTCCAAATGGGTCATATCTGATGACCATGAAAAGATGAATAACTGCATTTTACACCAATTATTTACATGGATTGATAGGATTAGTGGATCAACAGGAATTAAACAGATTAGATCAGTAGGATGCTTTTGGTCACCAGTGGATGTTTAGGTCTTTATGGGTTACAAAAATCATAAATATGTCTAAACATGCATGGGGTCTCAGGAGGTTCATATGGAACCAGCCCCCTGCATGGATCCGAGAGGCAGACACTTAAAACCTTAAAACCTTAAAACCTACACCTACACTTAAAACCTTCCTTTTGGATAAAGTGTATAGTTAGGTCTGGTTCTGGTGAGTCTAGTCCATCTCTTAGTTCCAGCTGCATGGTCATAGGCTCTGTCTATGTATTATATATGTCACCATTCATCTCTAACTTTATGTCTTCCATTTCTTGCCCTTTGCTCTTTCCTCTCTCTGTCCTCTCTCTCTTTTTGTTCATTTCTGCAGGTATCTCTGGTTCTGAATCTGTTTATCCTGATGTTTGTTTGGGTCTGGACTCCAACCTGCCTGGTGTTTGCCTGTGTCATCCAGTGTCTGTTATTTGTTGTTATTTCTTTTTTGCTGTTATTTTCTTTCTTCTCTGTCCACTAACTCTAGCCAGTCAAGACAGGTGGCATCTTACCCAGACCCTGGTTCTATTTGAGGATTTTCCTTCTGTAAAAAAAAAAGTTATTTCTATTTCTCCCCACTGTTGCCTTGGGCTTATTCCTGGAGGATTTGTTGGTTTTCCTCTCCATATATTCTGAGGCCTTGATCTGAATTTGTAAAGTGCTTTGAGATAATCATGTACTAGGATTGGTACTATGTAAACAGAACAGAATTAAACTTAATTGAATAGAGGAAATAAATTAATTGGTTGGTATTTGTTTAACCCATCCTTCAAAGCAATGGGAAAACAGTGTTTAAGGAGGATACTATTAGCTTACTAAAGCAAAAATACAACCTTTTTTTCTGTACAAGAAGTTTAGATAAGGCGCACATCATTTAAATTGTGCCACTCACTGTCACAAACAAGCCCAGCAGTAAGTGTATCGTGTGCACAGTGTCATGATGTGCAAGGCTGTCTCGCACAGTGATCTGTTGTCTAAACATAAATCACAGTGGCAGGAGATAGAGACCATGTTTCCTTGTTACTATAAACCTATAGAGAGCCTTTCTCCTGAGAAATCAACATGACCTCAAACACAATGTTCCCCAGTTACATACCAGGTCATGGTAGAGACTCCTAGACACATAATACCCCTCTACCTCTCTCTCCTGCAATCTTCCAGTGCATGCATGACTGCAAATATATTAAAACTTGGACAAATATGGAAACACTCAGAAAAGACTGGCAGGCAGATGGCCAGAAGAGGAGTGGTTTGTCATCTGAATGCTTATACTGTAGGTTGTTGCTGTGCGTACTATGGTGTGTGTGTGGACATAATCCGACCTGGGGCGAGTGGAGTAATCGTACGGTCAGGATATTAGACAGTCTGTTTTTGAGCGCTCCATTGTTTCTCAGGCTAAAAAGCAACCAGGTCTCAGAATAAAAGATTACCAGAGCAGAGTTCAAGGGTTTGGTGGGGAAATACTCAGGGGAGGCCGAGTGCGCTGTGAGCCCCAAAGATTACATTTCAGTCCCTAGCTCGCAGTCAAAAGCTCGCCAGACGGAACAGGAAATTGTGTCGCTGTCAGAGAAAACGCGCAGAGAGAAATGTAAATGGCCCTCTCAGTAACGGACGCCTCATATGCAACCCTGGTTGTGTCCCCTGGGCTCTGCCTGTCCACCACGTCCATCTTGTGTCAAATAGCTGGTTTTAATACTGGATAGGGATGGGGTGGAGTGTGGTGTGTGTGTGTGTGTGTGTGTGTGTGTTTGTGCAGGAAGCTGTGAAGATAAACTGTGGCATCTGGCAAAGTGAGCAGGGCATGGAGAAAACACAGCGTTGTGTATTTTCCAAATTTAATTGCAGTTTAATCGGAATGCCACAACCATCAACAAAGTTAGTTTTTGTAAAGGTGTGACAAAATTGTGTGATCATTGCATAAAAGAAGAAAAAAGTGCCAATAAACATATCAATCGAGTTAGCAAGCTCGCATTGTTGAACATAAACCCCAGCCTTCGTTAAAATGAAAGCCTTCATGTTCAAAGTCTTCCTTCCTTCTGTCTTCTTTCTGACAGTTCCATTTCAGAGATACTGTCAGAGACAAAACAAACACGTCTAAAGGGAACAAATTACAGCCACTGAGATTTCAGTGTCAGACACCAAACTGAAGCCTAGAAAAGATATCAGTCATTTTGGAGAATGAACTGAAACAAAAAGAAAAAACAAACATCAGCCCAAGTCATGGGTGTGTGCCCCCTCAAAATCATCAGATTAGGTTATTATAAAAATCTTCCATGTTATTTTTATGTTTTTTAAGTAGGGAGGCGTTGACCAGTCAATACCATAACTGTAGGAGTAATTCTAAATCGCCAGAGGATTGTCTGATTGATTTGTCAGTGTAGAGGCAAATCTTAGTGTTCCTTTTGTTTCTTAATTCTTGCTTTTACCTCTTGTAAAATAAATAGACGTCAAACAATGTTTTTATGCGCTGAACACATCGTCGCCACACGGCGACCGTACAGCGGTAAAACGACTGTGTCGCTCCGACATCCATTTTCTTTATTTTGTCAAAGTCAGAGAGAACAACAGAACAGGTATTCATCAAATAACTTATACTCACATAGCAGGACTATGCCCCCTTGTGTCCAAACATATATAAGTCCTTATGGTTCCCTAAAACACCACATAATATACATATATTTGCTCCTTTTAAGCAAACATACAAACATTAAATTATTGTACGCTTAATAAAATGGTGCTTACAGTCAGCATTATTACAAAGATCTAATGTAAAACATCAATTAACTTGCCTCATTTTATAATTTGAGAGGAAGCTGTGGTTGTCTGACGGAAATACCATCCAAATCTTCTGTAAAAACAGGTTCAAGGAAAATGCACAACAGTGTGTATGGGTGGGGCTTTATGAGTTCGTGAATAGATTGCAGTAAATATGGGCTTAGCAATGTGCTGCTAAATACAGGGCTATTTTAGCCACTTAAAATGGCCAATCTAAAACAATGGTACTTAGTAATTGCCGCTAGGGCTGGGCGATAAAACGATAACGATATATAACTGCGATATAACTTATCCTTGAGAGTAATATAAGACAGGCTCAATACAATTTCGATAGAATTCATTCATCCATGTTTTGACAGACATAAGAACAGCCAATCATAATTAAGTAGCGCCACACTGAACCAATCACACTAGAGCCACGTCAAGTTAGGTTGACACACACAGCACAGGTGTGAGAACAGCCGCAGCACACATGCTAATGTTTGGGCTGCAGCGGGAGATAATGAGTGTTCCCTCGGGAGAAAATTTGACCGAGAACTTGGGCAACCGGGTTACTGAAAAACAGGGTGCAAACTGTTTCGGTTTGGGGCGTTCGATACAATACAGAGGTGTCCCAAACAAATACATGTAGCCTATGAGAAGAACACAAACACTCACCTTTCCACACGAACCTTGAAGCAGAGTGCACACAGTATGAGCAGGTTAAGTTTCAGTTTTGGTTTACACCAGTTACGGTAGTTATGGAACGCACCCCCGGGAAGATGGCCTGTTTAGTTTGTGTTCTCTTTTAAAACTGGAGAGCTTTTGCCTGCTGGTCAGACTTTTAGTTTAGTTTCAAATGTATATATCTGTTTATTTATCTGAAACTGTTGTATAATGTTCTTCAGCACATCTGTCATGTTAAACCTCTGACAGAAAATAATATATAGTACTACCGGTACTTTGATGTAATATGACATAATATTTGTATATTACACCCTATTACATACAAAGTAGTGCTATGTTGGTCACAGTTTGAAAGTGCTGTCTGCAAATAACATAGCAGAAATACCTTAAATTTTGTGTGTACCTACACCTCACTTGAAAATGTGAATTCTCACTTCAAGTGGTTTTAGCATCACTGCATTAATTATAAAGTATAATGTTGAGTACATGTTGCCATGACATCCATGACTGTTTTAGCAACTTTGCAATAAAACCAATGACAACAGCAGCAAAGTAAAGAAAATGTGGAGTTTTTCTTACTTTTTTCAAAATACCTACAGTATAAACACTTTTGAGAAGTTGAACTCTCTCCCTGAAAATTTCCTGTACAATATAATAGATAAGCAAACTAACTTATCTGCATATTTAATCTGAGTTTGACCATATTTATAATATACTATGAATATACTATCAGGTTCTGCTTTGTTTAAAAAAAAAAAAAAAGGTACAATGCCCCACAAAGGTCTGAAGTGGAATCCAGAGCACATGTTCAACAATTTACCTGCATCCAGGGAGTCTATCTTTATGTGAACACCATGTCTTTATTTCTAATCGAGGATTTTTGCCTTTTGTTGTAACAGAAAAGGATTGCAGTGATCAGGGCCGACTGTAGAGCAAAGCAAAAAGGAAAAAAAAACATCTCATTGTGTACTGATAGAGTAATCATGTTTGCCTTGAGCTGCAGAGGACGTTGCAATGCCATGCATGACTCACTCTGAAAAGGGCACTTCATCTGAGTTCACAACATTCAATAAAATATGGTATAAGCCACTGTCATTGACCACAGCAGGTAATCAGTATATATTCACAGCTTCTAATGTAAGCAGGCTGGATATGTGTGTGTGTGAAAAAGGCTGTGTATGTATTGGACAGAAACAGGGAGTGGCCTCCAAAAGGAGCATTGTAGGTCATGGAGCAAATCAGGCCTCTACGCTTTATTGTGAATCAGGTGTTACTACCAGCACTCTATCCAAAACAGAGTGAGGGAGAGAAGAAGAAGAAAGACGAGGAGAACGATTTATCAATGCAAAGTTAATAACATCCATTTGAATCTAACTAAAAATCAATATTTCATTACCAAATTGTTAGCGGGAATGAAGAAGGATTGGGGAAGTTGGGTTGGCGGTGGTGGGAAGGAGGCGTTGGAGAGTTCGATGGGGAAGACGGGATGATTCATGGGGCCATCAGGCCAAAGAGGGAGGGAGGGAGGGAGGGAGGGAAGGAGGACAAAAGAGGAGGGTGCTGGAAAAACTTGGAGAGGGGCTTGTTCACCAATGACCTTGGCGACAAGAGGGAAAAAATATATAGAAGAAAATGAAAGCAACTGTCATATGCCCACAGGTCAGAATCAGCTTATAAATCATATCAAGAGCACATAGACTGTTCCAGTTAGTGCGTTTTTGTGTGTGAAGGGTGATTAGCGTGGGCAATTCAGGATAATGCATGATGGGAAAAAACCCACTGAAGATAGGAAGGTATTTTGTTTTATCATTTTAGTTTTTACATATATAGTTTCTTATATTTTTTCTTATTAATGTGCATCAAAAGTGAAGAGGGTTGTCAGTTTTTGTTTTTTTTTTTTTTTTTGATCAGTCATGGATCAGCACAAAATACTGTTCAAAAGATCGCTATGCAGGATTAAAGCTGCAGTGTTTTTTGCATCACTGGACAAAATTCCATCATTACTGTAGCTTTCATCATAATATTATCTAAATAGTCTAAGTGGACATAAGACTTTGGCATTTATTCCTTGCCTGTGGTTTCAGGATGTAAAAAATCTACCCGGTGATGTATAGATTTTTGTGTAATCATGGGTATTTTCAGGCAGGTAGGAAGTTAAATACATGTAATTACCAATTGCTGATCAGATTCTGTCAGACACAATCTGATGTGACTCAACTCTGTGCGTCTACATGGAAGCTTAGAAAATAGGCTCCATGTTTCCATAAATAGCATAATATGTTTGGTCATTTGATTTGGACAGACAGGAGAGAGCTGTAGAAAGGTGTTTTCCAGTTCTGGCACCTGGAGTTTTATTATAATGTTAGGTGGTAAAGCACTTGGAACTTTTTATTGCATTAGCTGCGTAGTCTAGTAATTGTTATTTAAACATGTATAGGTATTACAAAAGAGAGATATAATAAATAAAATACATGTATTATTATTTGTTTTATGTCCCATTGTATTGAGTTGTCTGTCCTGCTGCATAATAAAGCAATTAAATGAGTGACATTTTGCTTTTTTGAACAGAATTATGCATTTTCAGACATTTCCCTGTGGTCTACATAAACTGTAAATGCTCTGCTTGGGTCTGAATTCTTCATTCATTCAACTCCACAGGTCCATCTTCAACCCTATTTCTGAATAATGACACCAGAAAGGTGGTTTTGAGCACTGGCCCTTTAAATCTGAATGCGCCACTTCACACCCCACCCCCTCCAGGTTGTTGGCCGTGCGTTCTGTCCCGTTCAGCCTTTTGAATTCGTTAATACAACCAACAACTGAACATTTTAGGTAATCAGCTCGAAGTTTGGACATATTCTCAGTTTTTACTACAACCGCTGCTACTTATAAACAATTATGGCGTACTCGGAAAAATGTTCATGGGAAGTCTTGACCTTATATGGGCAAATGTCGTGATGGAACTAGTTATAAAACATAACAAATTAAGCAGGAATTGAAACAGGTTGTAGAAATCCACTCGATTTTTGCCGGAATTAATATAAAGATAGCTTTGCAGCACCAGGAAAATTCAAAGTCAAACTTTTTGAACTATTAGGGTCCAAATACACAAATAAAATGAACCAAAGACTAATAAAAGTGGATTTAGCAAAATGTAACCCTTTTAAAGCATTTCACTGTTGAAGACTGACAAATTCTATAGATCCACGTAACCAGAACGTCAGCCAAAAATTTAACTAAATCAAATGCTGGTCAACAGAACAAAGGCCAAACACCAAGCACTAACAAGGGCACGTATTTTAAACAAGCTACCAGTCTGAGACCAGTGTATGTCATGAATAATTTCCTAAAACAAAAGACCAATTAGACTAACATTGCACCACTAAGGTAACACTAAGCAGAACCAACAGTACAAGTATTAATTCCCTACTGCTAAAACTCACTGAAGGAGCCAAAGAAGAGCAGATGAATGTTATCTTACTTTTGTGCTTTTCTGATCATAACCTGGTTTTCTATAAATGAAACTTCTGCTATCAGCTGCTCCATTGCATTGTCTTACACTGAAATGATACCAACTGGAAACAAATGGCCCAGGGCTTAAAAACTATTCTGTCTGTGATGCTTGTGTTGGTTTGAAACTCAATGTGTAGCAAATGCATGAAAATTAAAATATTCCTGAGAGCTGTTTTAATCTTTTAGCCTCTACTTTATACAAATTACAACTGAATGTTGACCTGAATGCAAGAAATAGTCTCCAAAAGGCTTCTAGCAACCATTTTTATCAGTCACCAGGAAAATCTGATAGGATGGCACCTTGAGCACTCATTTTAGGATATATATGCATCATCTTTCTTTCACTTTTTTTGATTTAACTGTAAAATCCTGCATGTCATGCAAAAAATAGGACGATTAAATCCAATACATAATGGCTAAGATCACCTCTACTTTTCTTAGGCTCTCTGGAAAAGTGCGATTGATAGGTGATATAATATTTGTTGCTTCAAACTTTACGACGTATCAGAATAATTGGGGTCAAGCAGTGAAGACATAGGAGTCTATTACCAATGGCAGATCCTAGAACTGTATGGTAAAAAGTTGGGAAGTTTTGCACACTGATTGGGGACAATCTACTGAATCTTTTCACTGAGTTTCACGTTTGTGTCTCAAGATGTTCGGTGGCCATGAACCATGTCTTCGCCATGTTTAGCACAGATCATCATCAGACAGGTTTTCACAAAAGTTATGAGTTAAATCAAAGAGAAAAAAAGGCCCTAAGTGGATTAGTTACACCCAACCTTTGGTCAATTGATAAAAAAACTTGCCATCAGTGTCTTATTTAGTATTTTACAGTGTTGGTCCATGAGGATCAGCAAGGCCTTCTCTGCTGACCTAAAGAACCAGAATCACTGACCTGTATTTACATTCTACCGTTTTATATTTGTTCCATGCATTTTTTTTTTTTGCCAATTTCCTATTCTCTTCATTTTGTAGCTTTTATCTCAGTCGCACCCTTTTCATCAGTGTATGTATATGTTAGAGTGTTTGTCCAGTCATATTTCATCCATCATGTATTGCCAAGTAAAATAAATCTCTCGTGCCGCAGAATCAGCATCAAACTCACCACATGAGGGCGTTCTAGCGGTCATACAATGATGTGGGCATTTCAACATCATTTGATTGGACGGTCAAAGAACAACCTACTCAGATCAAACTTAGCTAGAAAACCTGCTGTTTTCCTAACAAACAATGGCAGAAGGGAGAAGAAATAGATTTTTTCACAAAGTAAAAATTGATCAGTAATAGTGAATACAATGTATGTTATGAATATTTGTCTGTTTTTGTCATTTTATTCAGTAAATATTGATGGTTATGCTTGAGATGATGTACATGGTGCAGCTGTGGCTGTAGTGAAAGGCCACAGAGCTGCTGAGTTGTGCTCATAGGGTTTCTTGCTTGTATAGTTTTGATAACCTTTTATTGGGGGAAGTGACTATATTTGGCCATTTCCGCACACATTACAACACAGTAACAGCAACAGTTCCAGTGAGGACAGTGAGGCAACAACCTCAGGTCCAATGTGGTCTCCAGGGTCTGTTAGGTCCACCTCTGCATGAACAGTGAGTGGACCTGCTTTGTTAGGTCCCATGAAGTAATGGTACTAATGTAAGGAATGATGTTCAAAGCAGAGGTGTTAGTGCAGGGTTTACAGCATATACTTATTTTTCAGTCATAATTGTATATACTTACTTCTAAATCCCCCTGATGTGCACCATTCAGTAGCATCTGAGCCAAATTGTCCATTTTTACCCCTAGGATGGCAAAGTGATGACCTGCCCTACTCTGCCTCTGATTGGTTAGTACTCGCAACCTTCACTGATTAGATTGGTTGACATTAGGCACAAGGACTAATGAGCCAATCAGAGGTAGAGTAGGGTGGGTCATGCTGAGAAAAATTTTGCTAACTAGCACTGGCCTCCTCTGGAACCTGATTGGACACCTTAGGTGCCTGTGCCACCCCAGTTGATTGACAGGTCACTGCATGTCTTGTTGAAAGATGTGCAATTATTGGAAATGCCAACGAGAAAGGCAGAATAAATGTCTTTGAAGTGAGTGGCATGTATTGAGAGAATCTACATAATTATGAGGTAAGTTTTAAGGTGGTTTGCAAATGAGTCACTGTTTTAAACTACTGGACCATATGACTGCACATTTAGAGGAGAAGAGCTTTTGTCCCCAATAGTTAAACTGTGTGAGTAGGTTAATGTTATGAAAGGCTGATGTTATCCTATGTTTGCTTCATGTTGAATACATTTACATTCATTCAGCTGCTTGTGTGACCAGTAATACTTACAAACTGCTCCTGATCAAGTCATGATAATTTTATAATAGTGAGCCAATACTACTGATGGATTTTTAGGTAAATTAAATAGAGTAGTGTTATATGCCACTGTTTCTAAAACAAGGACTTTTTCTGGACTACTTAAAAAAAAAAAAGGCAAAAATTGAGAGTATACCCACTTCTTCAGGGACCACTATGCCACTGGTTCAAAGGGATAATGTGTATGTTGACAGGTGTCTGGATAAGCACTTTCAGTTGTTCTAATGCTCTATAAGTGATGTTCTAATGTTCTAAAATACATGTTCCTTTCTCTTTACATGTGTTTTTCTTTACATGTGTATTTTTTAGTATTTACGTCATAGATGTATACATTTTTGTGCCACATATGGGCAAGGAACTAAATGTGGTAACTTCATTGACCTTGATTTTCTACATGACAATACAATTTTTTTAAATTCTTACAAAAGTAATAAAGTCTTCCATCAACACACTAAGGTTGACATTTTCAATTTCAGAGTATTTCTATGAGTGTTCTATAAAGGGTTAAAAAGTGAATTAAGTCAGGTAGAACACCGCTGAAGGCTGAGGTGTGAAATACATTGGCCTGACACTACATCTGTACCCTGCTGAACTGGTTGATGCCCTCATCACTTCTTGCAGGTTTGCTCTTTTTCATACTTTCTTCTTTTTCGAGAAGATGCAATCACTTGTGCAATATCTTCTCAAAGACGAAATGTTTTCTTTGCTTAATGCAGTTCAGGCAAACTCTGTGCTCTTTTCAGATGAAATGCAATGGCAAAACTTTCTTGTTTTTTTTTTTCTGAAATGTCACTTGAGATGCTTTCTTCTTTGTGTCATGTTTAATATGCAGCCTTATATGTAGCCATATCTGAAGAGACACAGACCATATGGATGTTTATATCATAATTTATATAATGATGATTATATTGAGCTTGGTGTAATTACTTTTACAGAAACCATCACAGTTGACAGATATCATAGTGTTGTAAGTGAAAGTGAAGTGGGAAACAACAGCCAAAGAATGATTAAAACTGACAGCTATTTCAGTTCCCGACTAATTGACAATTTTCATATGACAGTGTTTATGGGATAAAAACATCGGTACAATAGTGATTTCCATTAAAGTGGCTTAATTGGACTCACAGCATTAAGAACTGTGTGTTAGATGCAGGTATATGAGTGTGTGAAATAGGGAAGTTGTGTATAGCATCGTATTGTTGTGTAGGTGGAATATATTGCTCTATATGGCTAACTTTACTAACAAATAAGGAGCACAGCGACAGTTCACTGGCAGATCTGCACTTGGTTATAAGGCCCTAAATTTGTCAAATCTACTTCACTGTGGATTTGTCAGATCAAACCTGTTTGTCTCACACCTCAGCCTGCTTCTCCACTGAGAGGAAGTGTCTTTTTTTGACAGCATTCCAGATTGCATGCACATCAGGTGACAATTAAGACATAACAACATAAATTGTCTGCCGTCACATCTAGTTACCTTCATTCCCTGATGCCTTTTCCGCCAATAAAAAAAGAAAAGAAACAAAAAAAAAACCAACACACTGTTAAAAAAAAAAAACAAAACTCCATTACCTTGGCCAAAACCTGACAGTTTGTTGTGCATTAAATTAACACCATCTCTCCCTACCACCTCTTCATCTCACTCACACTCACCTGTAATGAGCAATTAAAGTTCGGTGGGGCCCCATCTGTAGAAGTTTGTTCTCTGTTGCTTTTTTCACTCATCTTTCCCGAGATCCTGCTGCGACTTCCTTCACCCCACTTACCACGGCACATTTTAAACAATCCAAATATGGCGCCTGGGCTCTAAATAATTCAGCTGCTGCTAACATTAAACAACTGTTAACACGCTAGAATAATTAGTTATGCTTGCTTGACATGTTTGCATCTTTAATAATTAATGCATTTGTCTTAATTAACAACAACAGTATTTTAGCCCTGTTACTTCTTCCTCAAGAAAATAAAGTAGAAAACAGGCAATTACACTATAAATATTAATTAGACGGGCTTATTAAATTCCCAGATAATGGGTCATGAGGGGATCAGATACATTCTAAAAGGAAAGTGACAAGATGTATGGATGTCACTTTTGTGTGTGTATGTGTGTGTGAGCAGGTGTCGCTGTAGCAAAGCAACATTTTTTTTTTTTTTTTGGTAAAACACAGATGTGAAGAAAATTCTGACCATTGTGAAATCAGTGAAAAATTAATACTGTCAATGAGCTCCATGGCTGAATAATGTAATAATTATGCATATGTTATTTTGCTGAATAATGAATACAGACACATTAATCAAAAACATGTACCCTTTGTTCCTTTGAAACCAGATTCTCTCATTTGTAAGGCATTCGGTGGACCAAAAAAGACAGAATTATTTGAAAAATGATAGTTTTGAGAAAACATCCCATTGCATTTTCATCTGTAACAGAATACATGCACAAGGATGGTCCTGATCGTGTCTGATTCTGACAAATCATATATTACTTTCAAACACTTGAGACGCATCACATTTTAGTTTGAACGCAACCAATTCGACTGGAACACGCAGAAAAATCTAACATGTTAATTTGTGCTTTTCAGAAAAGAAGGTCTATATGTGATGGTGGTGATGAGTTGGTGTTGTATTTAAATTTTCATGGGTGTCGTTCTTGTTTTGGCTGAAAGAGGGGCTAGATGTGAAAGCGCTCAGCCACTCGGAGATGAGCCAAAAATGCAGCTGTCAATGAGAGGAGAGACAGGCGACAGGCATGACGCCCTACGTGCCGGATGACTTTGGGAAGACTTTGACAGCCACCCAGGAAGGGAAGTTATTTTCCTTCCTTTTTTCTCAAGCTGCCGCATGATTAAAAGCCAAATGAGTGACACTGCTCGACACCCCAAATCAGCCCACTGCATTAATATTTCACACAGATGGCAGCTGTGTATCAAAACAACATGCAGCTAAGGACAAGAGGAGGAGAGGAGTGTTGGAGTAGGGCAAGATCCTTTAGCGATGTGGCTGCAGTTCCCTAATTGAAAACAATTTTGACAATGAATGAAACCAGTTGAATGAATGGAAATATGACAAATGAAGGACATGCATGTTAATGTGGGCCTACATAAAAACGTGTTATAGAAGAGTTTAAAGATATGCGTGTATGTTTTCGTGGTGACGGTTTTGAAGAGATGATTGAAATTGGTGGATGTAAAATTGGAGCCAGAGGAACACTAAAATGTACAAATATATCCTAAAGAAATGTAACCGTCATGTTTTCAATGGACCCACAGCTGAAATTATGAATTTTTGGGACACAATTCACACATTTTTCAGTTGGACCAGGAGGAAGTTATGTTTATTAATGGCCCTGAAAAACAGAAACACTACATTATTGATGAAATTATAAAAATTGGGTGAACCTCACAGCATCATGCTCTAAGATTGGATTTTAAAGTAACTTGCTTTCCATGAAATGTAAGTTTTATATGCACTTATAAGACTTCTAAAACCAGAGAATCATTTTGACCCTTGACATCTTCTCCATGACATGCAATTTGTGTCAGACAGGTGTAGCTAAACCCTCTAGTTTCTGTCTGAATGCAACGCTAACTACATTGGCAAAAGACTCACACTTAACAAATTTGAGAAAAATACTCATTCCGTTTGCCTAATATTCTGCAAGGAATTGAATATGCTCATTTATGTTCATTCTTTTCTTTAACACTGCAGTGTTGCAAGGCCAAGTAAGCCAGTTTAAGCTGTAACTGCCACTGATACAAAGCAAATGACAGCAGGTTGGAACAAGTCAATCGGGAGGTCAGGAATTAACTTCATCGCTCTTATCTGGACATTGTTGCAGTGATGGAGGTGGTGGCAGCGGCAGGGGGATAACAACCATGAAACACACAAGCCATCAGCGACTGAGGGACAGCCTCAATTGGAAATGTCCATATTAGGCAATATGCAAATGCCGCTGATGGTGTTGTAAATTTGGTGGAGGTGACAGCAAACAACATTTCAGCAGTGATGATTAAAGTGTGAATGTTAAAAAAGAAGGGAGGAGGGGCAGGCAGAGGGTGGATGTGTGTGTGGGTGGAGGGGTGGGGGCAATAATGAGGGGGCGCAGAGGAGGGAGATAACCATCGACTGAACCGGCTGGGCCTCAGTCGATGGCAAAACAAGCACCATCCTTCCACTGTTAGGGACCGCGCTGTGGCTTCCTCTCTTCACCGCTGTCAATAGCTGTCAGTCCTTAACTGTCTGTCCATTGTTGCATTAGTACACTCTCAACACAGCAAATTCAACAACCATCATCCACTGACCTTCCCACTAGTGACTGTCCTCCCACACACCCTACTTCCACACTTACAACCAGATATCATTATCAAGACCTCAAAACACAGGCGGATATTGCACTGAAAAGGTTACAGTCATTCAGCAGCGGAGGAAGGAAGCCTTGAAATAAATAAATATACTATATATTAATAATGAATGAATGGCATTTGGGGCAGGGAGCAGTGTGTGTGTGTATTGGTGTTTGTGTGTGTGTGATTGCATGGGTGGTTTCAACTATAAAACTCAGCTTTCTTCACATACACAGTGCACCGGGGTTTTTTGAAAATGTCACAAAACCTGATTTATAGTCTGTCTTCTCAGTACATTATTTGAGGTTGACAATCTTAATCATTCACACTTCCCACATACCTCCCGCCTCTCTCTTTTTTTCCCTTTTCCTCGGCCGTCATGGATTATTGAAATATAAAAATAAGTGGTAGAAGGGGCCCCCGGAGCGGTATCAAAATGTCAGGTTTGTACTTACAGCCAGGTGTTGCTAGACAGGGTCAAGGGCTTCAATTATTTGTGTACGTAGAGTCTGGCGCTACATGAAAGGTTATGTCACCCGCCGGTTGTTTATTCCTGAACTCTAGAAGGTAACCAATGCACTGCTTCACTATAAACTGCACTGATATGGAACTGATACAGCAGAATGGGAGATGAAGTCAAGAGAAAATGTTCAAATTAAATGCCAGTGAGAAAGAACATGCAGCTGAAAGGTGAGTATTGTTGCTAATAGTTCAGACTAATAGGCCTTGCTGCATTCCAGGTAGCATCTCACCTGTATTTTAATTGTTTTATTTATTTAAAGTAAAGCAGGTGGCACAAAGAGACTCCATGAAGAAATCTGGGATGACTAATAGATCATTCTGAACACAATCAAAGTGATGTATTACCGTTTATACCACCCTGAGTTCAAAATGATTGCATGGAAACCAAGTGACATTAATGACAGGTTGGAGTCCTCTCTCTCTCTCTCTGTCTCCCTCCTTCGCCAACACCCACACAAGTCTTCAGTGCCAATAGAAGAGTTCGTGTAAAAAGCCTCAGAGTTATTGGGAGTGATATGAAATTTTCTAAATGTCATTAATTGACACCTTTTTCTGTAGGAGCTGTCAGTGGGGAGACAGAAAGGTCACAGCTCTGGGGGTGAGATATATATATGAACCTCCCCTCCTGCCAGCCCAGTGAGTTATGGCTGTCGTTAACGCAAGGGAATGGATGGAGGAGCCGCTTCTGAAAGCCTCTATCGATCCCCTTCCTGCTCCGGAGGAATCAAAGGACCTAAATGTGGCACAGGGTTTCCTGGAGAGACACAAAAGGGCTGATGTGCAGGTTCCCTTGAACAAGGGCATTGCATTGCAAACAATTATTTTGTTAGAGTAAGTGTAGCATTGTTTTTAAAACTTTAACACTACACTTTTGATTTTGGTGAGTGGAATAACTTGAATGTTTTGGGTTGTTTTAAAAGAATGATATTTTGCTTGTTAAAATGGAATTATGCATTTTAAAGTGGAACTAGACAGGATTTTACCCTTTGGTTCTTCTTTGCTGGTTTTTTGTTCTTCTTCACTGGTTTTGTGGCATTCTTCTCGGCGGACCTCCCCTTACAGTTTTGGAGTACATATTTACTGTCGTGAAACCCACCAACCATGTGTTTTTTTTCAATGACGCCGGTGACGAGAAGGCGAAAAATAGTGATCAAATACGCCACTAGAGTGTGGAGTGGAGCGGAATGGGAAACTTTAGCCGGACATTGAAGTTTCGGACATTTGTTTTCACTCCATGCTGCTCCTTAGCTCTGCGGCTAACGTTAGCAGCTCGGTGCCAGCGGCTGCAGACAGCGCCTGCAGAACTGCACACACAACCGGTGTCATTGTTACCCTTCTGTCTGGGTGGCCAGGAGTGAACGTGCGGACAAGGACGTGAGGCTCCATCTGCAGCCGCTAGCACCACACTGCTAACGTTAGCTATTTCATGAGCAAATGGTGATGCCCTGGTGTTGCACTGAACGTCTTAGGAACTCTTTTGTTCCTGCTGTTGTGCATTTTTATTATGAGAACTTTATTTGAAATTGCTACTGCCCTGTTAGCATTAGCGCCCTATCATACCAGGGCAAACATTTACTGTACAACAGACAAGTATCATATAACACCAGCTAAGATCAAACATCAAGGCTAATTATTATGTCAGCCGCTATTCAGATGAAACCAATTAGACATGGGTCATACAATGAACTACAAACATTTGACAAAAAATAGATTCAACTGATAAAATTCTGTCTAGTAATAAAAGCACACTCCTGAGGCAGACAAAGGGCGATCTAGTAAACAAAACAAACATACATGACACAAACAACTGGGATTACTAGTGAGTATGCTAACATCTGCACTAGCCAACAAGCATCCAGGCATCGTACATAAAATAAGCTCATAAACGAATAAACACTGTAACAACCAATAGCACATCAAGAGCACAAATCCACTAAAATACATAGATTATAGATGATTTACCTGTGCCGGCTCTGCCATTGTAAACGCCTGTGAAATGAAGGCGTGGCCGGCTTGTGTTTACAGTTAGCCAGCGGTACCTGGCTGGAGGTGTCTTTGTGTGGTAGTGCTGCAAACCGTGACATTTCTCATGAGACACAAGATCTTGGACGAGATCTAGGCTCCGGGACGCTACTGAGAAGTTGCAA
>JAPQRP010000019.1:11479232-11502182 GCA_037367295.1 Apogon hyalosoma | reverse complement strand
CTCCCACCCTATACACACACACACTGCTTGGTGTGGTATAGTGCAGAAGTAGAGAGCTAAACATCATAAATCAACAGTCACTCTGATCCTTCCTCTTCCTGGAGACAGACAGACAGAGACAAGGAGGGGTGTGGGGGGGTGTTAAGTTAGTGTATAGGGAAAAGGGAGGAGGAGAAGAAGTAAAAGGAGTTGCTTGTAAATCTCCACCGGATGATCTAGAGCTTGTAAGTCGGGCCGTTCAGACACACAGAGAGGGAAAACACCTCTACATATGGTGTTTGTACAAGCCGTGATAAGCAGCAAACAGTGGCTGCACTTACACGTTATTACTGCTGATACAGTCCTTCAGGTGAGCTGTGCTTCCATAAAATGACAGCATCCTTTATAACGCACATGTACATGTAGTTACTGTGAGTATTTCAACAGGAATGACTAAACACTGAAGGCTCACAAATGGACTGAAAGAAAAAGGGTAAAAGTAAACTTCATGAGAAGGCCTTGCTGCAGTTTCACCTACTCTTCAACTGTCTTTTGATGGATGATATTGAAGCTGACTTGGAATTGGACTGCATGTGTTCAGGGGTTGGATACAACAGAGCTGGCATATCCAACAATTAATGCCCTTTCCACACTTTTCTGAACAAGAATTTACTGCAAACTACACACTGGTATAAATGCTTGGAAAACCTTTTATTTCTAAAGGACTTAAATCTTTTATTGGGCAACTGACTACTTTTGGTAATTTCCGCAAACATTAAATATGAGGCCAATCCCGCGTCTCAGAGTGAGGTCAAGAAGCATGTTGGTTTTAATAACACTATACAGTGACTCAGAGAGATTTTATAGACATTTTGAAACTGTGAATAGTGAATATGAGGGATTTTTGTCAGTTTATGACCTTATAACAGTTGTTTTATTGCATGTGTTTACTTTTTAGCAAGTGCAGCTCGGATGTTTATGTCAAGAGGAGGGAGACTGTTGTAACGCCAACCGACGAGGAGGTAGATGATAATGTCCAATAACACACTAAGGTTTGGAATTTCAGAGGATTTCAGTAAGTGCCTATAAAGGATTAAACTGTGGAAACCGTCAATAATAGATGAAGAAATGGTAGACACAGAGGCCTGAAGTTGAGCAGCAACAAGTTAAGTTTTCTTAGGTGTCGGTTCGGGTTGTCAAAGAGTGTTCTTTAAAGCAGCGTATGACGTTTGTCACCAATTTTTCTTCAAATTTGTAAAACCCCAGTGATAGCCTCTTTATCACTAAACCATATCTTTCTGTGCTAATGCACCTAAATCACTTCCCTCATGGTGAACAACTTCGAAGTGTACTCCATCACAAGCCCTCTGTTTGTTTACACACCAAACCGAAACCAAACTGTCACTCTGGCCTTTTCGGAATGCTACGCAGAAGCAAGAAGCAATGAAGTTGTTTCCGTGTTTGTTGCTGCTGGAGCCATACTGCGGCTGCGTGGAATTCCGAAAAGGTAAGCGTGACGGTTTGGTTATCACTCGGGTTTTACAAATTTGAAGAAAAATTTGTGATGAAAGTCATACACTGATTTAATGTTTTGTTACAGTGCGGGTACATATCTAATCAGTCCGATCCATCCCCAGATGTATCTTAATCTACTGCAGGTATTACACTGAGATCTCTGTGACCTATATTTAATGTTTCAGGTGCAGGTTCTTTACACAGAGCATCTATAGACATATACAAATTAAAACGTAAAACCATCATTTTATAATGTCTTTGTTTTCCTCATCCACATGGATACACAACAACTGAAGTTTGTAAAAATCTTTGGTTTAGGAAAACCTCCATTATTGTCTACAATACCATTTTCATGTTTATGAGAGGTCAAAATAAAGAGAAAAAAAGACAACCTTTTGCAAACTATCTGTGTTAGTTTGGGCCATAAGAAAAGTGATGCTTAGGGTTAGGGTTAGTTCAAACCAAGGCCTGTGAATGCTCTGATTTTACACTTTAAAGAAATGCTAAATATTCTTCCACTTCAACTATACTTACACTACAACTCAACTTCAACTTGCAACTAAGTTTCAGCACTGTTTTTTGTTATACACACTAAGTCAGCAGATCGGTGCCATCTCCGTATTTTTATTTTGGGTCTAGTGAGGAGTTACAATTTTTGTTTCGTCCCACCAGTTCTTTTTTTTTGTTTGTTTAGGGTCACCAGTCTTTGGTTTTGTTAAATTCTTTGGTTTGTTCTGGTACCATCTTTGTGTCCAATCTCTCTAACATGACTATTTTGGAGTTTTTTGTAAATACTTTGTTTGATAAAAGCACAGTTGTAAATAAACACACTTTTACCAAGAACCTTTTGTCATCTCCATGTTACCTTCAGAAACTGAAGCTGTGTGACACCCCTCCTCTCCTAGACATCTACAGAAGGGTGTAACAGTGAAACTAGTGAAACTAAAGCTGCTTGACATGAAATCATCTTGAGAGACATATGAAATGACTGACTTCCTTTGACTGACCAAAGATTGGACTCATAACTATCCTAACTAGGGTATGTAAACTTATGATCAGGGTCATTTGGATAGTTTCTGTTGTCAGTATGATTTAAAAAGAACAAACACATTTGTTTGATGATAAATGGCTTCACCAAACCACTAGCCACGAGTGAAAGAAAAGTTTTTGTATTATCATTCATATTCTCTAAAAAATGGCCAAAGAATCACAAATTCTGTTAGGGTATGTAAACTTATGAGCACAACTGTAAATCTGAAACTTGGCTCAGACTAGTCATGAGTCAGATGAAACTAGTCTTCAATAACAAGAACCTCTATTTAGTCCATAACTGGGTTGAAACACTGTTCATCCATTGCTATATATTATATTAATACAAGGAGGCCTTGGATGTAAATGTTGCAGGTGGTTACTGTAAAGCAGTTCATCTCCCTGACCCCCCACCCCCCACACCCCCCCACTCAGCCTGACTCTTCTGAAACAAATACCATCTGCTGCATTCACCAAGAACAGCCTTGTCTGTCCACTTGTCTTTCGATTGTGTTTGAGCGTGAGGGAGAATTAGCGTCGTCTTGTTCTCTTGCTCTTGTCTGTCTGCTTCTCGGCTGCGAGCTGACAGCACAGCAGCCTGGTACATGACATGTATGCATTCCTAGTTGCTCCGCTGTTATTAGCACAATGCAAGGTAGCTGGCGTCAGCTCTGTAGTGTGACGCGGTGTTTGTTCCTAATATAACTGACAGAAAGCTTCTGAAGGTATGGACGATGGAAAGTACAGATTGAGAGGGACACAGAGGAGATGAAGGACAAACAAAACTGGCAAAAGAGCAACCAAAGGAAAGGAAACGAGTGAGATGGACAGCTGAAGAACTGGGAGAATGGTGGTGAAAGGCTGGGGGATGGTCACGCAAAAGATTGATGATAGAATGGTAAGACAGAACAAACTGTGCTAAAGGGAGGCTGGAGAAAGGGGCGCAGGGAAGGCCATCACATGCTTCTTGTCATATGTCCGATAATTAAATATCTGATTTATTGGCATGCATCAACACTCTCCTTTTTTTCTCTCTCTCTTGTCTTCCACTCTACTATCTTATTTACCCCAGTCTACCTTAACCTGTCTTCAGGGGAAAGTTTACTTGACAAAGGAAAATGATGGAAAACAGATTAATGTCTTCCCGTTGCCATGTCGCCGTCTTTCCCCCATCATCTCACTTTTGTTATGAAATGTCTCTCTGTTAGCATCAAGGAGCAACAATGGAAAACAATGTGCTTCCTCTCATGGAGGGAGTATGGTTGGCAGAACGTTGTAAGATATTTTGTTACACCAGTGCAGCAGAAATCTTGTTCTTGTTTTTTTACATGTATAGAATTCATATACATGATGTAAAATGAGATAATGCTGTCTGAAAATAATAAAAAGATAAACACAAGAAAAAAAAAGTCTCCCAGTTGCTACAACCAGTGCAGACAAGATGGATGAATTAAGCTGTTTGGTACACCGCTGATGAGGATGATGAAAGAGAGGAAGAGGACGCTCACTTGTGAGACTAGGTTTTCTAAATATGCTATGATATAATGAATGTGTTGTTAAGGACAAGGTTTAAGGAACTATCCGTCGACTCTGACCTCCTCCCTACAGGGTGATGGGCCATTAATGTTGCAACATGACTTTTTGCTGTATTTCCTGATTTTACACCACCACATCAACACCAACCAATTTTAGTGTTATGGTTACATTTAAGCCATATTTATAATGATATAGTGTGTTGTATTTCAACCACAAGTTAAATGCACAAACTAAAAGATGCAGCAAATCTTCGTACCAACATCTAACCATCATCACTTACCAGGCTGGATCTCTAAAAAACATCCCTGAAAATCAAACCGTGGTCAGTTTGGATGCCAAATAATGTGGTGTTTACTCCACAGTATTTCAGTATTCCAGTGGTAACAAATTGCTGTGACATTTCAAGGTCACATTACTTCATTTTAGGGACCTTATCTGCACCTACTGCTAAGACAGGCCTCCCTTCTGCAAATGAATAAAGGTGTACTTCTTATGTATTGCTACTTCTTTCAAAAAATAACCAATTATTTCATACGTTTTTTATTCATTCTGCTCTATAACGTCACTATGAGTGAGTGTATGTAACTATCAATCCTGTAGCCAGCTATGAGGTCACTGAGGTCTGAACCTCAGTAATGTTTTCCCTCTCAGGCTGACGTTTTCCATTACACGTGTGAGTGAATGGACAGAACAGTTAAAAAATCTGAACGAATTCTCTATATGCTCGTATCAATCTGCCAAAGAAGACTTAGTTAATCCTGTAAAATACTGTGATTCAGTGACAGAATCTGTCAGAGCTGGATGTTTTCTGTTTTATTTTGCCGTCTCAAGCATTAATCATGAACAACAACTCCATACGACTATAAGGCCAGGGTCTCACAAAACAAATATGGATTTTTAAAATGGCACCCCCAGTGCCACAACATTTCATAACAAACCACATAGGACGTACTCGACAATAAGTAACTGTGTTTGTATCACATGAAGAGGGAACAATGACGGCCGATACAGATACAGATGACTAGTGTAAGCTTTATTGATACCTAGGGGTAAATTCAATATAGATCAGGCCAAAAAAATGTGACATATTTTGAAAAAAAAATCAAAATTTAAATAATACAGTATATATATTAGATATGTATAGTACTGTGCAAAAGTCTTAGTCCAACATTAGGTTTAAAGGTTATAAAGTTCTAGTGGCCACATATTTGCATCTATTAGTATCTGTATTAAAATAGATGTGAAGTATGTACAGCGGTAAAAACAAGTTTCAGGGAAAAGTTTCAGCTTCTACAAACCAAAGCGGTAGTAAAGGTGTAGCTCTTTCCACTACGGACCATCAGCAGTACTTTTACTTTTTACACTTTTATACACTGTATTTAATTTTTTCAGATATTTTTGTACAAATGCATACTTTTGCACACATAGTTTTTCTTTACCCTGTGTATACTGTATATCTTGTTCTGTTTTTATTGTTGCATGCCTTCTTTTTTTGTACCATGGAAAGCAGCACTCTCTTGTCTTGTCTTGTCTTATCTTATCTTATCTAGTGTGACCTCTCTTTGCATTTAAACGTCTTTAACCCTTTTGTTCAGAAAATATGAAATTTATTGCATTAATTTTCTGATGTTTTAAACCAGATTTCATCCAACACATGCCAGATGTTTCTAATTGTTTGTGTTGCTTCTTGTCATGGGGTCAGGGGTCACTTTGAATAGTAACTTTAACCTTTAAAACCCATTTAGTTTAGTTCAGTTTTCTGATTGTCTTTTAAGGTTGTGCACATATTTCCTGTATTTTATTTCTTTATTTTATTTTATTTTTTTTTAAGAAAAGACAATGAGATACAAATATGTATGCTTATTTCAACCCTGCAAAAACAACACAGCTAAAGGTGCCTAAGACTTTTCCACAGTACTGTAAATAAATATAACCTTAACAAGACATTTCAGTACTTTCTATTTAAGGACACAATGTTTTATATTTTTGCTCTTTGCATGTGAATTGTCAGTCAGATGTAATAAAAATGTATCAGAATAAAATAGTTCACACATTCAAAAAAAATGATGCATAAATTAGCCCACGCTCCTTATGCTCCTCTTGCTCTGGCTATAGCCCTGGTGACAAATTTAACAGGTATTTTCAACAGAAAAGAAGGAATTGTTCACCTTTACCATAAAATATACATAGTTATGGTAGTTTTTGCTTCAAATACCATCCCCATGCAAAAAAATATATCACTGCATTTTCAAGCAGTGTTTTCTAACATTTCACAAAAGCTCTCAACCAAAAAGAATCATGAAAGAGAGGAGTTTGTGCAATCATGAGAATTCAGAGCCTATAAACAGGTACATTTTCTCTAATCAGCCTGCAGTCTTTCTTACCTTTTCTCAAATTACTCCTTGATGGTTGCCAAATGAATTGTGCAGCCAACCACCACATAAATGCACGCCGTTAAGCACTCAAGAATTTTGTGATCCCCATTAGCATTCTTCCCGCGTACAAGCTAATTGGGTTTTCTATTAGAATACACCGGGTCTGGTGGTAATGACTAGAAATGGTAGTGGCACAAAGAGGCTTTTTGCCGGAAATTACGCGATGCAGTAATTTTCCCAGCATTTTCATACGCCTAATTGTTATGAAGACAAATTCATAGACAGCATCAAAACAAGGGGATGTGATTTAGGGGTATGGTCACTGATGTCTGTGTTTCTCATAGTTATTTTTTTCCTCTTTTTTTTTTTTTTTTGGTTTTTGCATGACCTGTGATGTCATTAACAGGGCGGAAAGGAGAAATTTCTCTAAATTTATAAGGTGCTACCTGAAGTTTGATTCCATAGTGACAGCAGACTGCTGTTTAGTGGCAGTATTATGCTCCTCACTCTCTCTGACACACACATACACACACACATTAACACATGTACACGTGCATGTGGCCGACCTGCACAGTGTGATGGGATGACAGGAAGCTCTAGGCTGTCTCTGTTCCTTGCCACTGTGCGACAGAGAGAATGTGTGTGTGCGTGTGCGTGTGTGTGTGTGTGTGTGTATTTGTACTTTGGTGTGGTTGTGGTTGTGTGTATGTGCTGAGGCCTGGGCAGATAGATGACACTTGCATGGCCCGGTGAGACAGGCGCAGCTCGACAGGCGTCAGAAAACACTCAGTCCCCTTCAGCGTCCACACACCTGACACACAAACGTGCACACACATATATACACACTCGCATATGGGCGTGAGATGTGCATGAACAAACTGATGCATTATTGTGTGGTCAGTGCATGAAAAACTAACAGTTTTGCTCCCATAATCTACGTTGAGCATTTATACTAAAAGTTACTTTGTAGAATGTGTGTGTGTGTGTGTGTGTGTGTGTGTGTCATGTTCCCTGCTTTACCTTGGAGGCCAACAGATGCTGTGAAGCTCTCTCCCCCTCCATCCTTTCGTCTTTTTTATCGCTCCCTTTCATTCTCTTTTTTTTTTTTCTCCTCCCCTTCCCGCTTACCAGTTTTCTCCCCACATACGGTGTCCTGCATAATGAGCGTGAATCATTTTGGGCTCCATCCAGGAAGTCAGGGAGGCATGTGGAGCTAAGTGGAGGATGAGGGAGGAGGTATGTGGAGAGGAGAAGAGAGAAGGAAAGAAGAAGGAGGAGGAGGATTAGGGAGGAGAACAAAGGTGGCAAAGCAGAGGAAAGGAGGGAAGTGGACAAGGAAAGGAAAGTGAAAATGCAAGGAGGAAAAGGAAGAAGCTGAACTGTACAAGCACCTGAAAAATCAATGTATATGAGGGAAGGAAAAAGTAAAAGGTACTGTCTAGTTCAGAAATTCAACAAAGGAAAAGAAGAAGAGATGGTTTAGAAACTTGCATGAGCTGGAGAAGGAAAAGGAAGGAAGAAAATGAGGAAGGAAACAAAGGGAGCGTTAACGTTGCCAACTGGATTTCATTGTTGAAGACATCATCCAAAGGAAAAAAAAAACAAACTTTAAAGATACTTCTGGCGACACTATTACACAACACAACTCCTTTGTATGTATTTTTAAAACCAAAAAGTATCTCAATAAATTCACTGCTGAAGTCTATTAAGCAACTGATCTGAAATCACTTGAGAACTATAAAGACTCACTGAAGGAGTACAGTTCCTCCAAAACACATTTCACTTGAGTTGTTTTTTTCTCTGCTGTTTTCCCTTGTCTCTCCTCTGCTTAACAGAGCAAAGTGCTTTTAATTTGCCTCTTTGTGAAGACGGCCCGTTTCCCATTTAAACAAGAGCCTCGATTGGCTCGCTCGCCCTCAGCAGAACGGCGGCAAACAGTTCGGCACCCTCTGCTCACTTTTTAATGGCCTCCTCTCCTCGGCTCCATCCCTGATTTTATTTCACACTGGAGACGGACGAAGCGTCTCCTCAGCATTTCCTCCGTTCCTTTCCTCAATCTCTCTGCGCTTAATTCCCCTTTAACTGTGTTCGCTGGAGTCGTTAAGTGATTAAGCAGTTTAATTAGGCCACGCAATGGAGGCACACTGAAGACAAGGCAATGGCTATTTCCAAATGAAAGTGCAACAGAAAGACGAAGAATTTCAATTACATAAAAAACAAATGATTGTTACAAACATTTTATCATTTGAGGTAATTCTCCAATTACTTTCAGATTTTTGTGGCTGAAATGTAGCTTCATTACAATCAAATGCAATTTATTTCCATGTCTAAGTCTGTCCTAACATGTACATTTACACGTGTAAAATGTACACCCCTAACGATTACGCTTCATTATATTACGATATATTTTATAGTGAATGTCAGATATCGTCACTTCACTTACTGGGGCAACATAAATTAGAATTTTATGAAACGTAAAGACTCTTGTTACAAACTTTCTTCACTTTTCTAGGCATAAACTATAAGTCACATGTGTAGTACGAAGATGTAGATATTTTGGGATCATAGTCGTAATATTTCTTTGTGAGTCTCTCGAGGATTAAGTGAATTGGAAAATAAATGAACAAATGAGTTACAATATTACAATATTTTACGAAAAAAGAAGAATGTGTGAAATTTCTTGATAGAAATTAAGAAATTATGCAGTATCAAATAATGTAACAAGCTTATAAACGGTTATTAAAGTTGATTTTAAATCTTTATTAAAATGAAAGAGCAGCTGCCGGACTTGTACTCATACAACCAGGAAAATTAAACCTTTTTCTCATTCAAATCTTTCTTTTTTTTTCTATATTTTCTTGTATAATTAGCACTTCTTTTTTCAAAATATTAAGACTTCTTTCTCATAATCTTTTGACTTATATTACTGCTTTATTATCGTCATGTGTTGACTGCCTGCTCGTAATATTATGACTTTTTTTCCGTAAAATAGCCACGATTTTATCCTCAGTGTAGATCTTATAGTCCTTGATAATGTATTGAAAACCTACTCATTCAGCTCCATCGTAAAAAGCAAAGGAAAACAAATTAGAGAAGTTTATGTTGAGAACGAAGGCGTCCAGGGTCAGTAACTGCCTGGCTGCAGGTCCTGTCACACCTCCAGCGGGGGTCCGGCCTCAGGGAATGGGCTGCTATTATAGGTGAGATATCCTGTGTGGGCCCACAAGCCTGGCACTGGATTACACATCAGCCTCCCGCCGAGACGCCCAGCAGGGAGGCAAATAAGAAACGCTGCCTCCTTCCAGCCAACCTGCGCACAGGCCTGTCCTGCCGTGCTGCTGGATCAAACACCTTTAATTGAAACAGTGCTTTTCATGCAGGAAAACATGACACATACACACACATACACACATGCCTGCATAGTGTGCTGCAGCTGCAGCAATAAATACAGATTTTAATCATTTTTACTTGTCCCTAATTAGGACATGACATAATTTCTGTAAATCAGCTCAACTGCATGATGTGCAGAGTCATGACTACCTCTTAAAAATATAAGGAAAAGACACGTTTTACAAGCTGCACCGGTCATGATACTAATGATGTTGTTGGCCACATAAAAACACTTTATTGACCCAGCTGCATTACATGCATTATTTAGAGAGTGTGTGTAGGGGGGCTGACATGCCGATAGTAGCTACTCTGACCTTTGACCCTCTAAGTGGGAGCAAGTCTGGGTCAAGAGTGTCCACAGCAGGTCAGGGAACAATAGCAAACACTCAGGCCTCTCATGACAAAAGACATGAAATGACTTGTAGGAATGTTTTTAAAGGGCAGTTTAGGTACGAAGTGTTATGATGACAGTGGACAAAGGCCAGTTTGTGGGCAATAGAATACTGCAGCTCATGCTATGTTAAATATTCGTATGTGATTTAATCATTCTGCAGAAAAACACTCAAAATAAAATAAAAGCACTTGAAATAATTCATACTTTGGATGATGCACATAAAAAAAATTCAAAGACGTCTTAGTTTGGTCATAGAAGAGGCTGCATAAAACTTTCCTCTGATCTTAAAGGAAGTGGAAGCTCATTTCTTCTGTTTTGCTTTTTGCATTAACATGTGAAAACATTAAAGTTGATCATGTTATTCCATTTTGGGGGAATTTTTGGGATAAGAGTGCCTGTATGTATCCTTTAAAAATGCAATGACGTGTTGGCTCATTTGGAAACATAACAGGACATAAACACATACAATTAGACATAAAGGAATGTACAGCTGATGGTGTTTCTGCTGTTTTATCCACTGATATTTCTTCAAACCTTTACAGACATTTAGACACAAATTTGAATCTGTGACTATATAAATCCAATTAATTGTCAAGTAATTTTTCAACGAACACATACCAGCACCAGATTTTAAATGTTAAATATGCTTCTAAAGCATAATGAATATATTCATTTATATATTTTTCATTTTACAATGGTCTAAATAAAAGGTCAAATACATTTTAATGCACATTTTGACATTTTACAGTCTAATTACTTTGTCAACACATAATTAAAAATCACAGATGCGAATTACTATTTCTTTGTGATTGTGTTGTTGCACATTACATCCCATTGTCTCTCTGTTGTGTCCAAAGTTGAGGATCTTCTAACGTTTCCCTCCATTTGCTGATTCTACAATTCTGGCTGCATGTTTGATTTCAGCAAAGGCATAAGGGACACAATGTAATTTATGGTTTCCATCTTGCCGCAGATGAAAAATAATCAAATCCAAATAAAATGCAAAGAGGAGGAAGTGATTATCTAAATGATGGCTGCCGGGTTTGGGGAGTTTCATCTGACAGCTGAGCGCACTGTCTTTATGGACAACTGGAGGATACAGGGAGGAGGAGGAGGGAGGAGGCTGAGGAGGAACACAGGCACAAAGGGGTGGTTTAGGGGTAAAATGGTGAAGGGAATAGGGGTGGGGCTGTCTCACATTTGGGCACTTTACAAGAGGAAAAGATCAATTCTGCACACACACATACACATACACACAGGCGCTCTGACAGCCTGAGACAGAGCATGACATTTAAAAGGAAAAAGCTGACATTGACTCCATCACTGTCACCCCGACTGCCATAAAGCAGCTGCAAATATTAAAACATTTTTCATCTGTGCCGCTCGGGGTTATTGGCACCAGAAATTGTTTTCCTCTCCGTCTGCTGCTGGCCTGCTCTGCCGCAGCCCTCCCCCGAGACCCTCGCCTGTTACCGCCGCCTCACAACATATTGGCAGTTGATGTGAAGCTATCCATGTACACTTGCCACTCACAGAGTCTTTATCGCCTTCCACTCTCCCTCTGCAGCAAAACCCTCCCTCCCCGCCTCAATTGCCACATATACACACACACACACATACGCACACATACGGCGGAGGAAAATCACACACACATGCACTTCTGAACACTCATTCTCTGCTCCCTGGAATAAATAGCCAGACAATGCAAGTATTGTTGAATCACTCAGACCTTCTGTGTGTGCAAGTGTGTGTTGTAGGGATGCATGTAAGTGTTTAGGATGATGTGTCAGATGTTGATAATACCACTTTTCCAGCCTTCAGCATAATCCCTCACTAATCTGACTGATTACTTTTCCATACAGTCAAGCTTCCTGTGTCTCTGAGCCTCGGATGAAACTGGTCTCTCCTACAAAGATCTTTCATTCATTCATTTTCTTAGCATCTCAGCATCAGCTCACTATCTCTGCTTTTTTTTTTTTTTGCATTCCATGCAATCTACCATGCTTTGAGATGCTGATTGCCCCGGCCTGGCCAGCATATGGTGTATATTTAAATATGTTTTCAAATATCTGAAGTTGGGCTGCGCTTGAATTATTTGTGCTGACACTTAAAATAGCCTCCAATAAAGGCTCATCACTTGTCACACGAGTCAAGTGTGCCCCATGTTTCCAAATGTATTCAAATGCATTTGGTTTGATTGGTCTGTAAATAGAATGGCATAGTGTGTTTTCTTTGGAATTCAATTTCGCTATTTCGGAGCAAATCTCACATATCACTGTCTCTCTTTTTTCTTGCGTCTGGGTTCCGTGACAGGTTTTGTATTATGAAACACACCTGAGTACAAAGCAAGTTGCCCTTCATTTGCATCAAATAGATGGATACAGTAATGGTTTGCGCACAACAGGATTTCCTGTCCTGATATATTCCTCCATCAAAATGGAAGATCTTTTGGAAAATGGGATGAAAACCTGTAATTACATTCATTAACATACAGTACATATTATGTGTTAATGTATCACTTGTTGTTAATGCTCTGGTGCACAGTTATGAAAGAGGGTGCACCTGTTTTGGACAAAGTATTACCATAAACAACATCCATAAGCCTCTGGTTGGGTGTTGCCTCTGTAGTGAGTTCTGTCAGCTATTCTGGGCTCAGCGATGATGTCTTGTCATTTGATTGAATTGCTCAGTTTACACATCATTTAAGTTTCAGTCCAGATTTACTTCACATACGAATCAAACTTTCTCTCACTGGTCCTGCATTGACTATAGTGTCAGAATTTAAAGCTGATTTTACAGGATTTGAGAAAGTTATTATCACCTTAATGGTTTTTAAAAATAATACTATACGGTATGATATCATTTGTCACTTGCCCTGTCTAGTGTTTTCATAGATGTTTCTCTTTGGTTTGTCCATTAAGATGTCACTTACTTTATTGATTTATCATTTCATCTGTATTGACAGAAAAACAAATGTTGAAAAAAACATTATATAATTGCCCTACTACCAGAGTAATGACTTCAGAGGCTTTATTTTCAATGAGCAATCCAATCCAACATATTTTATTGACTCTGATAATAGACAAACAAGATATATATACACATACATATATAATAGCAATTCAATAATTATGATATGGAAAAGCCACCTTTCTAATCCTCTGTGTTGAGCCTTGAAGTAGAGTCAGGTTTGAGATGTTTCATTTCAATTTAATTCAGTTTTATAAATGCAGCTCCAACCATAATATGTGATTATCTCGAGGCACTTCCCATCCTCAGATCAAGGCCTTAAAAAGACTATAGTGGTCTGAATTCTTACTTCCTTTCAGACTACTTGAATCACAACATGCTGGAAGGTAATAATGGGATTTCAGTGACACCAGAAACTATCAAGCACTACAGCTTTAAAGTGTCTTTTTAAAGAAAAAAGCATCTTGGTAACACTTGCATCTTTTGCTGAATACAAATAAACAGCTGGAAATCCTAGAAAAAAAAAAAAAAGGTTTTCAGTTGGCATCAAAAGCTATGCTACACTTTTGCTGAAGAGAAATCCATGGGGGTGAAATTACTTCACTCTTGTGTCATATAGTGTACATACCAAAGGACCAAAGGAAAAACAATTCCAAAACCTAGTAAATATTAAACATTCTTTTGAGCCTCACAGTTTTTCACAGTGCATAAAACTGAATGGCCTAATCAAGTGTGTACAGGCCAGCAGCAACTTTTCCTTACAACTTGCCGCAACCCTGCGCCAAATGAACGGCACAGCTAACATGGCTGTTTCTTTAGCCCCGCAGGCTGTCTTTAGGCCCGTGGAAGATATTTGCTGCTAATGCTCACCAATGAGAGGCCCAAATGGTCTTATTACAGCGGCTCCCACAGCTCACGCTATACATCAGGTAGGAACACACGGCAAAATGGAGACCCTGATTGTTCTGGGAGCAACAGCGCTCATTACTCAACACGCCTCGCCCTCCCTCGCTCCATGCAAGTCTCTTTCTCTTTCCTTTTTCATCACCCTTTCCCATTTCACTTCCTCCATGTCTGCTGTTGTTGCCACCTCTAACCACCAACCACCAATGTACCTGAGATGTGTAAGTTTCCATGTGAATGAGATAAAAGAGAAGAAAGCAGCTTTGATTGGATTTCACGAATTTTAATAGAAGCTTACTATTTATGGAATGTGGAATATCCCCAATGTCTGACTTTAAGAAACAGTAATGTTTCTGTAAAGTAAAAAAAAGAGACCAGCGCATTTTTCTGATCAGCCTACATACAGAGTTGCGGAAAAAATTATTAGACCATCAGAAGTCATCAAAAACAATGGTTATGCAATCCAGTACTAATGCCTATGTGTATCATGTGACTAAAACAGACAGAAAAAAAAACATGGAATGAATAAAAGCACTGTTTTTATCAGTACAATGACATAGATATTGACGTAAGAACTGAAGTGATTTTGGTTATTATCAAGAAAACATAGAAAATGGATAGATATCAGCTCTGAAATTCAACTACTATGAGCTATTTTTGTTGTTATCAATATATTTGTCCAAACAAATGTACCTTTAGTTGGACCGGGCATTAAAATGAACAACAAATTGAATAAAACATGGGTGGTCTAATATTTTTTTCCATGACTGTATATTGCAACCTCTGCCTCTGCAAACTTGCGTATGTCTTTGTTGTATGTTCCTGCAAGTCACGTATTTATGAGCATCTGTATATTGTTTAATGATATATGAATCCTAGTGCATTTTTTCCCTGGTATTTCCACTGGTTTGTGTGTATTCTGGTCCAGCCTGGTGAACTCTGTTTGACCTGTAAGGGGAGGCACGGCCAGGTCAGTTGTCTATTGGTCAAGATAAATTGCGGCCAGCACCAATCACATTACATGCATCCCCTCCAGCCGCCAGCCTTGTTAGTGCAGTAATCACTCATTGTTAGAGACCTATCCTCAGGCTTATCTCAATCTGCCCTTTAAGACTATTCTTACACTATCTATCCCCATTTCATACATATTTCTCCCACCTATATCTGTCTGTCTGTCTGTCTATCTGCACGTGTGCTGCAGTGTTACGCACTCTTCTCACATGTATCTGTGAACATGAGGGAAATTCCACTGCAAAACATGATTCAGAAACATTAATTTACATGCTCACATACACACTCGCTGCTGTCAGCTGTCTCTACAGCCATCTGCTAAGTCATGTGACCAAGCTAGCACTGCAACATCCAATGAGGTGTCAATCAATCAAACCGCAGAACAATAGACAAACAGCAAGCAAAAGAAAGGCAGAAAGAGACGATTTTGTACATACACATATTCATAATGCTGACATTTTATTATGAGCCCATGACTAGGCTATAATTAATCAACTTACTTGTGAAATATCATAAATGCAGAACATGATAAATGCTGCAGAGGCAAACGGTGTGTTGGTGCTTTGAGATGAAAAGTGTGAACTGGTTTCAGTTTAAGGCTATGGAGGACAACGGTGGCTGCTCAGTTAGAAACAGCAAAACAAAACAAAACAAAACGTCCAGACAACCCTTTTTTTTCACCCAACACTAAAGATATCTAACAATAAACCAAACGCACACCCATCTACCACACACACACACACACACACACAAACGAGCACAAACAAATGTCCGAAACTCAATCACCAGAGGTCGTGTTAGTGAGTGGGGGAACAGATTCGATTAGCGCTGTATTAGATACGGGAAATGATTTCTGTCAAAGCCATCTTTACTGCAATTATGATATGATAATTATGTGTTTCATTATTTACGTGGGATAGATACAAGGCTGGTGGCTTCTGGCTGAGAACGCCAGTGGATCGACACAGAAGCACAATGCTTCACAGATGAACATTTCAGAGATTACAAAAGAAAAGGGAGATTTGTAGAAAGCTTGTGAGGGTTGTTCTGTTTTGTAAAGACGTGTAATGTAATACAACTGCTTCACAAACAAGAACAATCTACTGTCCAAACCCCATTGTTCACATAATATTATTCAGGCTCTATTTATAGCAGATGTCATTTTATTAGTCTACAATTTGTGTCTTTCATGGAAGGAAAATATATAGTGAGCTGTCAGTTTTTGACGTTTCCTCATTAAATCCAAAGTGACCATCAGTGATGTCAACTCTATAACTGTAATTTAGCATTATATCAAATAAAATTACTTCCAGCCAACTTCTGCTCTGCACATCCATACCATAAATTAAAGGATCACTTCATCCAAGTTATGGAAAAAAAAAAAAAAAAAAACACTCCTAGAAGTTCAGTACTGCTCAGCAAATGCACAAATAAACAAAATGTTTCACAGCCTTGTGTTTTTAACAGCAGGTTTTCCTACAAAGGTGACTGAATGTATCCCAGAAATGATTACTTTCCTTATGAAACACAAGGTAAAACAAGAGGCTGTTGATTTATCAAGCTTATAAAGACATGTCTATAGGCCTGATGGTACTTTGAAATAAATGTTTAACCAGAAACAGATTAAAAATGATATAAAACTGGAGTCGGAAGTGAGAATCAGTGCTGAATGTCACAACATAACTGATGGTGAAGGAGCCACTGGTGGATTGAAAACACTGAAAAGCATTAGAACTGTCACGGAAATCAGCCCCTTATGTGAACATTTTTAAATCCAGGTTAAAAACCTTCCTCTTTTTATGTGCTTATGAGTAAACCCTTTTCAATCTTGTCTTTTAAAAGCACTGTTTTTATTTAAATGTCTTGCTTTACTCTATTTTAATTTTAATGTATGATTTTAATATAATTAATGTCTTTCTTTTATTCTGTGAATGCATTTTAAAATGACATTTTATCTCTGATCTTTTCATGTATTTTTTCCCTTTTTTTTTATTTTAATGCATTTTCAATGTCTTGCTTTTTGTGCGTGTGTTTTTTTTTTTTTGTTTTTTTTTTTTAATGCCTTTGTAAAGCACTTTGAGTTACCCTGAGTATGAATAGTGCTATACAAATAAACTTGCCTTGCCTTGCCATGGTGACACTAACTGGGACTTAAATCATCCCCAAAACATCTAATTTGATATGTAAAGCAGTCCAGTTTTAAAGTTTGGCCGGTATGTTACATCATTTCCAATGCTAAGTTCTATTCGTGTAACTGCATGCTGACACCCATATCACCAACTGTTAATGGACATGCACTGACCTTGTCGAAAAGCAAGTAAAAATGTACTACAAGAATTCAAAACCCACTAAGATTGATTGTTATTGTTGAAATAGTGTCCTGGAATAGGAAAAACAAAGCAAGTAAAGGCTTTTAGTGGCTATGGTTTTCACCTCTAGCCTGCCAACAGTTCTGAGGATAATGTAGTCTGTCAAAGTTGAAGAAATATGTATTCATTAAATAAAACTCTGTGGATCTGTGTTGGAATTGACCTGAGCTGACTCACTGTTTCCTTTTCTTCCTCCATGAGTTTGATTTGGATCAGTCTATAAGAAGTGATGGACAACACAGCTGGTAGGGTTAGGGATGGTGCAAGTGGACTACACTGTACCTGGTTTTGCGTTTCCTACCCCTTCCTGCCCATTTTATCCAAAAGCTATGACAACGATTACCTGGAATAATTTGGTAATTATTTTTTCTGCATCAGCAAACTAATGCAGTCAAAACAGGACGTATTACAGATGGAGTAGCTTAAGTGATCAAATCCAGCTCAGTTTCAATACATCTCTCCTCACAGTAATGTGTAATATCAACATCTGCGAACCAATAATACATATGTTCTCCCAACATGCAGGAGGTGACCGCGTTCATTTTGGATTTAGGACAGTGATCTGCAACTCACAGCTTCTGAGTCAAATCTGGCTCTTGAGTCATTGTCCATAAAGACACGAGGAACATAGAGAAATGAACTATTACTTTTGAACATCTCAACATTTTGATTATTACTGTCAGCCTAAAGGCATTCTTAGATTGTCTAGTGGTAAAAATGTGCAGCCTATGAACTTTTGTTGTTGTTGTTTTTTTTGTTTTTGTTTTTTTCAAAGTCAGTTTGTATTGTTTAGTTTGTTTCTGAGTCTGTATACGCCGGTGGGTTAGTTTCATGCATTAATTAATGAGTTTATTTATGTATTTATTTATTTATGAGTAAAATGACTTTTTAGACTGGAAAAGTCGTTGACCCTGCCTAGGACTGGAGCCAGAACTACTTTTCATTACTATGTACATTGTGAGTCATAGTTCATCTTTGCACACTTTTAAAGGTTTAGGCTTTAAAGCAGTGTATGACTTACTTTACAATATTGTTTTTTCAAATTCGTAAAACCCAAGTGATATCCTAATTATCACTAATCCATTAGTCTTTCCATGTTTACGCACCTGAATCACTTCCCTCGTGGTGAACAACTGCAAAGTCCACTTGTTTACGTGACAAACTGAAACATCACTTGAGCCTTTTTGGAAATTTTGTCGCAAAGTGCATTGTGGGAATGACAATTCCACTCAGCAGCAATTTCGCTGTCTCTTTGTGACCGCCGAACCCAAATGTCACCTTTACCTCCATCCACCGACTACACTCATTCTTTAAAACAACCTTGGTGGACTGGAGAATTTTACATTGTAGCGATCTGGCTTGTTTTCTTGTGGAATCTGTGAGAAACTACTTTTGCTTTCCCCATTCCCACAATGCACTTCGTGACAAAATTTCAGAAAAGACCAGAGTGACATTTTGGTTTGTTATGTAAACAAGCAGACTGTGTTTATGATGGAGTCATCTTCGAAGTTGTTCACTGTGAGGGAAGTGATTCAGGTGCGTAAGCACGGAAAGACGAATGGATTAGTGATAATTAGGAGATCACTGACAAATTTGAAAAAAATTGTGATGAAAGTCATACACTGTTTTAAACACATTTTGGCGGTTGCTTGGAAAAGATTGCGGTTAGGCTTAAATATTATATTTTATCACATTTTTGCAGCCATTTTCTGCATTAAACAAAGCCCTGGTATATTTTCCTAACCTCATCAGTTACTGTCAGTGCCTAAACCTTACCATTAAAACTGATAAATTACATATGAATGGAATTTTAATAGTCACAGTTGAAATAATATACTATAATGAAGTTAGGTCTATCTAGAAATGTTGATATGAAATGTATTTTGTCATCGTACATATCCATGGCTTACAGAGATATACGGTGGCCTTTTTTCTAGTGATGTTTTTGTGTAATTTCCAGTCTATTTCTGCTGGGCTGTTTTTTCCATTCTGCCATATTAAAAATAATGTTCAAAAGGGAAAACAGTTGTTGAACTGGAGATGTGTTGTATCATCAGTATATTTCATCAGTTAATAACAACAGATGAACAAAGCCGGCATTTATTTATTTAACTATGTATGTGGTACTTTATGGTACACTAGCATTACACAGTAATCAAGCTGTGTGTATTAGTCCATCTTTAATTAGTGCATCACACAAGAAGGCGCCTGCAAAGTATGCTGCAAACATTTGTTTCATTCTTTAGCCTAACATTGGCTCAGTATTGTAGGTCAAACATTGTAAAAAAATAAAAAGGCAGGGAAAATAATAAACAACCTTCTCGCTGTTCCAAACACTATATTCACCACAATGACAACTAAAGCATATAAATACACAGTATCTCCACTGAAGCAATTGGACTAAAGTCTCTACACTGACAGTCTTTGACATCAACTGTAATAGACAGCAATGAGAGCACAGTGACGTTTTCTACTCATAAACAATCGCAATGCAGGCAGTGCAGACACAAACACACTTGCATGCACACCCACACCCACATGTATAAACATGCACACAGGTATAGGAGCATCTTGTCATTCTGCATTGGAGCTTCCAATTTGCCTCACATTCTAGCCCTCATCTTCAATGTTAGCAGTACGAGAGTCCCATGCCACCTTAACATAGCTAAACCCTCGGCGGGCCATCGGCGTCTGACAACCCAGCCTCTCTGCGGAGTTCACCAGTGGTTTAGGAAGCTGTATATTCCAATTAGCTGCCAGGATCCTGGAGCTATGGATAGTATACAGAGGGAGTCACATTCAATTACAGCCCATGTCCACTGTGGATTTGTGTGTTTTTTACTTGTCCTCATGCATAAAGTAAATACTGCCGTTCCCATGTGCACTGGTGTCAAATTGTGTGTAGGACGGGATGGTTAGGCTGCATAACTGTGTTTCTACGTGTAGTTATGTTTATGTCCATGCATTTAATGGCTCCTCATCACAGCAGCATCATTTACATTAAAAACAATGCCCGTTAATGTAATATGCGCATGAGATCTGGGCTTGACAGATTATGTGCAAAGATGCCGACAGCTTGTGAATGATGGTCAGCAAGCTGTCCTACATAACTCCAGCTTAAGGCAAATAAAAACACAGAAAATATGGTAATGTATTCTAGGCAATGAAAAAAAAATACAATAAGTGCCATATTTGTGCCCATACATCATTATATGACTTCCCTTTTGATTTCCTCATTTTCTCTGACTTATTATCATATGAAAATAATCAGGAATTTATTTTTAAGCAGCTTCAGCCTGTGTTCCTTTGGTATATTCTTTACATATCAGAAAGCGTTTGATGTGTTTTTTTGAAATGCGTTCCTTGAAGAAAACAAAGGCGTGCATAAATTAGCAGCTAGGACTGCAATTAGACAGTCACTGTGATTGGAAAAGAATAATTATCCAGAGGCTGGCCTGCTTAGGGCCTCTTCAAACCACTCACCCCTAGTGAAAATTAAGAGAAAGAGGGGCAACACAGATAACACAAAATAAAGAAAAAAATAATACGAAGAAAAACATATTATTTTGACCAGCGGGGATATAACACAATATAATTATCAATTAAAAACACTGCATTGTTTTACGACTTGTTATGGCTGCATGAAACAAACCAAAATACTTAGTGGTAGCCTATATCTGCAGACATTTTTATGCACTCATTTTTTTTTTTTAGTTTTGTAAAGCTTATAGCCATAAATAATTTAATACATTTTATGACTCTGTGATGGACATGGAAGAAAAGAGATGTTGGGGGCAGCTATAGCATGTGCAAATTCAATGTTAACATAGTGTTTTACTGCAAAACACAGAGAAAAACAAGTGAAGAACAAGAATAATATGAGCAAATACCGCAAATACCTTACCAAGAAATGCTGCAAAAAGCATAATACAAACAACTGCTTAGAAAGTCATTACATTATAATCCATATTTCCATTGCAGTAAAATCAGCCTAATGAAAGATGAATTATATCGAATTATGTAAGTAACTAAGCTTTCATCCACATGAAAACTCCAGTTTAGGTCACTGAAAACCATTATTTCTGAAAACTCAGGCCAAAGTGAAGATTATGGAAAACTCCATTTTCATGCTTGTATCTGTACAGAGGGAAACAGAGTTAAAGGCTCCTGAACATCACAGGATGCCACCTCTGTTTGTCCAAACCCTAATGCCACGATAGCGCTCTACAGGTGTGTTCATGGTTCGTGCAGATGAAAATAATCTGGTGTGTACGATGTTATTGTTGAAAATGGAGGTGCTACATCTATACGTGGCCTTAGATCAGTGTTTCTAAAACTATGGGCTGGGTCCTCCAGGGGGGGGCACAAAGGCTTGCCAGGGGGGCCATGGGATCTCTCCTGGGTGTTTTTCTTTTTCTTCAGGTTAGAACATGTAGCAGGTGGAACTAACGTCGCAGCGTTGCAGCACCCTGGACTCATTTTAGGGACGTACAACAAACCAATCTACTGCCGTGGTGATCTGTCACTAGACTAGACAAGGAGTTTAGGTTTGGAGAACGGACAAGGATTGGACTGGAAAAGAAAAATGTGTAATGCTTGTGTTTTTGCACAGTTTGTACTTTAATGTTCTGAGATGTGCAAAGGAAACGGGCTCATTGACCCAGTGATATTGTTAAAAGGTTGATCTTTGTTACCAAAATTTGTTTTTTTGTTCTAAAAAAAGTAACTTTATTGTCATAACTGTTAGATCACAGCACATTTCCCATTTTTATTTGGAAAAATATTGTCTCCGGGAGCAGTCTTGTTGAGTTTATTTGTATTGTTCAAACAAAAATCTAAGTTATTTTTCATTTGCACAACAAATAACTCAAGGAAAAGCAAAAAGTATTGTTACAATATTGATATTTATTTCAATAAAAGTTATAATTGCACCACTGTTACAATGTTGTTGAGGTTGAAGAGGGCCTGGAGGGGGACCAACCAAAAAAAAAAAGCTTGAGAACCACTGCCTTAGATTGAAAGCTGGAGTGCCTGGACAGAAGCCATGAAGACACGGGGGAAACCTGCAGATTCCACCCAAAAAAGCTGACACTGAGCCTGTTTATATGCACACCGATACTCCGATCAGTATCCGATTTCTGGAGTTATCAGAATATTTAAGTGACCACGTAAACAGGATAATCTGATATGCTTTATCACATTATCACAGGGCAGTTATCTGATTATGAGAAATCAGATTAACACACCTGGATGTCTCCCAAATCCTCTGATGTCTTCCTGCATGTATACAGGTTAATGTCTTTTATTTCATTCTTTTACACCTGTGCATGTGTAAACACAATTACAATCACAGAAAATGGAAGTTACGTAGTCAAACAGGATTTGAAGACAACGGGAAGTTCAATCACTACGTACGTATAATCCAAATGAAATATGATAATGGACTAAACCAGGCTTTTACGATTATGGCATTTCTAAA
>JAPQRP010000019.1:11429539-11440835 GCA_037367295.1 Apogon hyalosoma | reverse complement strand
TTCCATTTTTGTAAAGCACTGTGAATTGCCCTGTGTATGAATTGTGCTATACAAATAAACTTTGCCTTGCCTTGCCTCAATAAAAAAAAATCCAAATGTGCTGATAGAACAGACCTTGTTCCTTCCAGAGACATGTGAGCATGCTCAGAACACCCCCCACCGCCTGTGGAAAGGAAGGTAAAACACAGAGCAGCGAGTGAGACCGACACAGTATAAAAATAGACGGTTTGAGCTTTTTTTTGTTGTTCTTGTTGTTGTTTTTTACACCGTTTACTTTGTTGTTGTTTTTACTATTGTTTGCAGTGTTGTGGTGATTTTATTTTTTTTTTTAACTGAGTTTTTACTGTGTTTTGACAGTGTAACTGCTTTTTGGATTTCAACCAGGTGTCAGAAAGATGCTAGAGTGATTTAGAAAAAAAAAAAGAGCCCAAAACAAAAACTACTGGGCCAAAATTCTAATACTTGTTGTTCAGTGTGTTCCAGTTCACAGTTCATGTTCAACATCCTAAATCTCTAATTGATGTACATTCTGAGTGCCTTATTTAGTAAAAACCTGTCAAACTTCTATTTCTCTCCTTGTCCTTTTCTGCTGTTCCACCCTGTTTTGACCCGAAAACCTGGGATGTGTAAAGCGGGGGTATAAGTGACAAATTCATGGGGCCCAGCATTTCTGGGGGGCCCATAGAGCAGTGGAGGGGGTTCAGTGGATACAAGTTAGAAGTTGTTAAGTTTCACTTTCACTTCACACCAGCGTTAGTTATTTTAGTTATGGACCGCACTCCCATGTAGAAAACTGCTGCCCCCCCCCCCCACACACACACACACACACACACCCCGCTCCAACAAATCGACAACACACTGACTTTTATAAAGGGCCCACAATGTTTAGCTTTCATCAGGCCTGCAATTTCTAGTGGTGCCTCAGCAGGGCTGTTTCTTGCTATAGGCAAACTAGGCGAATGCTTAGGGCCCCCAAGCCACCAGGGGGCCCCAAAGCTGCATCATCTGAAGAAAATTAAAATGTCCTATCTTTATCTGTAGCTATCTCATGTGTTTATTACATCCCTTATATACTTAAAAAAAAATAAAAATAAACGTAGGATATAAATAAAATAAACTTCAATGATAAGCTGTGGCTGGTGTTTTTGTGGCATTATTAAGTCATATTCGTTGATACCGCACTGGGGCACAGTTAGTGGCATAGCAGGCCGTCGACAGGTACAATGGGAATGATTGACAGCTACCCACCTACCATTCCTATTAGCGAAAGTATTAAACAAAACAAACACCGTAATGGCATAAAAAATACGTTTTCTCAGCGGTTGTTGTATTTTCTTATTTAAAGTAAACATTTTTTATAAACACTCAAAATCTGTTTTATTTCATGACGTATAGAGGATTGTTGTTTTCCTTGTATTATCGTTTTTTATCAGTTTAACTTGACAGCGTGGCTCAACTTTAGATGTTTAATTTGAACTGTAGCCTGTTTTTCTCATGAGGTGTAATAGATTGTGGCATCTTAGTAGACCATCTAAAGGGTGTAGGAATCTCTTCATCCTAGTTTGACAAACTAGGGGTCCCCACCAAGATAGAAATGGCCCCGCACCTCAGCCTAAAACACACAGAAAAGCAAAACCACAGAAGAAAAGAAACACAAGCACATACTCAGCAGCTTTTGTAACACTGAAACAGACACAAATTCACAGCAACATGTTTATCTGGAATAACGTCACAGGGGTTAAAGGGTTAAAGCTGCTCATGAACAGCTAATAGAAAATCAAAGGTATTTACAGTATAGCAAATTTGGTGGAGTATTCAATTTTACTTTGGTCTTTCAACTACAGAATGCTCAAACCAAGACTTAAACTTTTATGGGAAACATCAGGTTAATAGATTTAATTTAGTTGTAACCCCTGAAGTAACACAGTGCTGATTTAAAAAGTAACATGACAGCGCTGTCATTTACTTTGAATGATAATTTTAATTTTCATGCTTATGCCTGGCAAACATAAGGATGGTGTGTTTGTAGATACATGATGTGTTAAAGCCAAAAATAGGACGGTATATGACTGCACCTTACACAGTGTGATTGAGCTGAGAAGTGAGATGGTGGGCGACACATCCTCAAATCCTCGATAATCTCTGATGCCAAAACTATGCTGCACTGATCTTTACTGACACACAGCCCCTACTGTGTCTCTGTTGCATTGAACACACAGCCAAGTTCACGGTGACTCACCAAAATACCACATGATCACAAGCCAGGAAATGAAACATAGTAATTGCATGGCGTCAAATACTTCAAAGACGTTGCTCTGCATAATATATTTATCCATGTTGTTTTCATGTACGTGCCATTCACTTTCTGCTCTGAAAAACTTGATTTTTGAAGAATTTTTTTCTGTGTCAGTTAATTCCTAGAGATATATGCCAATATAACCATGAATCAGATCACTCATTGGTCAAACTATTATATTTAGTTTTACATTATAATAATGTCACAACCATAAATATGTACAATATATTATGCGTGATTTTCTGAAGCAATAGTTGATTTGATTTGTGTCCGATAGTAGCTTAGCTTTACATTACATTTACATTAAAATAAAAAAAAAATGTTTCTGGTGACCCACTTTGTAATAGTGATAAACCATCATGACCCATTAAATCATGAAAACACATAAAATTATGCACATGTTCCAGACAATTTATACTGCTATTTCTGTTTGTTATCATTAAAGCAGGTACTTCACAGAGGTACAGAATGGATAAACTTATTGAAAAAATACAGTAAGTATTTTTTCTCAGTATGACTAACAGATATGACCTTTTCATACATGATGTAGTGTTTTGCATAGGCCTACAATAACTGTAAATTATAGTAACATGTAGTGATATTAATCCATAAAGACCTAATGTTGCTTTTCTGTCAGTTCCAGTATATTTTGTTCTCTATATTTAACTTTTCTTAGGTGATTGATCACAGTTCATGACGACAGAATCCTCTGTATTTTGTGTTTTTCAGTGAACATCAGGTATTTTCCTATATTTAATTTGCTAATCATGTAGATGTTCATGAAAGCTCCGATTAAAGTTGAGGGTTATTATATCAAAAATTGAGAAAACTGAAGAAAAAGTGACTTTTCAGCAAAATATATAATTAACTGAGCATAAAACAAGTGTGTCCATCCACTGTCATTGATCAAACTCCATGGTTTTTACTGATGAATCGATGTTGTAGAAGCCTCTGAACGTCCAAATGGGTCATATCTGATGACCATGAAAAGATGACAAAGTGGATTTTACATGTATTGATAGAATTAGTGCTTCAGAAGTTATTAAACATTTTACATCAGTAGATGGTTTTGGTCATTTGTAGCTGTTAGGGTCTTTATAGATTAAAAAAACCTGCTTCTGATTGAAATTTAGTGAAAGAAAAATAATTCAGAGACATAAACCTCTCCTGAAACTCTTCTGTGGGTCCCAACCCAGTGTTAACGACTAGATAATTAGATGACCGCATCACACATTACAATCAACCAACCAAACACACTTTGCAAAAAGCAAAGCATGTGTACATTGGCCTCTGCTGTACATATACACACTCCATTCATTAAATTCTGATGAATAAAACCTGAAACGATCAAGGACTACAGATTATGTCCACCTTCATCTTTTTTTAATCTGGAAAGTATCGTTACATGACTGGAATCGACAGACGGAATCCCCACAGTAAGACAGACCTTCAGCGTTCATATGGAAACCTGGCGATTGTTTAGACACTAAAGATTAAAAGCCTAAGCCTCAACAAATAATACGACAGAAAATTCTGTATATGATGCAGTTGCACAGCACCAAACGCAGGTGAAAAGCAACAATGACACGAGCAACACAGATGAAGTGTGTCATTTAGCTCCAAGTCCTGTTAGGTCCTGGTTGTTTTCAGGCATCACCATTACCTGCAGTGCGATGCATACCAGTGGGTGAGAGGGGGAGGGGACTGAGCATGTGCGATATATCCATCCAGTGTTTGTATATGTGTGTGTGTATGTGTGTGTGTGTGTGTGTGTGTGTGTATATGAACCTTGCTGTCTTCCTGGGCCAGCTGGGAAACATCAGAGTGTTTGTGTCGGTGGAGCATGATTGAGATAGTGTCATCCTGCCTAGCCTGGAGCCCCAAGTGCATTATGGGTATGTCACACCATTATCCTAGACATTTGGCATATCTGCAAAGGAACACTGCCTCCTTTTCATTTCTCTCCACCTCCATCTCTTAGACCGAACACTTCATATGTTATTGCTTGAGAGCTCTGTTTCAACATACCCTGCTCTTTCTTAAACCGGCGGTCTCTTGCTCATGGCAAATGTTCTGATCCCTTACATCCTCTCGCCCATTAGTTATCTCCCACTCCCATCTGGAAACGTGGCAGATTAATATGATTTACGCTGGCTTAATATAAAGAAACATAAGAGACGAACTGATATTTCTACTTGAGATGTGTTTTCTCATTGGATTCAAGAAAATGTGTTTTTCTTTTTGGCTTTTATTTTAAAATGTCAATGGGTCATTAAACTAACCAAGCAAGACACATAGTAAATGGTTAAGGTCTGAAAACTGAACCTTCTCCTTTCTGGTAGATCCTGATCTCTCAAAGGTTGAATGCTATCAGATATCCCTATTTTCTTGGAAGTGAACCTAAATGAGGTGCTCTGTCCCCAGCTGGTACTTTCCCATAGCTATCCCATCCCAAATCACCTCACATCTTCACCAATTTGCAATACAACTGTAGAACCATTGAGATGATGTTTTATTTGTTTTGCATTAACACTGGATTTGCATCAAAGGACAGACAGTAGATTGTATCATTTACGTGCAATCTTTTGTCATTATGTTCCAAAAATTTATCCCAGTCCATCTGAGTAATAGTAGCAAAAAATCATACATGTGCAGACCAAAAACATGATCATGTATCATGATTCATGTTTATGATGAGTAATGGATTTTTTATGGCTGCAGACCCACGTAAGTAACCAGAAAAAGAAACTCCTCTTTAGTGACAAAATGACTGGTATGTCGTCCAAATTATGTTCTGATTTTCAACCCATAGACCCAAAAAGATCACCAGCAACCAAAACCATCCACTGATATAAAATGTTTAATAACTTCTGATCCACTAAGCCTATCAATACATGTCAATAATTGGTGTAAAACACAGTTATTGATTTTTTTCATTAGCATCAGATATGACCCATTTGGACGTTCAGACACTCCATAGTGAACGTGGAAACACTGTCATCTTCTACAACATTGATTCACCAGTAAAACCCATGGAGTTTGATGAATGACAGTGGATGGAAACACTTGTTTTATGTATAGTTAATGATATATTTTGATGAAAAAGTCACTTTCTCTGGTTTTGATATAATAACCCTCAAATGTAATATCAGCATGTTGATTAAAATACATGATCAGTCAATTAATTATAGGAAAACATTTGATTTTTACTGGGAAAAAAAGGCAAAATACAAAGTATAACATTATGATAAATGGTGATAAATCACTTAAAGAAAGGTTAAATAGAGAGGAAAAATAATTTGGGATCTACCACAAAAGTAACACTGGGTCTTTATGGGTTAAAAAGTAAACTGACACATACATTCATTCATTCACTTTTCATTAAATGCTTGTTGACTTACCCACTGTTTTCTCTGCTCAATAACACACGTATACTGACATTGTCTTGATTGCAACTTCAAGTCATCCTATCTTTCAGGAAAGGAATTTTTAGGTTGCAAACATTAAATTTATTGGGTAGAAATGCTTCTGAAATTGTTCTATATAATGTTGCCAACTCCTCAGTAAGGAAAGTAGTTATTGGCTCTTCTAAAAGTTGCTAAAAGTCGCTAACAGACGCTTATGGGGTTTAAATTGCACACTCAGCAGAACCTCCCCTCATCCTTCTCCCCTTCGAAAACCAATTTGCGACTGGGGTGGGGGTGGGGGGGCGAGTTCTCCGTAAGTAGTGCAACGTACCTGAGTTCGGAACGCCGGGGGGAGATGCGCATGCGCGATGGGAGGCTACTGTGACACTGACCGCCTGTGAATGCATTAGGATGATGGAGCTCAGTTGCTGCAGAATAATACATGCTTTCACATCACAGTCTTCAAACCACCACAGAAGTGTCCAGTACCAACACAAAAAGTCACTAGATTTGTCGCAAGTTACTTCTGAGGAAGAAAAAAAAAAAGTCACCAAGAGGGTTTGAAAAGTTGCCAGATTCAGAGACAAAGTCGCCAAGTTGGCACATTTGTGATCCAGAAATAGTTCCAGACTGAAAATAAAGCTTTTTTTTTTTTTACCAAGACTTGTTTAATTTCTGAACCACGTAAAGTGCCTATCTTGTCTAACAATGGTGTCTGACGGTGTATTGTTCTTTACTGTTAAGGTTACATGATTTTCTGTAATCAAATGTAAGTAATGCCAACAGTACAATGACTAAAAGTTGCAGCTGGACTTTGGAGAGTTCACTTATCACTGTCAGGGCAGTCGGGCCTTTGGAGACAAAAATGATGTGTTGTTGTACTCCAGTCTTGTATTTTCTGTGTAATCTACAGTTTAAATCAGTGTGAATTCATTACACTGCTTTCACTCTGTTTTGTTTAGTGTCAGACATTGGCTTGGTGTCTCTCCAGTGTCCTGTATACATGTTGTCTATTTCCTCCTTTCTGTGAACGGTGTGCTGTGTAATGAGCTTTCTCTGGGTTTCTGTACACACTGTCCTTTTTGTCCAGTTGTTCCTGACAGAGGTGAGCCCCTCTGGTCCTCTCCTTCTGCAGTAGATGGAAGCTGACAATCATCCTCTCAGAATATGTTTTGCTTATCATTACGTGCATGTTTCTGTCTACATGACATCCATTGCACGTCTGTTTGTCTTGGAATGATGGTTCCTTCTCCTTTATTGAGTTTCCTTCCAGTTGTTCCTCATTAAAGGGTCTTTTCAGGTGAGTCATCCTAACCTTTTCTCTCCACAGTCTGCTCAGATGTCTGCAGCTCTCTATGTCATTTTTTCTTTTAAAGGCCTCATATTTTGCTAAACCCACTTTTATTAGTCTTTGGTTCATTTATTTGTGTATTTGGACCCTAATAGTTCAAAAAGTTTGAATTTGAACCCTTGAATTTGCTGCAAAGCTATCTTTATATTAATTCTGGCCAAATCCGAGTGGATTTCTACAACCCATATTAATTCCTGCATAATTTGTTAGAATTTTAATTAGTTACATCGAGATATTTGCACATATAAGGTCAAGACTTCTGACGAACATTTCTCCGAGTACGACATAATTGTTTGTCAGCAGCAGGGGTTGGAGTAAAAACTGAAAAAATGTCCAAACTTCAAACCTGTTACCTAAAATGTTCAGTTGTTGGTTGTATTAATGAACACAAGTGGCTGAACAGGACAGAGACACACAGGCAATAACCTGGAGGGGGTGGGGCCTGAAGTGGCTCATTTGCATTTAAAGGGCCAGCGCTCAAAACCACCTTTTTGGTGTCATTACTCAGAAATAGGGTTGAAGATGGACCTGTGGAGTTGAATGAATGAAGAATTCAGACCCAAGCAGAACATTTACAGTTTATATAGACCACAGGGAAATGTTTTAAAATGCATAATTCCATTTAAAAGAGCAAAATATCACTCCTTTAATGCAAGCAATACGCATTCTCGATGAAACGTGCTGTGGTGATGAGCCTTTTGGTGTTGATGGTGTGTATCACATGAGAAACCTTTGCACCTCCAATTAGTATTAAAGCAATTAGGATATTTTGGATGTATATTGTACTGACCTAAAACAATTTAAGTGTTATGTGTGCTTGTGTGTGTGTGTGTGTGTGTGTGTGTGTGTGTGCGTGTGCGTATTACTGTATTTAGGCTGTAGTGTTATGCCTAACTAGTCAGTTTTATGTCGCTTTTAGCTTAAACCAACATGTATCGCAAACACTGAGCTCTTTTATGTATGATATTAATTCAGATGGTTCGATGCTGTTTCTGCTAACAAAGCAGTGCCATTATACAGTATAATAAATACTGTTCTCCTTCAGTCATTAATTATGTTCCTAATTTTGGAAACAAGCTAGAATCCATTGTTTCTGACAAGGGCAGCTAAGCATGCAGCCCAACTTAAGGATGAAGTTTGCTGTAATATCCACTTTTTAACAGCAGCAATGGATCACCATTATCATACAGAGCATTCACATGTTTGGAAGTCAACAGACTGCTCAGTTTGTTGCTTCATTTACATTTATTACCCTCATTGACCACTCAGTTCTAATCCAGGGTATCTGTGTCAACAGACCCTCCTTTCTTGTACATCTCCCCTGTCAGGGGCTATCTGTGTCACCGCCCCTCTGCCTCCACCTCAGCTAATAGGCCTGTCAGCATCATGACATTGCTGGGTCAAACCACGTGACGGCATTGGACGTCAGCGGTGCTGGCCATTACCCAGCAAGACTGGCTTGTCAGCACTGTGACACGCCTGACTCACTCACTTACACACATCTATGATATCATATCAGCCAGAGCACAAGGAGGTGTGACCCTAATGAATACCACTAAAACATAGGGAGGCATGAGGTTTTGTTTAGAATTTGAAGTCACTGTAAAGTTTGCAAATATCTGCTGAATATTTTTCAGAAATCAGAGACAAAATGAGGTCAGAATAGGCTTAACAGTGGAAGAGTCAGCAACAGGATGATTAATTAGTTAACAATTTATATTAATGTTCATTGAAAGACCTCCACTTAGAGCGCAATTAATTCTAATTAAAAGAGCAGCTACGGTTATATCGGCAAGTAAAAAAACCTAACAATATAATCAAGCTAATTAAATGGGGGTGGTCTGAAACCCTGCAGTTATCAAGAACTGATGATGCCTGAAAATCAAATGAAGTTGATCCATGTGTTTATGCACAAACACATAAAACAGCTTGTTTTACAACCAAGTCACGACAGTATCTCAATTCATTATGAGAACAGAAGATTACATACACAGAGCGAAAAAAAAAAAAAAAAGGAAAACCTTAAATCACAGCTTTCTCAGTGCGGGACTTTGGTAACGCTGGACCAAACATTGAAAATTGAAGAGTACTGTCGATTCATACAGTCCTGTTCTTTTCATCTTTTATTCCTATCTCTGCCCTCCCTGTTTTGTTTAAGTTTGAAATCCCCATAAGACAGCTGGAGATTGACGTTTGTTCAGCAGAGTTCACAGTGGAGGAGCTGGTGTGATGCACTGAGCCCACCCAAAACTGTCAGGGCCGACAAACAGCCCGTCTCCTCGCCGACGCCAGCTGAGATATCACAATGCGTGTCACTGCAAATGGACCACATCCTCTGTGTGTCTGTGTGATAAGGCCACTCACCTCCATGTGACCTGATCCCTCTTTCTCCTGGCTTCCTCTCTCTTTCTCCCTCATTCTACATCCCTACTTTTTGTCACTTTAATTCAGTATGCCCTCCTTCCTCCCTGCTACACACTACTGCTCTTGTCACACACACATGCAAATGTGCACACATGTTAAAACCGGCAAAAATTTTCAGATAAGGCTCCCTATGCCAATCAAACTTCAGTACTTTTACTCACCGTGACAGCCCTCTGTCTATCAGGCGCCACAAATGTCGCATTTCAGTTGCCTTATGTCTGATGGTTTTCAGTGTCACACACCAGCTTAGGCTTGTCACACTCCATCTGTCTGTCAGCCACTGTCACTCCTCTGTGGCCTCGCTTTCAATCAGGCCTGTCACTCAGCTTGTCCCCTTGCCTGTCTTTTGGTCTGCTTGTCCATCAGTGACCAATTTAATTTCTTCATCAATTCTTGAATCCATTCGCCGCGTTCCTCTTAGTATCTGGGGACCTACATGAAAACACCCATTGACTAACACTAACATAACGGTACGGCGAGCTACACACAGGTAGCTCTGAGCCCGGCAGCACTGACTGACAACTCATGATTGAACCTGTTCAGTGGTGACATGTCCCAGGTTACTTTGATGTCATGGGTGGCTTGGGAGATGATGGAAATGGGCGGGAGGAAAACTCAACTTCATTCACTTTCTCTCACACTCTTTTTCTCTCTCACTCCGTCTCTCCCTGTCTCTTTTTTTAATCTAACTTTGCGTGTCAAAACGTCAATTCCACACCGAAGGGATGTGACAAGCTCCAGGGCCTGGGGGGGGACAGCTCCGAATAGACGACCGTAGTGCAAATTGATTTTGATTTTCCTCCAAATCAGTCAAAGTGTTTAGCTTTAATACGAGCTGATCAGAGAGCCACTTGGAGCACGACAGGACGAGGAGAGCGGGACAGTAACTGGGGAGATTAGCCCTGTCATTCCAGAGATCAGTGCCCGTCACTGTCGTTCAACACACATTGGAAGTAACACACATAGGAATCGTCACACTTATGTTTTAGGCCTCCGTGTACATGCATCCCATACATTATCAAGTATCAAACATTTATTATGTTTTGTACTTCACACAACTTGCATATTTGTCCAAACACACACCTTCTCTTCTTATCACTGTATCTGTCAGCTGTGTAGTGCAGTTTCCAAAGCACTACTGGATCTTTTACATAACACAACTACAAACTGCAGAAGAGCCACATACACTTCTGAGTCTCAGCACAAACAAATAAATGTTGTTGTATAACTGTATGGAGTTTCTTAAGTTGACACTTGGGAAAGTGAGTATAAGACAGCGGAAAGTATAACTAAGACAACCATTTATATTCAGTAAAGGGTAATAATGCTAAAGATTATGGCATTCACATACACACATTAAGTCTATATTAAAAAGCCAAGTGGCCTTTGTGTGTCTGCATGTGTGTGTGTCCAGGGATTCACACAAAATTTGGAAAGAGCTGACTGCTGCAGTTTGGCATACTTATGTAGTTTTGATCAAGGAACTGACTGGCAAAAACAGCAAGTTGATAGGACCAGTATTTTGAGAGATATTACAATGTTGGAATACAAAAGCCTTACAGTCACGTTGCTATGGCCAGAACGCTTTGGCGGTGACTACTGAACAAATGCGGTACAGCATGCACAAATACACAACAGCATAAAACTACTGCACCTAGAATGTGCTAGTACTGTATTTTACCGTACAGTCAGAGATTAAAAAAACATGTAATACTGTGTAAGCAGTGAAGGCCATTGTGATGAGATTAGATAGATAGATAGATAGATAGATAGATAGATAGATAGATAGATAGATAGATAGATAGATAGATAGATAGA
>JAPQRP010000019.1:11404100-11423576 GCA_037367295.1 Apogon hyalosoma | reverse complement strand
TAGATAGATAGATAGATAGATAGATAGATAGATAGATAGATAGATAGATAGATAGATAGATAGATAGATAGATCCAAATTCCCATGTGTTAACAGGGTGAAAAAAAGAAAATCATCTCAATCAAAACTCATGTGATTTGATTCTAATTTACTATAAACCTGAAATTGGCGAGATCTAGTGTTAAAAGGTCAAAAGGTCAAGGTCACAATAGATGATGATCTAAAACCACTGCATCTCAAGATTATGAGTTATAGTAATTTCTTTCAATTTCTTTCATTTCCTTATTCATAGAATGCTAGAAATGTATGAATTTGCATAATCAGGAATTAATGGATGCAAGTTGTCAGAGTCAGGGTTAGGGGTGCATACTGGGACTGAGCCCGGCATGGAGTGGTAGAGTGTTCTGGGTAATTTAGCTGTTTGTGTGGAGGTCTGCTCTCCGTTAGTGTTCTTTTTTTGGTTTTTTTTTTGTTGTTTTTTTTTTTGTTGCATCACGGGCCAAAATTTCAAAATAACATTTAAATATACTGTTGTTCAAAATGTCTGAGATGAGAAAGACACTGACGAACTAGACTTTCTACACTTCTTGGGTCTATTTGCAGGCTTTATTGATACAGATTATGGCCATGGGAGGCTAATGACGGACCTTTACAGACATAAAAAAAAATCCTCCAAATTCCCATGTGTTAACACAGGGTGAAGAAAAGAATATCATATCTCAGTCAAAACTCATGTGATTTGATTCTAATTTACTGTATAAGTGAACTCCTGGTCAAAAGGTCAGGGTCACAATAGGTGATGATCCAAAATCACTGTATCTCAAGATTTTGAGGTGTAGTGATTTCTTCATTATGTAGTGAAGAAACAGATAGTCCTCATCCATGGAGAAACCTAAGTGAGCTTTAATCTCTGAGCTTCATTGTGAAATTACAGAGTGATGCTTGGGAGACTTTAAATAGATTTATATTTCTACTCACAAGCAGGATTTGTGCCGTCACAAACGCTCTGGAGCCAATTGTACTCTTATCATGCAACGTCTGTAAGTACCCTGTAGAAACCTGTACTGGGATGGCTGCTCACACATTGAAAATGGATTTTCAAGACAGCAGAAAACATCTCGTGTTCAACAGCATTTATAGATTCAGAGATGTATTTTTTTTTTCCATGAGGTGACTACTTTTTTGATCAAAATCAAATTATCATTCAGTATATGGTCTTAGGAGACGACTGGGGTGAATTTACCAGTACACATACCATGATTTAGCCTAAGCTAACTGCCAACGCCTGACCCCCTCCCAACAAAGCCTGAGAGTGCACAAGTCAGAATTTGCATCAAATTAGGTGCTGATGAGCAGTTTTCAGCAGGCCCTCACACCAGTCAACGACAACATCTGGAGCTTCTCAGCATGGACAGCTCTTAATGACATTCAAATCTGTCAAACAAGGACTTGATTCAGAGGAAAGAATGGAAATTCAATCATTAGCTGCTTTGGGAATTAGTGTTGGACTTTGCTCAGGTATGTGCAAGTGGCGCCCAGATTAGTTTGCACGTATGAAGAAATGATTAAAAAGTCTCACCTTGGCTCGTCTCAACATAAGGCCCGCTGCTTTATTTGAATGACACACGTATGCGTATCTATTCATGTACATATACCTACTTATACGTGTCTGCATGTGATGGAAACAGTGACTCCCCTAATCTTTAAATTACCTCCAAAAAGGAGAGCACTGACCTTTACACAGAAGTTATATAAAGTTCAATTTAACAAGCCTCTACTCTGTATGATTTATTAACTCGAAATCTGAAGTGGAGCCAATTTCTTTACTGCTGTGGCACTGTGTTAGCTGCAAGAAGTCATGGGCAGAGAGAAAAGTCACCTGTGGAGAATTTCAAGAGTGTCCAACTCTCCCAAGTTTCTATCGGTGTGCTTTACATGCTGTCTTTTTTTTTTTGTTGTTTTGTTTCAGCTATTTCCCAGCTGAACATTAGCGCTTGTATATTAGCTCGAGTGGCAGCTCAAAAATGGCTCGAGTATTGAAAAGCAATCATGAAAAGTGACTCATGCTTGTGTGCCGTCTGTGTCAGTTCATTTCCCCCTCTTTGGTCTTAGGTTTTTGTTGGCTGCTGATGTCATTTCATCCCTTCACCTCTTTATCCACTCACTCTCTTTTTCTAGTTCCAAAAAAAAAAAAAAAAGGGAAAAAATATATGCTCCTCCCTTATCCCTCTTACAGTACAGCTAGAGCTCAAAGAGCAGGTTTATTTTCTTAAGACGGGAAGAAAGGAGGGGCAGTTGTAGAATCAAGTGAGAGAGAGTGAGACAGACTGAAAGGACAGAGGTAAACAATTGAGATGAGAGGGTAAATGACAGAGAGAGAGACAGAGAAAAAGAGAAGATGGGAGGAGGGAGATCTCCACAGAGCAGCCAGGCGGTGTTTGAAGCAGGAAGCTGGCTAGACAACAGAGGCAGCTTTATTCCACAGACACAATGAACGAACGCCACAATGGGAGTCCTGCCGAGAGCAGGCCTGCACTACACCGAGCACACACACAGGATTAAAGCAAACACACACTTCACGATCCTCCCCATGAAAGGAAAGGGAGGGGATATCTTACACACAGACACCAACAGAGAAAAGAGAACACAAAAAGCTATCTGCTGGTTTCTTTTTCTTTTTTTTTTTTTAAATGAAGGCATATTGTGAATAGTGTAATGTTTGCTCACCCTTTCATGGTAGCTGTAGGTGTATTGTGTCTGCCAGGCACCTTTTTTGGCATTTTGAGAGATGATCCTAGCATTATGGCAAATAGAAAGAGGGAGGAAAAAAAAAAGTACAAGTGGGGGAGCAAACATCATAGGTGCAGTGCTGCTTAAACAAACCTCTTGTCCAAATCGGTTGTTAGTCATTCAGTGGGGATTTTTATTTATTTTTTACCCTCCTACCTTCTGTACACCTGGGCCTTGAAGCCACTCTTTTGCTCTGTGTCTAAAGCTGTCGAGACAAATTTGCATAGAAAAGCCGTTTGCATATCAAACAGCTGGGACGCAGAGCTCACATCATCTTTCATTGATTTACAGGGAGATGCATGTTGCGCTGACACGCTGGAGTGCATGTCCCCTTTACCTCCGTCTGCCCTTTGTGGGCATATCTTAAACGATCACCGGCGGCTGCGCTGAGGGTGTGTGTTTGCCCATGTCGGTGTCTATTTTGCGATAGTGCATGCGTTTGTATGCATATTCTCCTCGTGTATGATGGAAGATGTGTGTGTGAATGCACGACAGCATACCTTCCCACTACCACACACTCTCCTGGTTAGCCCCCTTCTTGACAGGGTGCAGTGTGGCTGCTAATAAGGGTATTCGTCACGCCAGTGGCTCGCCTGTGACAGCACTCTCCGACCGGCCGCCTCACAATTGTCCCCCAAATATGAACTTATCATTTAATTACACTTGGGGAGGGACTTGATTGCCTTGTCAAGATGCAGGTTAGTTAAGAGGAGAGAGATCCTGGATAGCCACGACCTCGCAGTCTTGACAAGCACTCAGGCTCATCACAGAATCATCTAAGCTTCACGCAACGAGATCTCATTTCACTGCCTGTTCTTCTTTTCTCATGTCCAAGTCGGTCAGCTCCGTCTTATTTGCACATTTTTAATTGATCGCCCTTTCACCGGGCTTAACTCCAAAGAGGAGCTGCTTTCAGAACGTGAGGCAGTTCGGTGGATTTTCCATTGTATCTCTTTTTGGCTTCGCATCCCCATTTGTTTTCATTTATGAATACTGTTTTGTATGAATTGAGTTCGGTGGTTTGCTGGTGGGTAAGTGTCTCTGCTGTTCGCATGTTGAAAACCCATTCCTTCACTTGCTCTAAATTAGTCCAGTGTCTGAGGTAATGAAATCACTCACGACATCAGGAAGTAACTTGGCATATCTTTTTATTTCCTGTGCACTGCTTAACAGTTCTCCTGGGGGAAACGGGTTCTTGCCAATAAAAGTTCCACCCTGGCACGAGCTGAGCCTTCACAAATGAAGACATATGTCACTAAGAGCGAGAGAGACTGGAGCAAAAAGGCCTGGAGAACTTTTTAATCCGGCACATACCTCTCTGTTAACAAAAAGCCCTCATAAATTCAACCTTTCCAATGAGACACAAATGAAATTTTGAGCCTGAAGTTTTGGCCGTTTCTCTCCTGGATGATTGGAATGAATATGGGGTAGTTAAAGTTTAATATCCTATTATGTGTGTCTGTTTAACTCGCCTGGTTGCCTGGACTGCCAGGAACCTCGCTCTCCCTTGCTCTCTTTCTTTGTCTCTCTCTGAGATTTTTCAATATTTTCCAGTGCATACAAGTGTTTGCAACAGCTTAACCATGCTTTTTCATTCGACAAGTTGTCCCTCCAGAGTAAGATTTGTGTCATTTAAGGAGGTTGAGTCTGTAGCCACTGGGTTATTTGTCACACAAAACCTTGTGATATATAAACCACATTCAAAATGTGCAGTTATGGACTATTTCAACTGAAAAATGGAAAACATTACACAAATCAAAGAGAGCAAATGACAGAAAAATGGAATCTCACTATATAAAAGCAGCCACAATTTGCTGGAATATACACATTTTCTATGAATAATATTCTGCATAACAAACATTACTACACAAAAAGTGTGCTGTGTTGTGAAGTTTTATTTTGGGAATCTAACGTTGATATGATTTACATCAATCATTCAGATTTAGAGTGTAGTGCAGGTTTAGAAAAGGATCTAATCTTTAAATCCATATAATTGTGATAACAGACATTTTTTCAATTCCAAACATTTATCCAAACATAGTATGACACTATAATGGAGATAGTTAACTGTATTTCTTACTTATTGCACATGAAACAATTGATGAAAAAATAAATACACACGTTCATATTTTTGCAATATTCTGCTGTCAGACCCATTATAATCTATAACAGACAGAAGAGAACCTCAAATTATACTATTACAAAGTAGAAGGTGCAAAGTACAAGGAAAGAATGTGAATAATAGGAGGGACACTTATAATACAAATGAATCTCTTATTCATTTCTTCTGTGAGAATAAAAACAAGAAAGAAAAAAAAAGAGGGGGGAGGGTCTGGGGTGGGACACCACTAGTGCATTTTCAATCCCCCGTTCCTCACACAACTGAAAATATTCACACATCAAATCATGTTTCAGTCCCTGGATCAGGCATTGACATTCACATTCCACTTGTTGCCTCACCAAGATCAGGTTTACTTCCTTTGTCTTTTGTGAATCAGGGTGATATGTGATGTACCATTATCGCTGGTAGAATTACTTGTGCCGGAGGGAAATTCTAAATATATAAACCACTTACATGAGTAAACCATTGTTCATAAAGAGAGCTGAATGTACGGAAAATCTAAACTGAACAGATACATGAGACGTCCCAGAAATCTTCCTGCATGTGTTTATGTGTACATTTTCATTCATCCCCAAGGCTGTTTTAAATTTGATGGGTGAATTGTAGTTCGTTTTTGTGATTTAATGTAACTTTAGTTTTCTTTTCTTTTTTTTTTTCCCTTCCTCTCTCAAAATCCATATGGGATATGATCGAGACACAAGTGCAAGACAGAATATAACCATCCCAGTGGTAGTGTTGTCTACATGTTTCTTTTAATCAATAGCTTAACTTGCTTTAAAAGAAGAAGGAAAAAAGTTATTTATATTTTTTTATTTCTTATTTTTTAACCTGGGTTTTCCCTCTCTCCATGCCCCCCCATGACTGTGATAAACCTGGTAATGTGCTGAATGCACCATACACACATTCCAAATCTGCATCACATTCTGATGTGACAAGCGTGGAGGAGTAATTGATTACATTAATAGCTAATTGCTGGCTCATAATTGGATCTGACTCAATTAAAAAACCTCTGGGTGATAGTAATGAAACAGGGCGCTGCGGCTGAGCGGGTGGCGCACGACCACGCTAGCCTTGTGCTATTGGCAAAGAGAGAGTGAGCGAGAGAGGGAGAGAGAGAGAGAGAGAGAGAGGAGGGGGGATGATACACCTGCAATGCTAAATCATAAGCGCCTCAGTAGATAGAGGCCGGCCTGGGAATGCTTTGTGCTGTTTTTGCAATTCCTCAATGCGGATTTATATCTTTTGCTTTGGGAAAGGTTGTAATATTTCACAGGGCGTGCGGCAGTGGGAGTGCACACGCGAGGATTTGGAGTTGGGGGAGTAGCAGAGATGGGGTGTGGGGTGGTAGTTGCTGAAATACGGTATCAGCATATATTGTAATTTCATTTTGATAAGGCCATGCTTATAGCCTGGTATGGCTCATCTTGAGCAGAGTGAAGCGGGTGTTATTTTACATATTCCCACAGCTCAGGGACACTGAGGTGCCATCATTAGCAGGGCTGTGCTAAAAGGGGATAGGATCTGCAAATTAGGACAGGTGCTCAGCTAGCGTCGCTAGCACAACACACTGGGATGCTGTGATAACACACACCCAGCTTGAAGTCAGTTTATTTCCCGAAACGTAGATCTGATGTGTGCTGATGTTTGTGTCCATACATGTTCAGATCAGTTTGTATGCAAATGGTTACACATTAATATTCCTGCACTAGTGTGTACCTTGTGTCTCAATCTGACTCTGTGTGTGTGTATATGTGTCGTTTTTTTCTGTCTTTGTATCCTCCTTCTGCGCACGTCTGTGTGTGTTTGAGTGTTGCGTTCTCTACCTCCGCCGCCCTGTCAGAGTTTCCTTTCAAAGCCGTCTGATCGGGTCGGGCCTCGTCAGCCTGTCACCAGGACCGGCGTTTCATTAGGGCTGCCGCTCTCCGTCCGTCCGCCCCGCCGAGCACAAGAGCTCAAACACATGTGCAAATTAAATCGACATCCAAACTCACTCCCATACACAAAGCAATTTAAATGATATTCATTAGAGCGATGACAAGTCCTGATGAGCCTTTCAGTACTGCAGAGAGGAAGAGAGAGAGAGAGAGAGAGAGAGACTGAGTGAGGGGATGGCGTACTCTTTTTTTTTTTTTTCCCCGTCAGCTTTTTGCCAACTCTGTTTCATGGGCACTCAGGCATGGCGCCCATCAACGCACCTCCACTTAAATAAAAGAAGAGATACAAAAAATACCCATGATGCAAAGCGCTTCCTAGTACATCTGAGATACACTCACTTGTCCGGTAAACATCACACAATATGAGCCGCACTTGTCTTCCCAAACTTTAACCTTGAACAAATAATCATGATGTTCCTTTATTCTTTATTCAATTGGATCAAAAGAAAGTCAGCAATGTTTTTGCTTTACAACTTTTTTTCGCCTGTGGTTTCTGTACTTTTTGGTAGCAATAGTTCAATGTGTTCCAATGATTTGTTGAACTACTAATTACCAGTCAGAATGTCTATTTAATTCCCTTTTTATGCATAATCTCTCTCTTTTTTATCCATCAGTGAAGGGATGTTAATTTTATAGTTATACCAAGGTGGAGAAGGTATTATGTTTAATAACCAAAGTTATTTTTAGTATGCAAGCTGCAGAAGTATTAACTACTTATTATTCATTACAGTCAAAGAAGTATGTGAAGATGTCATCTTTCTTCACGTCACAACATTCCTGGCTACAGAAAGATGACATCCTCATTTCTTTTTCTCTTTTTTTTAATCCTGCTGTCAATAGGCACATCAGATCTATGTGAATTGCCTAAAAAATATATATACTTGGAACAAGTCAAACAATCGCGCTAGATGTAATATTAATAGCAGCATGACAATGCAAAGCAAAAAAGATCCAATATCAATATGCAGCATTTGCATACACTTACTCTTATTACATGGAATTTGTGTTGGAGTCTGTGTTATGCTTGGTTCTGGGCATTTGTTGATGTTAGCTGACTCCATTTCTTAGCTAATGGTAGCTTATTTTGCATACAAGGATTTAGGATCCCAACTTGAAATTGAAGTCAACGTAGAGGGAATTATGTGTTTTATTGCTGATGGGCAGTAAACACTAGTTACTAGAAAGGCTTGGCTCCCTAGATTTATATTAAATGTCTTATAAATACTAAGGCAATAATACTTTCTGGTCTTATTTGTTTTATTTGGATGCTCTAACAGGGGTTCTGGTGGACCATCTTTACTTGCATGTAACTTAGTTCTACTTGTGGGTCATAGGTCACACTAAGACCATCAATTTGTTTTCTTACCCAACTATTTGGTCAATCTTTACCATGTCAGTAAGGTCGGATTCTCCCATCAGCTCACCCGTTGTCCCTGACCCAAATATCCAAAATGCAGTTTATGATGGATTGATGCTGATGGAATGTTTGTGGAGGTGCTCATTTGTTGAATCACACTCCATTTGGTTGGACATTAAAAAAAGCAAACAATACATATCGTCGCTGTTGGGCCGCAGGACACCTTGTAAGTCCATTTTTTGGTTTTAGAAATATTAAACAAGTGTTGAAAACAGCTTGTGGCTACATCGCTTAACTCCATTCATTTATACGTCATTTTTTCAGTTTCCTGAAAAGTAACCCATTTGTATATATAAGAGGATTCCACCTGACAGTGACGATGTAAATGTCTTTATATTTGTTGCACTGTTAACTCCAGACACACTAAAGGATATTTTAAGCTGAAACTATGCTTCTTGAGGTTGCGTGCAAAGTAACAAACAAACACTTGACAGATACACATTGTTAATCCATTGGAAACTGGTGTCACATTTACCAAACTACAATGACAAAGTAGGTTGTTGGATGCCTTTTTTAGTTCTGAGAATGTCATCATCTGGTTTCAGCTTTATCTTTTACACTGTGTGTGTCTGAAATAGTATGTTAGTGTTCCATCAAGCACATACTAATTGTTAGACTTGTAGTTGGCTGTGGCAAGGCAACACTGTCAAGTAATTCTGATGCATAAAAAACGTCACAACCGCTCTCCTTCTCCCTCTATTATTTTCTCTGTCTTTTCAGGCACAAGCCAATTAATTCCGGCCTCTCCTCACAGCCCCTAATTAACCCCTTCAGGACTGAAATTATGCTTAACACTAGTGATTGAGGCCAAGCCTGAAATTACCCATCCTGCTCTGTCATAATGACAAAATTCATGTCCTCAGCTTGAAGTGTGTATTGCCTTTCTATGCGTGTGTTTGTGCTGCCGTGCATGTGTGAGTGCACGCAGATGCCTGTCTTTTTGTGTGTTTGTGTCTGATACCTCTTGATTACCACTATCCCTTTGTTAAAGCTACATGCATGCATTACTCCCTTTTCTCATTAGCATGTGCATAGAAGTCACCCTTTTTTGCATGCACACACACTGTGGGGAGTATGCTGTACATTATGTGGCATATGTAATATGTTTCTGCAGCCGTAAGAGGCCTACAGGCCCCACAGTGGGCCAGTTCGCCTTTTGTTCCTGCGGAGGCCAACCACGCACAAGCACTAACTCTGATGTTGTAATCAATTTGTGCGGCCAGACGTGGTCTGGACGTGTGTGTTAATTAACATTCTTGTGGGAGGAAATAATTTAACCGTGATAATGAGCTTGAAGAGGAGAAGTGAGAGGGGTGTGATCTCCTGGAAAGCAGGCAAACAGAAGAGGGAGTGCCCTAAGACTTCCAGTCCTGAAATCAGCCGGACACGAGGAGGGCAACCTGAGAGGTGGGTTAAAAACAATGTAAGGAGTGGTAGTTCATGTTTTTAAATGTGACGGGGGGAATGCCAACTATTAAACCATTGAAATAGCCTACGTACATACATTAATAAATAAATGTTGCAAGAGTCAGCTCGGTTACAATAAAACCCCTAAAACGCTTTACATTTATGTCCATATACTGTTAACATTATTTTTAAAACTGGAATGTAAAGAGCATTTTTCATCACCTTAAGCAGTGCTAGTTATTTATTTATCTAATCATTGTTGTTTTACCTTGTAGCCTTTGTAGCCTATACTGTAGATGAGCAGATTAAAAAATACATAAAAGAAAAAAACCTTCAAAACATGATTGGAACATGCAAGTATATAACATTCTAAAATATGATCCAATAATTTAACAAGAAAAGGTCTAAAATCCTGACAGTGTTAGAAGCTTGGTTATGCAGGGCCCAGTGTTGTCTGTTCCTGGGGTTTCTAACCCAAACCCTAACCCTGCTAATCGAAGCAACGTAAAATTACATTCACTCGTGCTAAAAGTGTTAGCGATAACTGTCTAAAACTGGACAGAACATTAACACTATAACAAATTTAAGAGAAACTGCTTCATATTCTTTATATTGGTGTAAAATCAAGTTATTTAATATGTATATTAGCTGTAACTTATTGACTGTTTTGTATGATGTTTTGTATTTCAGTTTACTGTTTGCACTAGATTTCTCCCTACTCTGAGATATAAAGTGAAACTTGCAAGTTAATTTTTTTCCTGTATTTATGTACAATATTAAATGGAAACACATATTACATACATATCTGGAAATGACTAAGTTACAAAGCAGAAATAAAGGGAAAGACAAATGCGGAGTAAAATGTTAGTTTTCTGCTTAACTCTTAAAAATGTCTGTTTTTCAAACCGTGTCAAAATACTGTTTGTCACAAAAAGGAGTCATCTCTGACCGGATACAGTAAACACAGTACGCTCTGAATTTCATAAATCCACTGTCAGCTGCTAATATTTCTTGCTTTACTTATTAATCATATTAAAAGTCAGTCCTCGTCCGTTGCAGTGCAGGTGATATTGTTCGCATCTACTGCACTCACCCCACAGTGAACTGACACTTCAGTGTATACAGGTTGTGTTTTAGTTCTAAAACACTAAAAGCCACTTTTTGACACCAGATTTCCAGAAAGAAAACATTTTTTGCTCGGGTCATAAAACCATACCACTGTGTTATAAAATCATAGCGCTTCTGTGTGGAGACTACTGTCAGTTGGCAAATGACGCTGTACCAGCCAAATGAGTTTTGCCAACTTTTTGTTACATTTGGCACTGAAACTGAGAGCCAGAACAGTTCAGAGGAACACCGCCCTCCAGTTCCACAGTAGTTAATGGTTCGGTCCATTTTGGAGCATTGGATATCAATAGCGGATCTTCTCCCTCCCCCATCTTAGTTTAACCTCCTGCAATATTGCAACACACAGTAGAGTCACTGTAGGAGTTGTACCAGTGTTGGGAGTAACATGTTACAAAAGTAATGCCTTACAGTAACAGATTACTTTTTGCTGTAACGCAGTACTATAAGGCATCACTAATGATGTGTATTTATTTATTTATTATGTTTCATTGTGTTTTTATCTTAGTATTTTATCTTTTTATTATGCTTTATTGCATTTCACTTTGGAAACCTTTGTGTTTGTTTAAATTTGTGCTCTAAAAATAAAAATGGATTGGAATGAAATGGTGTACAAGTCTCTCCATGTTCTAGCACCAAAGTACATCTCTGACATTGTCGGTCCCATACGAACCATCTCGGACTCTCAGAACCTCAGGGACAGGTCTTCTGCTGGTGCCCAGAGTCAGGACTAAACGCGGTGAAGCTGCGTTTCAGTTCCATGCAGCTGAACTCTGGAACAGTGAGACGGGCCTCTACTCTGACAATGTTTAAGTCCAGGCTAAAAATAGTTCTGTTCAGCTGTGCATAAACAACTGCAAGTGTTCTTTTTTTTTTTTTTTTTTTTACTTTATTTGAATTTATCATCTATGTTTTATTGATTTTGTTTTGTGTGTTTTCAACTTGTCTCTTTTCCATTTTTTAAAGCACTCTGAATTGCCCTGTCTATGAATTGTGCTATACAAATACATTTGCCTTGCCTTGCCTAAATCAATTTTCAGTAATATACAGTAAAACCGTGAGACCTTAAGGAATCAAAAATGCCTCTGTAAAGTTCTATTTCCTGTTGTTCAGCCAACGGGTGAAGACGGCAGAAGACAGTCCATTGTCCACATGGACGTATGCTCATTACTAACACTAACCCTGCTTAGCATGAACCCTGTGATCAGCAATAACAAGCTAAGCTAATGTTTCTATGACTAGTTAGAATTCTTTATCATTTGTTGATTTATCTGTTTGAACATGTAAAATGTTGAAAAAAATGCAAGCGGTCCAGCTGGGATTTGAGCATCGTAGACCATAGCGTTACTTACTGAGCTATCAGTTCACATGTACTTTGTGTGTGTGTGTGTGTGTGTGTGTGTGTGTGTGTGTGTGTGTGTGTGTGTGTGTGTGTGGTGGGGGGGGATTTAGGCATGCCACGGGTTAACCCTAACTCTACCTGCCATTTATGACGTAACTCAAAAGTAATACAGGAGTCATGTAATGCATTACAATTCTGAGACTGTAACATTGTAAGGTAAGGAATTACTTTAAACAACAGTAACAAGTAATCTGTAATCTATTACAGTTTGGAGTAACTTGACAGACTTTGATTGGCAGATGCTGCTAAACAACAGAATTTAACTGAATCATGATGAAAGTGTTCCCAAAGAACCTCTGACTGGTTGTCAGTACATTTTGTAATTTCACAGATTTCATCCTTCATTAAACTTTAATAATTTCTTGAAGTGTAAGTTCAGCTTTTTGTTCCCAAAATTTGGTCGAGTCTTATAGACTCCTCATGCTTAAAAGCAAAATCTGTGCCTTTACGGGCCTCGGTAATGAAAGCCAGGAACTAAATTTGAAAGAGCTGCACATTCCAAACACTCCCTGTAGGTCCCTCTTAGGTCGCTAATGTTACTTCCTAATGACTAAACCTTAGATAATTTGCTGATCATGCCAAACAAGATCAAACCAGCATGCTTTTATGTTTGTTTTTTTCAACTGTGAGGCTACTAATAGAGCGATAACTAAGCCAGTCAATAGCTACTCAGATCTTCTCTCTCTACCATTAAAATGATGTGCTATAACAGTGTATGTGGTATGCTTCTGTATCAGTGTTAACGGATGAATTTCACTGAATGACAAGTGTTCAAATTAGAGTAAAACCTTATTTGCTCTAATTTGCTGATATGGTAGAAAGCCTAAGCATGAATAGGAGCTCTGTGGTGTCTATTAAAGGAAAACACAGTTCATCCTTTGGAATGGGGGTCACACGTTTGACCTCATAATGTAGCTATGCTATCAGCGCCAAAGGCTGTGCTTGGGGAAACAGGGTCCTTAAGGATAACTGCACACACACACACACACACACGCACACGCACACACACACACACACACACATGCATGTATATACACAATCACACATGAGCACATACATGTAACACTCGGGGTGAATCTGACTGCTGGAGGGATGTTATGGTGAGTTCCTTTTAATGGCACTAAGCACTTTCTCTTATCACAAAGGTCAGCCTGTTTCACCTCTGAACCTACTGACACTTCATCACAGCCGCCGGTAGATTTTCAGTTCCAAACATGGCTCAGATGCAAGATGCACGAGTCATACAGATGACGTCAGTGGCAGGAATAATGTATTATGTAATATTAAAGAATACTTTTGAAAAAGTGTAGATGTGTAGTAGATGATCATCGCCCCATCAGTTCCAAAGATGTCTGTATATTTCCGGGATACATTTCAAATTTGAGACAAAAAGAAAATAATTGCTTAAACTATCGATTGGTTTTACAGTTTCTTTTAGATCAATCTATCATGTCACTGATAGTCATCATCATATTAGCCACTGGCAATGTATATAAAATGGTCAGCTAGCATCAGAAAGCGTTTTAGTCATGTCATGTCATGAGTCATTCTCTGAACCCGCTTTATCCTCACTAGGGTCACGGGGGTCGCTGGAGCCTATTCCAGCCACTTATGGGTGAAAGCGGGGTTCACCCTGGACATTTCGCCAGGTCATCGCAGGTCATTCTCACATTCACACCTATGGGCAATTTAGATTAACCAATTAACCTGTCAGTGCATGTCTTTGGATGGTGGGAGGAGCCAGAGTCGCTATCCACTGCACCACTGTGTCGCCTCAGAAACATTCAATCACATTTCATTTGTACGCCATCAAAAAGGCCTTCATTAGAACTAGTTATTATTAGTAGTAAAGTGTAATATGGTCATGTTTAATTAAGAATTCAATTTTTTTTTTTATATATAGCAATGTACTTTGTTGCACAGTGGTTGCAACCATCGATACTATGCCTATATTTGTACCCATTTAGTTTTTCGTTGACTTAAACGTCTTTTCTTTTTGCATATAACTCTCTATGAACAGATTTATTTAGAGTATTTTCTTTGAGGGTCCTCCACTCAAGCCTCCAACCTCTTGACCAAATTGCGTTGCTGGGGTAAAGCGTTTAGATAATACCTTCAGACTTATATTTGTAAAACCCTAACGCAACCACATTTTACTACAACCAATAATAATTACACACTAAATACAACAATGCATTTCCCCAGCTGCTAAAAACAAACCTTAAGCTTTAGATACGGAGTGAATTTGTACCGTTTCCCTACAAATTGCTGAATATAGCCAAGGTGTGGAACAGCATGTGAATGTGACCTTTCATCTTTATTGCACACACACACAGTTAATGTAGTATATGTGACCCTGCAGGGAGCATCACAGCTTATCTGATGGGTACCATAGCAAACCAAGCCAAGAACAACAGCACTAGCACATCCTCTGTATTGTTCCTGTAGGACCAGGAACAGATAGCATCTGCACATAAGAGAATGGATTATATTTGGTAATGGATATGGCCTGAACTCACTTACCTAGAACTTTCCCTCTGAGGAGAGCTATTTCTGATTAAACTACATCTACAGATGAAGCCCCACAGAAGTCTTAATTAGCCAAGTCCTCAGTTATGTGATTATTGGATGGAATTTGAAAGCTTAAAAATAAATAAATAGATAAATAATAAAGAAAGAAAATAAAGTAGCCATCAAATCTTAAACATGCTTTAGCCAAACAATATCATTTCGAGGGAATAAACAGCTGTCCTACTGGAATTTTGCTTTCAATTAATTAGACTTCTAAATGATTTACCTGTGTCCATGAGAAAATATAACACCCCGTTATTCAACATTTTCAGTTTTGTTTTTTTTTTTATTTTGTTATTTAATGCAAACACACAACATTTGCATCAGTGCAGACACATGCCACAAACACATTAATACATAACATAATATAACATAATAATACATAATATATCTGCATGTGAAACTAAAATAGCTACGGATATGATTGCCAGATTTAACTGCTTCTCTCTGACACCCTTCTCAAGTGTTTTTTTTTTGTTGTTTTTTTCAGTAGTATACACAACTATGTACTCTTAATGCCAATCAGTACTACCTCCAATTATACATGGTATAGTAACCGAAATAGCACGCTTTCACAGTGTCACTTGCTTGAGCCTGTAGGTGTTGTAATCCCTGACGTCAGTAACGTCCACGACCCTGTTAGCTGCTGCCAGCTTCTGCAAAGTATCCATATCAAGTGGAATAAAGAAAGAAGTGTGAGCTGCTGTACAAATGTAGCAGATGTGGTCAATATTATTACTGGTAAATACTCCATTTCTAGAATTAGATCCCCCTTACAAATTCCTCTATGTATATTTTTTAGAAGGTGGTGTTACATTAATGTGCATTACCATCATCTACCATGTCTGTTTGAGCTCTACATGTAATATTTTTGGTGTTATTTGACATAAATCCCATTGTTCTGCTGTATTCTGTGGCTTCATGCGGACAAAGTAGAAAAGAGAGTAGTTTCTCTTTTCTGCCAAAATGTGAAACAGCGTAAGGTCATCTACACGTTTTTTTTTTTATTTTTGGTTTGGAGCAATGGGAGAGTCAGAAGCAAAAAATGTGCATCGTCAAATTCTGTTTTATTTTTTTACTTGCATCATTTCGGTTCCTGCAACCATAGACAAAGCCAACTCTGGCTCTACCATGGACCACCTGGGGAGCTGTAAAGGGGGGGTAAATGTGACAAATACATGGGGCCCAGCATTTCTGGGGGGCCCATAGAGCAGTAGAGGGGGTCCAGTGGATACAGGTTAGAAGTTGTGAAAATTCTGTGTAAGATCCACTGTATAATAGAGGCATAGAAGCTGAGAGTCGGACATTGAAAGCATGTTAAGTTTCACTTTTGCTTCACGCCAGCATTAGTTACGTTAGTTATGAACCGTACCCCCGTGTATATAAATGTTGTCCCTACCCCACGTACATAACCCACCCCTCTGCTCCGACACAACGACAAGATACAGAATTTTAGAAAGGGTCCACAACATTTAGCTTTCATAGGGCCCACAATTGCTAGTGGCGCCCCAGTGGACCACTCACATTTTTTTGTGGCCACCATTGTAGGGGGTGGGGGGGTGTTGACTCATTGCAATAAGCCACTTCACAGCCAGATGTGAATCACATACTGTACCTTTACACTTTTGCACAGCTGCTGCAAGTGGATTCAGTGACGTCAGTAAATTAACATACAAACAGCTGTCATATAATTTGTCATAACTTCCAAAAAAAAAAAAACAATTAATGCACATCCCAAAAGAAAAAATACAATGTAAAACACACAAGAAAAATAGACTGTACACAACAAATTATGCAAATTGAAAAGTAAACAAAAAAATGCACTTGCAAGCAAATATAATCCACACACTGTAGCACACCTGAAAACACACACATGGATATACACAGCCCTTCTGTCTCTTATACACACACACCAGCATGCCCGATGAGTATGCATCTACTTGACTGTGTGTGTGACTGGGATTCTATTTGTGTCGGTGAAGTGGCTGAGCTGTGTTTGTAGCGTTTAGAGGAAATTACCCTGTGAGCGTTGCCGCGGCCACAGTAGATAGTGGGTCGCTTCTCCAGGCAGCATGGCATATTGATTTCTTGTTGTGAGGAGTGCTGTTCAAGCCCCATTTAAGATTTCCATCCAGCCCACAGCCCTGAGTGCGGCAGCCAGCCGTAAATTAGGGAAATTGCACATTCATCACATGCGTTATTTTAAGATACTTTGGAAACGTGTGAGGCCTGAGAAGATGCACGACGCTCCAGGTAAACATGCAAAATGACTGACGGACTGACGCGCTGTGGGAGCTGGTAGGCGTGGACTCAAATGTATGTCACAAAATAGGGTGAAACATAGTAGTTCCACTTAAAAAAAGTAATCTGAGTATAGTACAAACAGTATATGAACTCTACAACAGTGACAAAAAAAAAAGATAATGTTGAATGAAACGTGTGCAGTTGAGATGATGCAGAATAAGTAATGATTTACATTTTTCAACATACTTGGTTAGTTTCCTGGTTAATAATCACCACTGAATCCAATATGAAAGTCCTTTTAAAGCCAATTTTATGTGAGTGTTTAGGCCAGAAAAATATCAGATACTGTTGTTTAAAGAAAAACGCTGATGTCGTTGATTGTTAATGTATATAAATGACACGGTATGACTTAATATGTCGGGTTGTACTGCTGCAAACCAAGTGTGCAAATGCATATATTTATTTCACCTTCAAGTATCAACACCTTTGCTTTGACTTACATGGTGTTAATTGCAATACTGATTTAACTTGAACGCTAGTAATTTCCTGGTTTTTTTTCTATGTTATTATCAAATGGTGATGTGCTGCATTGAGAGTATGTAAAGTTACACATTTAAATTTAATGCCAACATGTTATTTGTCCAAATCCTATAATATAACTGAATGACATCTGCATTTCTGTGATTTGTGTCCCTATAGACAACAAGAGAAACTGTATACAAGTAGCAGAAGGTACACCAAACCACTGTTGCATCTAGATTGTTATAATACTATAGTCAAAGTTTGCTTATGTAACGTCATTTGATGTGACTTTAGGCAGAAAAACGCATTGGTTAAGCTAAGGTAAAGATTGGGCTTAAAGCTAGAATAACATGATAAAGTGGGTTACAAACGATGCTATTTACTTTTGGTTCAAAATGGGAGACAAACAGTGATCTCCTGTAGGTCAAACACACATCTAGATGTCAATGAACAGCAGTATGTAACTATGTGTTGTCAAATGCATGTTATTCAAGTGACCTGAACTGGACAATACATTCCATTAGCATGTCTTTCACGTGTGTTTTTAACCCATTCTAATTGTTTTGCTTGGGCAAAACTAAGTATAATGAGTATAAACTAAGCACAACATGGCACACGTGTATTCCTCCTGAGTCCTCCTGTTCTAGATAATGTTATGAGATTAGACATAATCTGAGCATAATTGCTTGTATGTAAGAAAATGCATCATTATAGTCATAATGAGTAATGAATAATTAGAATTATTTCACTATGAGTAAGGTTTATATATAGAAGCCTTTGAAAGCTGTGATGACAATTAATGAAAACATATTTAATGCCACCTATAACCAGACTCTCAATAGTTGAGTGATCTTAGACCTAAAAAGAGGTAGAACGTATATCTGCACAGTGGGCATGTACATAAACTTTGTTGGAAACGTTAAATTAAAAAAAAAAAAAGTCTGTTTATCTAAAAATAATAACATCAGTGCAAAGATTTTTTTTTTTTTTTACACAGCAGCATTACATTTTCTGCTATTTTTTGCTTCTAGTCTAAAAGTTAACCCATGCAAATAATCTTTAAATATTTAATTTAAAAAACCAAGTAAATGTCACGATTCTACCTTGCAGCTGTTTCTAATGTGTGACTTTGATGTGTAGCTTCCCAGTCTCTTGGCACAGCTCCCACAGACGTCTTAAGGAAACCAGCCCAAGAACCTGCTCAGACAGAATTTCCATATGCCATTCCTATGATCTGAGACATCAGTAGCTGTACAAATGAATAAATCTCTCCCATACAGTAGCAAAACATTAGTGAATCAAGGCCCTAGTAATCTTATCAAGAGGAGATGCTGAGAGGCAGGAAGAGTGATCTTCTGGGCTCGCGGAGTGTTTCTTTGATATTTCACATTCGAATGAGTTAGATTTAATTTGTTTCTGTGTTGCCAATGCTAATGCTAATGCTAATGCTGTATTTACCTCACACAAGGATAAGTGTTATTATTTTTTTCCCAGTTTGAACAAAATGGTCAAATTCCATATTCAGGTCAAGCAATAGCACTTACAGTAGAGAACAGCTTTATGAACCCATAAAGACCCAAACGCACACCAGCGACCAAAACCTGAAAAAACTGAGCTAAAATATTTAACCCTTTAACCCCTGACGTGTCTGTGGTGAGCGTTCTGAATGAATGATTTATTTGACATAGTTATCAAGATTCAATCACTTGCCCAATAAGAACATTTTCAAAATATGTTGAGAGAATCAACCTTGTTCTTTCCATAGAGGTCTGAGCATGCTCAGTGCACCCCCCCTCCCACCGCCTGTGTAATGGAGGGGCAAAATGCAGTGAGTGAAACCGACTTGCTATAAAAATAGACAGTTTAGACTTTTTTTTTTTTTTTTTACACTGTTTCCCTGGGGTGTTTTGTTTTTACTGTCATGATTTTCCTTTTTTTTTTTT
>JAPQRP010000019.1:11358794-11393339 GCA_037367295.1 Apogon hyalosoma | reverse complement strand
CCCCCCCCCCCCCCCCCCCCCCCCCCCCCCCCCCCCCCCCCCCCCCCCCCCCCCCCGGCAAATTCATGGGGCCCAGCATTTGTGTGTCCAGTGGATACAGGTTAGAAGTTGTGAAAATTTCATGTAAGATCCATTGTATAATAGAGGAATAGAACCCAGGAGTTGGATGTTGAAAGTATGTAAAGTTTCAGTTTCGGTTCATGCCAGCGTTAGTTACGTTAGGTATGAACCACCCCCACAAAAAAAAAAAAAAAACACCCCCCCCCCTCTGTTTTTTTTTTTTTTTCCTTTTTTTTTTTTTTTTTAACAAATCGCACCCTGCTGTACCAAATATGGTAACTTCATTGACATGATTTTCTACATAACAGTAAAAAAGGTTGAAAATTTTCACAAAAGTAATAAAGTCTTGCTGTGTCCTGCAATAACACACTATGGCTGAAGTTTTGCATTTCAGGGTATTACTGAGTGCCCTAGAAAGGGTTAAGCTCAAGTTTACTTTTGCACAACACTGAAAATATAGTGTGTTGATTGTGTGGTTCAGCTTTTTGTTGCTCTGCACATAAGGAAATACATGGTTGTCTCATTCTTCTTTCTTTTTTTTTTTTTTTTATTTCTTTGTTTTTATTAGTTATTGCAAAACCCTGAGCCCAGCCATAAGGCCCCCCGGGTACAATAGCACCATCTCTAGGAACTACCTCTCTGTATAACAGTTTTAGTTTCTTTTGTGTGCACATGAGCTTGACTGTAATGTGTGCACATTCTGGAAATAATGCAGAAGACATCAGCCATGGTCAAGCAGTCATCTTTATTTTTAGTAATTCCTAGAATTGAAACATGGTGGCACATTACATCCTTAGAGCACAATGTATTGTTTGTTTGTGCTAAGGACACACAGTTGTTGGTCTTTACATTTTTAATGAGCAGGTGGTCAAAATGTTTGCTGCCCCTGGTGGTTGATAAACATGTATGGTAAAAAGGTCTTTCGGGTATCACTAAATCAACTGAACTGATACTGATTTTTTTAAGAATTTTATTGGCTATCTGGTACCGGTAATCAGACACATGGCTAAATTGACATTATATGAGCATAGGCTGCTTAAATGGAAAAAAAAAATAAATAAAAATAAATGTTAGTGTTTGTCTTAGGATCATCTGTGGCTACAGGTCAGCATTCATTCATCACTTTACTCCACCGACTGTAACTAATGGGCTTTTGTGCACATTGTGATTACACCGAGATACTCTGTAGCTGTATGAATGTGAATATGTTTCTTTGTGTGTGTGTGCATGTCCCGGCAGTGGTACCCATTGTCTCCTGCATGCTAGTTTTGAACCTTAATAAGCCCTCGCTTCTGCTCGCCGGATGTGAAGGCAGGGAAAGAGAAAATGGCTTTCTTACACTTCAATTTCACGCATATTTTCTTTGAGGCTAATGAGAGCCTTAAATACGGTGCCAGACTTCAGGCTGCACTGTTGAAGGTTGACATTTTCACACACAGTGGCACCTTGTCACTGCGGATGAAGTCCTTCTACCTGGCTGTTGAGAGGTGTGTGTGTGTGTGTGTGTGTGTGTGTGTATGCACATTTTGTGCTTCTGTGTGTAAAGGAAAGGAATTTGGTCTGTTAAAACCGGTCTGTAAAATTCAAATGTGTGTTTGCATTGCGTACTAGAACAATGTGTAGTTACCCACGTGTGTATTTTTTGTAGTGTTGTGTATTAAATGGGAGAACGGAGCAGCAGAAGTAATGTAGTTCAGCAACAAACAGCACTGTCTCACTTTGCTATCTTACGTGTGCTGTGTTTCTGGTGTTCTGTTTGTTAGTGTAAGCAGATTTGTGTTGTTATGGATGATGTGTGTGATAAAACATTTCTTTCTCAAGCTATTACCTACCTGTGTATTCTCGCTGCTTTATCTGTACTTAACATATAGTGATTCTCAGGTAGATCTTTGGACAGAAAGCAGCTCTAGTAGATTTCTAAGCGTTCCATCTCCCTTATCTACATTATATCGTACTGTTGCGCAGCACATATTATCGCACTGATAGTGATACAATTCCTATTTAATCACAGATGTGGACGGGGGGGGAAAAAGCATGAATAAATAAGTACTTGAAAGGACCTGCTCATCCTGTCAGCATTATTGTCATCTCCCATGAAGCCTAAACAAATATGTCTGCCAAGTTTCTTACCTTGTGGAGGGTAGTCACAAAATGGACGTCGGTGGTAATTATAGAGCAGGAGATGTGGACGGGAAAAATGTGTGTGTGTGAGTGTGTGCGTTTACACTTTCATATCCAGCGTGGAAAGCTCAGTTGCTCGCTGGTTGACTGATAACTGAGAGGGAATGGATGAGCTGTGTTATTATATTACTGTGTTATACTACATGACAGGAATGGACACAGTACTATAGTGTGTATGCATGCAAACCTGACAATGCTTATACCATGTCCATTACAAAGGCCAAACACGGTCAAATGGCAGCTACTCTGAGTTTCTGAACTGAAATAGCTTTTGCATCTAAAATGAGCTTGCATGACATTTGCACATATTTGTTAAACCATGCAGTCAAGTTGCAGCGGTTGTATATGCATGTAACAGCTTTCACGCTTTCTGCTCAACTAACGCGATTGACTGCCCTCGCGCAAAGATAAAACAAGTTCTGGTTGTTTTATTGTTAATTTTGTTTTCTTATTTTTTTGGAGGGCCTTCTGCATTCACTGTTTGCCTTATCCTAAGCCACTGGGACAAAAGAAAAGGCTACTGGGAAAGCCCAACAATGATGGTGTCTGAATGTGTGTGTATGTATGTGTTTTTGTCTCCCACACGGCCCTGCTGCTGCCACTCACTGTAAGATAGTCTGCAGCTCGTCACAGACAGACGTTGACACACTCCCAGTCTAATGTGCTCATTAGGGACTGCACAGCACACACATAATTGATAGCCATGACACACATGATGCACACACACATTATTGCAAAAAACAGGTTCCTTTTTTTAATGCTGCAGTAGAAAACAAGGTTATATGAAGTCATATAATGGGGGTTCATTGTCAAGAACAACAACAACAGAAAACGAAAGAAGGAAATGAAAGGACTAACGGCACAGAATTCATAACAGTATCTGTGCTGTTTACATGCCGATATTTTACACATAAGGATTTTTTTTTTTTTTTATATTTCTCTACACTGGCAGCTGTCAGTTACTTCAGCAAATTAACTGCCAAAAATGTAGCAGAACTTGTCACTCAAGAGGTTAGTGTAACCATGGTTACCTTTCATATCCCAAAAAGATAAAGCTGCAGTGTGGATTCATGGCAGAGTAATTAGACAGAACAAAAAAAAAAAAAAATAGGACCAATTGAAAAGTCATTCAACGATATGAAACAACCAAGAGTGCTTATAAATAACTTTATAAAGTAACATCTTTTTTTGTACAACCTTTAATATCTTTTCATACAGCGGCACATGTAGAGGAGTGTCTGGTAAAAAGAGTCTTTAACCCTTTGAGCACGAGGTGGGAATAAAAAGATTCACCTGTTGTCATCCTTTTAGTCTCCCATTTTTCATATCATTTGATTAAATAACACATTTAGAAAACTATTGTGCAAAACAATTTTATTAATGTCTTCATATACTGTGCACCAGCAGATAGTCATAATCCTTTTAAATTAAAAATATAGAAATGATGCATAATTTAGACAGGAATTCGTTAATATGTTTTTATGTACATATTTTACACAGACCTGAATTAGTAAAGGTCCCTGATCAACCAAAGTAAAAGACATAAGATTTCTTTTTTTTTTCTTCATCTTTTACCATATAGCTACAATGCTTGTGTCAAGTCCTTTGAGCATTTTCCAGACCAAGATTACTGTAAGCCCAAGACGTACACCTTTCAATGAACCAAAAATCTCCTTTAAAAAAAAAAAAAAAAAAGCTTTCATGTCAAGGATTAGACTCGTCAAATGTCTGGAAAACAGACATAGTAGACACAATGCACATGTTGTCCATCTGGCTCTCACAATAGCTTGAAAAAATTTCTAATCTTGAATTTTGTGTTGGTGTTTTCTTTCTTGGATCTTAGAAGTGCTTTGACGTACTCAGAGGGTTAAATATAAACTGCCGACTCCAGCACAAAAATGTTATAGAAAAAAAAAAGTAGAACGACCGGGCAAATAGAAATAAGTAAAAAGTAAATCATGGAAAGTGCACCAGATTTAGTTATAAAATGTTTAACTAAACTGTTTTATTTATGCATGCAGCTTATCACACCCCAGTGATGCCAAAATATAAAGGAACTTAATTCCATTTACACAAGTTTTCAAAATACACACCACTTCATTTTAGAATCTCTTTTTTTAAACCTTCATATACAGTATCATTTCAGTGACAACAGCCCCCATCTGCACATACTGAAAAAAATCAGTCTATCTCTGTCAAATGAGAGCAATAAAATTGAATGTCTTGGGCCAGAGTGAGTCTATCTCCCAGAAAACAAAACAAAAAAGAACAAACAACTGCTACAACACAAAATGTAAAACAATGTGCCAAAACTCAAAGCAGTAGTTGTATGGCATCCTTGTGCAGTTCCATCACATTAATGGTCCTTTTTTTTTTTATCCTTTGCAATTAAAGTCTGTGAAAGGCTTAAGAGTAACAGAGCAAGAAAGAGTGAGACATTATGAAAGAGTGCAGCACTGTCCCCAGCAAATGCTACTGTTTCTCTAGCTCACACACATACATGAGATGATCCTCAGGGGACTTCCCATGAGTCTTGCTCAGGTGAAGCTTGACCGCATGCTTGCTTGCAAAAGTCCGATTGCAGAGCTTGCACTGGTACACGGCTCCACTGTCGTCATCATCGGGGGAGGGGGAGGGGGATTCAGTTGAGGGCAGAGAAGTGGTTAAGGAAGAGGGAAGGGTAATGGGTAAGGATGGGGGTAGTGCTGTGGGTAGAGAGGAAGGAAGAGGGTGGCTGGATGGGTGAATATTTGAGAGCAGTTTTTCAGACAGTCCTTTGGTGTGCCGTTGTTGATGGGGATGCTGTGAAATCTGACTTAGCAGCTGCTCCCCAGAAAGCTTTGCTAGGTCTCGCAGACGGAAACCCAAGTGGGATTCCAAGTGACTGACATAAGTGGATGGGGAGCGAATCTGTGAGGCACAGTCACTGCAGAAGAACACTGGATGGCCTGAATCCAAGTTCTTCAAGAACTTGGTGCCACCGGTTCTCCTTAGCTGGTACTTCACATTAGCCAGCCAATGGGATATTGTAGTCATCGATAGGCCAGTGAAGCGTGAGATGTGCATTCTCTCCTGTGGGCTCAGGTCCGACATCATATACTTGCCATCACTTGTTTGTCTCAGGCTTGAAGCAAATTGGGCTTGGAGGATAAGGAGGTGTTGAGGGTTCCAGTTGGACTGACGGCCTTTGCGTTTCTGGGCTGGTGAAACGTCTTCTGTCTCCTCCTGTGTGGCACCTTCGATGTCAGAGCGTTCGGACAGGCTGGTTGGTGTGGAGGCCTTTGAAACTGCTTGACTCTCAGTCAGATTCCGTAGCATGTCAGAGATATCTGACAAGGCATTCTCTCTCAAAGGGGAGGAGGACATAAAAGAAGCTACTGCAGCTGAGGCTTTGGTCATAGTGATAGTGGAGGAAGGTGAAATAGAGGATGGGGTGGAGGTGGTGGAAGAGAGAGCTGTTGAACCCATAGAACCACTTGTGCCATTTTTGTCAGCAGTCTTGCCTTTGGTGAGATCTATGGGTTGGTCATTGTTTAGATGTTGCTGGTAGAAGTAGCGGTCTAGGTGATCATTGGTGGGCTTTTTGGTTGGTGCTGGTGGAGTGGAGGCAGCCACTGCTGCTTTCTCGGCCAAGCTGTTACTCATCTTAAACAGCATACTCATGGGGTCAAGGGAAGGTAGGGCAGGTTTGGCAGCCTTCCCCAGATGTACGTTCATTACTGACTGCAGTGCGCTAAGAGGGTTGACGAAGGGCTGCTCTGGAGGTGGATGGTCTGTGATGATGGCTGTGCTGCCACACAGGGAGGCAGGCAGCGGGGATGTCACAGCAGTGGACTCCACTCCATTTTCCACAGATTCCTTAATATCTCCATTTGATTCTCTGTGATTGGCACTATTTGCATCTCCTAGTCCTTTTTCCACACCACTTGTACTCTCAGGAGTTTTACAGTTTCCTGTTCTGCTGTCTTTGGGAGACTCTCCTCTGGCTGAGTCCCCTGCCTCACTGTTGCATGGTGACGGTGTGGTACGTCTCGGTGGAGATGCTCTAACAGCACCACCAGGCTCTCTCATTTTCTCTTCAACCTTAGCCACTTTTTCTGTCACTTTTTTCACTAGTTCCTCCATAGCATGGAAGTTGTTCTTAGGCAGGGGGGAAGTCTGGCGACTGGGAGGGGAGATGAGAGGCTGGTTTTTACCAGTGGGAGAGAGGATTTCTCCTCCGGGGAACATATACTTTAGCGGAGAGCTCTTGCCAGAATTGCCTAGAGATAGCTTCATTATGTTTGGGAGCTGGTAGGCAGCATGGATACTAGGATAGCCACCCCAGCTTGGAGCTCCATTCTGAGCTTTGTTGATAGCTGAGGTCACTGTGTTCTCCAGGGATTTGAGGATGTCAAGACCCCCTTTAGGGCTTTCATCCAGATCCTCTTCTGTCAGATAAGTATATTTTGATGAAATATCAAACTTCTCTTCAGCCTCATCTTCACATCCTGCCTTCTTCTCTTTATTTACAATGTTACCATTATTGACGATAGACTCTTTAGTGCATTCCTCCTCCTTCTCCTCCTTTTTTATCTCCACAACCATGGCAGTGGGGGAGATGCTGACCGGTGGGGGCACTGGGGCAGGTGGAGGGGAGAATGTTGTAGCAGCCAGAGGAACAGACTGCACCTTTTCTTCAACTGTCGAATTGGACGTTGGAACAGGGGTGGGGGACTCAATAATTGGTTTGCCTTTCTTAATAGCAGAATTTGTGACTTTAATAAAGTGTCCAGTGACCATCATATGAGCTGTCAGCTCCTGCAGCGTGTCATGAGAGCTGCCACACTCCATGCATTTAAGGATCTGTGACTTCCTGGATTCAAACTGCCAGGCATAGCTGGCACCATTCTGGTGTCCATATCGGTTGTTGGGTGTGATGTAAGGGTTGGTGGCTTTCTGGAGTATATCATTAGAATCATTTAGGGAGGTGGGCTTCGGTGTGGTACCCCCATTGGAATCTGGTGAGCTGGGAATTTCAAGGTCAATAGGGGCTCTTTTCCGAGCAGAGGAGATAATCTTAGCTGCCACTGGTGTAACAGGCTCTTTCAGAGGCACTTTCTGGTAGTGTTTTGTCTTGATCATGTGAACACTTAGGTCCTGGAGAGATTCAAAGGAGTGACCACAGTACATACACTTCAGAACTTTCTGTGCATCCTCTTTTCCCTCCATCTCTAGCAAGGAACGTTTTCTGGGTTTGGACCACCTTTTAGCACCCTCACTATCTGTCTCATGGTTGTCATCACGATAATGGCCTGTCTCATTCATGTGCACTGTTAGTTCCACAAGTGTGTCGTAGGCAGCACTGCAGTCCTTGCAGCGGAACTTGCTGGCACCGGTAAATATGGAGCCATACAGCTTGGAGCTCTGACGATACAGCTGGACGGTACTGAAGAGGTTGGGTTCTGTGGATGCTGTAGATACTGCCACCGTGGGATGGTGAACCAGTCCCATTCGATTGTGGTGGTTCTGTGAGGCCTGCTGGAGCGTTTTAGCCATTGCAGTCTGGTGCCAGTCATAGCCTCCGCTTCCACAGCTGCTGCTACTACTGCTGCTACTGCTGCTACTGTGGCTTCGAGGAGGTTTTTCTGCAGGTGGCTGGCTCAGGTTCAAATTCAGAGTGGACCAATAAGAGTTGGTCAAGAAGGAGGTGTAAATAGCCTTCATCTTCTCCAGGCTGTCAGCCACAGACCCTGTAGTGGCTAATATAGCATCATCTACACTTATTGGTGTAACGGAGTTGGTAGCAGTCATCATGGAGGATGAGGAAGACAGGGAGAGGGCATTTGCAGGGTCCTTAGAGAGGAGGACGTCATCCTCATTTTTGAGTGAGGAGCTTTCAAAATCAGACATCCTGTCACTGGATTCACTCAGGTGAGATTCACTGTCCAGCTCCTGACCAGAAAAGTCTGCTGCATTTGGGGAATCATGGAAACCAGTGGATCCTGGTCTGTCTTTGAGAAGGAAGTCTTTGTCTTGACACAGGAACTTAGCAGCGGGCTCCTCCCCTTCCTGGGCTGAGTCATCTCCATCCAGGTCCTCATCCAAGAGGACAGCTTCCTTCTCATCTTCAGGTACATATGCTGCTTAAAAAGAAGAAAGAAAAGAGAGAAAGAAAGTCTTGTTAGTACTATACACACAACATATCTACCTTTTAACTCTGCATTCCTGTGTTTCTTTAGAAAGCCAGGGGATGATAGAAACACCAGATAGTGGCATTCATTCTTTCTCTAGAGGGAACAGAGCAATCATCCAATAATATTTACTACAGAGTATTTCCTATCATAAACTGTTGCAGTAATTGTGTTCTAACTTCACCCATTTATACTGACGTTGTTTTCAAATTGGAATCAAGTCACCACTCCTTCTCTTCCTCTCTCCACCCCCAGGTCTTTGTTCTGTATTGCAGAAAATCAGAGACAGCCAAAGAGAGAGAGAGAGAGAGAGATGGAGGATGGAGAGCAAAAGATGGAGGGAGGGAGAGGGGAAAAATGTCTCTTCAAACAGAACTTGCCACCTTATTCTTCTCAAGGGGCAACAGCTTGAAATTAAAACTAAATTTGAAATTAATGAAGCACATTCTGGCGGTGGCATTCGTTTCTGAAGTAATAAATTACTTGTATCAACCTCGGAGACAGCGGTTCCTGTCTGTCAATTAATATGTCTTACGCTTCTTCTGCAGACTCTAATGCATTCCCTAACAGACACACTCGCCATTTAAATTAAGCATGCATTTTCACTCATTACACTGCTCAGCCCTCGCCTCCTCGTAAATAAAAATGAATGTATGTACGTTTGCCTGCAACAAATCTCTCCTCGCAAAACCCATTTGCTTCAATTACCAAAGATTAGAAAAAGTTTAGAGTTATTATTTACAGTTTAGCTTCAGGGAGTGGGCTTGAGGCTTTCAATTTATATTCAAATCCCTCTAGTTTAAGAATAGTACAATGGAAATCAGAGAAAAGATGTATCAAGACAAATCACAGTCTTGCCTCTCTGTACATCTGTGAGTGTTTTCTTTTGTTAATAAGTCTATCAAAAGGATAAAACAACAACAGATGAGAAACCCTGAATGCTCACACTTTGTCATTAATGCTGAATTTCTGAATAACAATGGGCGCACACACAGGCATGCACACATACAGTAAATGTCTTCCTTCTTTCAGCAATTACACTGGTAAAGAAGATGAGCCTGTTTGTGAATATAAGTGGCCTTGTGCCTAGCGTTCCTTTCTGTAACAGGCCATCACTCATCTAACCTGGTATGTAAACACAGTGAGCCGGTCAGTGAGATGAGTTTGGCAAAGAGACATTATTCCCCCACCACTATCATCGATGCATAAAATGTAAATAAATGAACACTAAGTCAAATTTACAATGGGTGTGACGTAAGTAATGACAGATGATAGTCAAACCCTGTATAAACAGAAGAAAGGAGTGAAAACAATATGTGCAAGGTGAACGGAAAAAGAAGCCAAATCACACCTACAGGTTTGGTAAAAATAGGGGTGTGTGCACAAAATGCCTACACAACCTGCCAGTTGTATCATACAATGCACTTCAACTGTTGCAGACTCCCATCTCTCACTATGCACTGGAAGTTGTGTGTTTGTGAGTGCTAGTACTGCATCAGCTGCAACACAGAGAGAAAAGTCTCTGTCATTGTCAGGCCACTGGTTGCCATCGGCGATGATACGACACTGCCGTGGGATAAACAGATGCACAGAGACACAGATATCCCAGAGCCCATCACATATCACACACACAAGCAGACACACACGCACCAGTTGTACTGTATCTGCTGCAGTCGAACAACTCTTTGCCTCCAGGCAATCTCAGGAGCTTCTCTGTCGAACAAGCAGTCTGCTCCAGCATTCAATCTAACAAAAAGGATCCATTTGAAACACTTCAAACGTGTTATATTAAATGCGGTTATGTGCAATTTAAAAATTGAGTGTCAAGTGATGCACTCATGCTGTGTGGCTTACTGTTGTTTGCCATTTATTTTATTGAAGTACAGCTATCTTAGAACCTTGATGATCTATTTCAGGGTGTGTTTTAACATTTACGTGTATAAAAACACACACACATACACACACATCCCCAAACCCTCCCTCTCTGAGATCTTCCCCCCGTTTCCCCCTCTCTCTGTCTCAGAGACACATCCACCGCCCGCACATACGTGCAGCCGAGCAGACCCACATGTACATGCCATCTGTTCTGAATCAGCCAAAACGACAGCTGTTTAAGAGAACAATGCTCCGGCTGAGGAAACAGCCGAACACAGCGGCCCGGTGCTCTCATCAAGGCCAAACATCAATGTGAAATCTCCTTTAAAACACAACATACACACTCCCCTTCAAATTAGCTGCCTTTATGTGATAAGAACACAGTGTGTATACATGTCTATGCCCATCTGTGTACCTGCGAGTGTGTGATATGTATAGAGAGACAGAGAGAAAAAAAATAATGTGTGCCAGCACCACGCTGAATGAATCCTTGCTGTGTAGGCTACATCCACCTACATGGAGCATGGAGTGCACTACTGGTTTCTAGACTTGTTTGAGGAAGAGGGTGTTGAAATATGGAAACATTTTGAAATATAACAGTGGCAACATTATAATAAATACATGTGATAGCCTGCATGAAATGGGCTAAATTAGCAATCAGAGAGTTCAATGACAGCCAAGTCTGTTGTTTTGTGATATCATAGAGCCAGTAAAATAGCCATGACCAATCTAACCTGCAGACTATAATATATCCATTTTACTTCACCATGATATGCAACATATGTATTTTAGTGTCTCATGATTTGGGTAAATTTTTATGTATTTTTTTAACCTTACTGTTGTGCACTGTCATCTTATTAAACTCACCTACATGTGCAATGCTCTGTTTTCTAAATTAACTGATGTTTGACTTCATATTATCTGCCAAATGTTTCTAGTTGATTGTACTGGAAGATCATTTCAATACCAGGCATGTTGGTCCTGGAAATGTTTGTTCAAACTTTGTCAGATTTATACTTTTTCTGTACTACTTAAAGTTGCAAGAGGTGAACTTTGCAGTCACTTAGCAATTTCTTCTAGCTATTTATTTGACCTCTTTGCTATCTGGTGCGGCAGTTTTCTGAAACTCTTAAGGTGTAAGATGGTGCTTAGCTGTGGTTGCTGGAAACCGCTTTTCCTGTGCAGCCTGTTATAACTGGTAGTTTTCTGGATATTGTACCAGTGACTACAGTACCAAAAACTGTAATCCCCACATTACTGATTTGTATTCATGGATGTGCACCTTATTCACAAGAGGATGTATGCCTGACCCCAAAACTCACTGCCATATTAATATTACAATGGCTGAGGCTGTGCAGTGTCCCACTCACATCTCTACAGCCAACACTTGGCCCAACATGGTTTTACTAAATTTGGGGGAGTAAAAGAGAGGAAGAAGGCCGCGCTTGCCCTTATCCATTATTATAGCTGGTATTTATTCTTGTGGCGAAATGCAGTCAAATAATGTGGATGCAAAATTTACAGTGCAAACCCAAGAGAAGGAGAAAGGAGACATGAATAAATGCGGTGGAAGGAGAAGACACTGAGCGGCGAGGATGTGGAGGAGGGGAGGAAAGTCTTGGAAGAAAGTCAAGACTGAGGCCACACACACACATGCACATGCAGAGATGATCCCTAAGGCCACTGGCTTAGGTCCAGACTGTGAGGTTCACAACACTATGACCCAGGATACTGAGATAAATATGGAGAAACACATTAACACACATACACACACATGCATAAAACCGCTGGAGTGGAAGAAGCCTGGGCCAAACACACCAGGCATGCAGGTGCTCTTTTAATTAGTAGAGAGAAAGAGAGAGAGGGAGATAGAGAGAGCTCTGGATGAGTTATCAGCAGGGTGGAAAACAAGGTTTGATCTCATTTTCAGGAGATGGGGGCCAGCTGAGATAGCTGATTCCGAAACTGAAGCGAGCGAACAAGCAAAGGGATGCCGCAGTTGTTTGTGGGAGAACTAGCTGCACTTGAAAATCACTTTTGACATCCGGACATATTCACAAAACATGGCTCTGAGAGAAATGAATGGCAGTAGTAAGCATTCGAATGTAAGCAAAAGGAACACTTGTGGATATATTTACAGTGAAAAGCCTTTAAATAGAGATTATGAGGTTGTGATTATGATCCACGTGTCTGGATTCTTGTCTGTGAATTAAGCGAAGAAATGCTTATGCACTCTGCAGATGTTATGTTGTTAGGAAACAGTTTCTCATGCTTATATAACCACTTAACAGCCCTATCAGACATACAGGCACGTCAACGCTGTCTGTTTACACTTCTGCTTAGACTGTGCAGTTAGAATATGTGTGTATATCTGTGTCTGTGTGTATGTGTGTGTGTGAGAGAGACTGTCCACATCAGTCTCATGTCAACATTTTTGTTGAGACTAAGATAAAGACAAGCCTGAGATGAAAGCAACTCCCCAGTCAGAAATTTTTCCACATGCACCTAAAACTAATGTATGTTTACAAGTGTTTGTGTGTGTTGTGTTACACACATCCACCCCCTTGCCATTTCTCACTTGATGAGATCCTATAATCTCCACCCTCACCTCCCTCCCTTCCCTTCTTTCCATCCCTCTCCAATCACCAGTGCAACCCACGTTAATGAAGTTAATTGAATCTTAGATCGATAATGCTTAATTATTGTGATTTGACATGCACAGACAAATTGGTGGAATGGCTTCTGTGTGTGTGTGTGTGTGTGTGTGTGTGTGAGACAGAAAGAGTGTGTGTGTGTGTGTGTGTGTGTGTGCGTGTGTGTGTGTGTGTGTGTGTGTGCGCAGTGAGGGTGATTAAAGGGGCATGGCTGTCTGCAGTGAGTGCCGTGGGTTTGGCGAGGCGTGCCATCGATCCCAAGGGGTGTTCGATCGACCTAGGCGCCTGACGAATGGAGCTGTTCCTTCAACCAGCTACACGACTTACCAGACCTGTAAAATATTTACAGTATCACTGGAATATGACACACTAATTCCCTCTCTATTGGCCACCATGCTGCAAGAAAAATCACCTAATGTGCTCGAGTCAAATAATCATCATCAGAGTCCTGGGGAAAACAAAAATGAGTCTATGGAAATAATAAGTAAACTACTCTTACTATTTAATTCTGCTTTGCATTGATGTTTATATTGCATTTTTTTTTCATCAATAGATATTAGCATGGTATAGTAATATTAATCATGCACTTTATATTCTTCACTTTGTTTGTAGGCTGGCTGTAGAGTTAATAGTGACAATATTGTGTTAATGTTGCAAGATTTTTTTTAATTACAAATACACTGGCATAATACTAAGACAAATGCATACAATATGCTGCAACCACTGCATAATGTGAATACTGCTAACAAATATGAAAATGGAGGGATTTTTTTATTTTCAAGACGCTTTCAGAAATATCCCTGTTGTTTTAGAAATTGAAAGCAAATTTTGCACTGAGGAAAATGGTTACCGCATCATAATTAAACATATGAAAATGTTGCATGTTTTTTCCTCCAGATACACAGATTTAATCAGGATATATATGATATCATAGAAAAGTCGTCTTGTTTATGGAAACAGTTATAATCAAAAATGACCATGCACAATTATTTGAACACAACAGCGATAACAGAAGTCCATGTATCCTCAAATAAATAGTAAAGCAGAATATGTGATGGCATGGCCATAATGTACCACAGATGTGTTTTTGTAGAGAAATAAGTCGAATCCCGTACAGCTGCAAGAGCTTGAATATGTAAACATACAAAACCAAAAACTTATTTTGCTGTTGAATTCATAAAGGGGCTAAATTTTCATTCATCATCCATGTTTGAAAATAAGAACTTATAAAGAAGTTCCTACTGAAGAAACCCATTGAAAGTTAATGCAGGGAAAGTGATTAAAATATAATAAACAATATATCAGGATGTATCAAGGTGCTACAAAAAAAGGCTTGTAAGAAAAAAAAATTTGTTTATAGTAAAAACAGTTTGTTTCTCTTTGTTTTTCCTTGTTAGATGAAATAATGTTGATAGACACAATGCATGATGAATATTTTGTCTTTGTATATGCATCATCAAAAGATGTCATGCTGTATTTTTTCAAGTTTGGCATACAGCATTGTCTTGTAATCACACATAAAAAGGCTAAATTCTTGGAATGACAAAAACAAACAAACAATAGGTTATTTATTTTATTATATTTCAATAATAACTCCTGTTTGCGGTGTACCTCTAAAATGTACTTTACATCTGGGTGCTTCTTTTGCAGGCCTCTATCTTTATGCACTGTATACATATTATTTGTGGAACTACCTCTTTGCTGATAAGTGGTAATGAACAGCATGATAGTCCAAAATATGCAAAATGCCTTTCAAAAAAGCTGTGATAATATTAGCATATACAGCACATAGTGGCAGTGGCGTTGCACAGACAGAGGGAGCATGAGAGAGGGGAGATTAGATTTGGAGTGGCAACAGTTAGTGTGTCTGTCTGTGGCTGCAGCAGCGTCGCAACACACTGAAATACTGCGATTATTCAGAAACACAGATGCTGTTGTATGCCTGTGTGTCTGTAAATGTTTGTGCATGTGTGTATGAGAGACAGAAAGAGAGAGAGGGACAGAGAGAGAGAGTGTGTGTTAGACTGGCTAATCATCTCCCCATGCCACTCAGCTGGGGAGCTGCTGAAAGTGTATTTACATACGGTGCCAATACAACAGTGTATGCTTGGGCTGGTGAGCTTCTGACACTCTGTGTGGCGTGCGTGTTCATATGTGTGGGCATGTGGCATTTACTTCATTTTCAACACAGATCATTTGCAGAACCATCCCAAATTAGTTTGCCTGCTAAACAAAGCCAACTCAACACCTAAACACTCCCAGTTAACTCAGGAAATTAGAGGCTGTGTGTGTTTTTTGTGTGTGGTGGGGGTGTAGTCAGAAAACAGCCGCGCTCAGTTATTTATTTATTTATTAAATGGTAACAAAAGTGTAAAAAACTCAGCGCCAGCTAATTATCAAGTCAGAATTTCCAGCCACGTCTGACTCTTGGCATCCTAAACACACATGAGAGAGGTGAATATTTTACACTCTCATGCACACACACACACACACGTTGTCAATGGCACCGAGCCTCAGTGTAACCTCTTTCTCTGACACACTCCAAAGAATTATCCTGACTATAAAGCTGCTTGTTAATTATGATGAGCTGTAACTGAATAACAGACATTGTAGACATTATCTCCTTTAACATCTTAAAGTGTGTAGCTGACAAGAAAAAAAATGGACGAGAATCCGATCAAAAGCAGGTCAAAAAAGTGTACATTTGGTGACAGCGTAATGTGGCGAATTCTAACATACTATAAATAGAAGAAGAAATGTTAAAATGAGCAAAAACAAGTGAGAAGGAATTGTGACAAATGAATTGATGTCTTAGTATTAACACTTGAAAGGGTGTCTTTTCTCAGGTACAGACGATATCATGAGGCAAATTAAACCTCAGCAGAAAGTACCTTTAAATATGTATATCATTTGAGCTGAGTTCCACATCTCTCTCAAAACCCCACTGAGTGTTAAAGGTGATGCTAGTCAAGGTGCAACTCACATATTTACAGTATATCCTATTCACTAGCAATTTTTATATGATCTTTCACGTGGGCTATATTTACAGCTAAGTGCTATATCATTTAATTCTGCTTATCATTTAGCCTTAATGCTGTTAAAAATACGTTTTCGCACTTTTGACATGATACTAATAGCCTGATAAGGGGTAATACAGGGTATGATACGGAGCATAATTTTACAGCTCAGGTTATCTTTCATTCAGCAAATCACTTGTGCATCATGCCATGTCGAAAGAAATAAAAACTGATATAATATTAGAATCCTTTAAGTTGTACAGAGAAATAGTATGCGTGTGTGTATAGCGACACACATGCAACAATATCTTGTTTCCATTAAAAGAAAAAATATTATCAGTGGCCAAGTGTTTGTCAGTAAATAATCCACTGGCTGTCCTTTGTTATTCAGATAGCTTGCACTTGGAGCAGTCTTACTCTGAAAGCCCACAGGGCAACCCAGGGTCATGAACACTTGTCCCAGGGGATGTGTGTATGTGTGTGCAGAAAGGAAAACCAGCGGGGTGTGCAGAGTTAGCCAAGCAGGGCTGCACAAGATCCATCATTTCCACCGTCTTTCATTTGTTTCTTCTCTCTAAACTTCCTCCGTCTTTACCTCCCACTTGTCCTGAGCTCTTCCTCTTTCCTACTGCCATTTTCTGCTCCTTCCCTTCGCCTCTTTCTCAGCGCTCTGCCTCCATCACCTACTGTACAGTCCACCTCACACACATGTTTGCTCATTCAGTGCTTTGTTTTTCCTTTTCCTTTGATTCTCCTGTCTTTGTCACAGGTTTTTTTGTCAGTCTTCCAGAGAACAGGCTGAGCTTGCCAAGAGGGCATGGGTGCTCATTCAAATGGGCACTTGAGACTGAAGGCACACAATAATATAAAAATACCACATCTCTCAAAACAGGAACAGCATCTATATTGAAAGAATAATATAGTAACACACACAGCACAAAGGAAAATGCAGCTGTATGCTAGTGATGATTCTGTGGTAATGCCAGTGCTTTTACACTTTGAATTAGAGAATGTAGTGCAGAAAATGTCTATGTTTTCCATTCCCACGCACACAATCACACATCCACATTGCTCGAATACACACACGCAGTCTCTTTGCAGTGCAGTCTGGTTAGTTGCTGGGTATCTATTACCTGCCAGTCTGCTCTGATCTCTTTGGACAGCTCTGATCAAAAGATGTCATCCGACCTACTCGACTGGGCTCGCTAGGGAAGTTAGCAAAGGGGAACGTATGTGTACGTGTGTGTGCATGCGCGTGTGTTTTGGAGTAAATCACACAGTGGTCTGGGTGTAAATAAAATGACAGGATCACTTTAAGGTCCTGTCAAGTAGGCAGGAGGCGATTATGATAACGCCCGCTCTGTTCCAACGCAAACGGACACAGTTAAATTCACTGGCCGGGACATAATATACATGTTATAGCTCTTTTTTTTTTTTCCCCGCTCGCCTCTCTTCCTGCCTGCCTCTGTGTCTCATCTGTATTTTTTCTCATCTCTTTTGCAATAATGTCCTTTTTTTTTGTTTTTGGTTATCACTTTTATAAACCTGTGGTACATCTGCTGAGACCAAAGTCACTCAAAAACAGAATCAGGCCTTTAAATCTGGCTAAAACAAAGGGATGCGTGTGTGCAGGCTCCTCATCCACACACACATTTGCGTCATCAGTCCTTACACACACACAAACATCCGGCATTTACAATTAAAAAGAAGCCCACCGTGAAAAATTAACAATTCTTTGAATTTAATTTGCAAAAACAAACAAAACCCAAAAACACAGATGTAAAAGAGAGCTGGCAAAGCTCCATGTGAGCAATAAAAGGTGTGAAATGTGAGGGGTTTTAGAAGTAAGAAAAACGGCTGGCAATAAAGCTGGAAAACAGCACTGCTCCGAGGCAATTTAGACTGCAAAACACAAACCATTAAGTTTGTGCATTATCTTTTAATTTAATCTTGAATGATTTATAATCCATCACGCAAGGCTTCAACCATATCCAATTATTCTCTGCTGCTTGATTGACAACAAAGGTGATTTATTAAGCTAATAAAAACTGATGTGCTCTCCACTTGCTCTGAAAATAACCAGCCGGACCGAGAGCTTAAAGACACACATGAACATACATCCACACACCTACACACACCTCCTTCTTAAGAGGTACAAGATCAATATGGTGTGCGCACGCATGTTTATTCTGAAGTGTGTATTTTGTGTACAAGGTGAAAGTGTGTGTGGAAACCCTTTGAACAATCACTTAAGTATCTCTCCCTCTCTACTTAAAAGAGAAATCAGTCTCCATCTGTCCCCGCCACTTTCGTGCCTGTGCCAGAAATGTCGGAAATCAAAATGTCAGGCATAGTGACGAGAGATGGTTTTTCCTTATGCAAGACCGAGTGATTATATTAGGCTTTAATTCCTCCATCCACGGCATATATGTCATCTTACTCTCCGCTTTATCTGCTAATGTTACGCTCAATCACTTGATATTAATGGAAAAACAGAGAGCCAGGGGGCCCCGTAATGGCGGTGAGTGTGTATGTGTATATGTAGGTCTTTGTTGATGAGCAGCAGGGTGGGGGTGGCGAGGAGGGGGTTAACGGTCTAGAGTTCACATGCATATCAATGTAGGAGAGTGCCATTAAGAAATATTAGCATGTTTACAGCACCAAGCCATGTATGAGGCTCATTTAATGAGGCTTGGATTCACAGTCACACATGTTTTAATGTGGCCTGTTTTCCTGCCATACTGGCATTCATTTTTTTTTTTTTTACAAGAAATCAAATACTGTTGTCATTTATGATGACATGTTTGAAAATGTGGACTTCATAAGGTTGGGATTTAAGAGCATCTGTGTGTGAATTACAGCTGTAGTCCTATACTTATAAGGAACAAATGTTTTCAGAAGCAAAAAAAAAAAGATGAAGAGAAAATATTTAAAAGGAGGGTAGTTTGCCTTTTCTGACTCTTTAAGCATTTGGTTCAAGTTAGGTTGAGGTTAGGAAAAAGTTCAGGCAAGGTTAACCATGCAGTGGTAACCAGTAAATGTAGGAAACTAATAAACAAAATACATGCACTGTATATAAAAGAAAAAAAAATCATTGGCCGAGGTTAAAGAAGTGAATGCGACATCAAGTGTGATCTTTGCAATAAAAATAAAATTCTCAACATGATATTTTAAATCAGTGCGAGCTGTTTTGGCGTCTGATTAGCCTTCAGACTCATTAATGCAATCCTTAAACTTAACCTCCAGGATCATGTTTCATCTTTTCATCAAAACCTGCAGCAACACACCCACACTGAAGAGCTGCCTGTTTTTAATGTAGCGCCAGTTTCAGTCTTCACGGCCACAAAAGGGTGGAATTGGAGGTCTAAAAGTCAGCCTTTTAGGATTAAAAAATGTATCAGACAAGCAGACGAGAGTAATACAAGGAGGAAAAAAGGATTTAAACTGGGCTAAAGCTCTAAAAAGCTACATCAGAAAGACGCTTATGCACCCAATAACAGTGTTTTGTCTTGTTTTAAATTCCAATAAAAAGAATAACTACTATATGTGTAACCCTCTTACATGAGTGACAGCTGAATTGGGTCATTTAGCTGTCATCACTTTTACCATATGAAAAGAAGGAAACCAAATGGAAACAACTTTAGAAAACATCAGCTTAAGTGGTGTAATTCAGTAACAAGAGAACAAACATAAACCAGTTTTTTTACACGTAGTTACATGTAATCACAAAGGAAACTATCATATTTTGTTTGGGTTTTACTCTAAGCTGTTCTGAGATATTTCATGCCAATAATGACATGAAACAAAGTTGGAATGCACATAAAGACACACATATAGACATAAACAAATTTAGTGTCATTTGAACTAATGTCCTTCTAAAATGGCCTTAAAGATTATTTTTAAGCTTCATTTCAAACAGTCAGAGCTATTTTATTTTTCACATTTCATATCTTCCAAGAAAAAAATTAAAGAAATGTTGATAAGATGTTAATTCTGCAGCTTGGAGAGCTTGTTTGTGCTGCATTTGACTTTCCCTTTTTCACTTTAACTTTCTGTCCTTCATCTTCTTTATAGCAACATGCAATTAAAATGCAACCTGAGAGCTGTAGGTAGTTAAAAACAAGGTCACTCCTTGGCTTTGATTTGCAGTTAGTGTGTAGTTAGCATGTTAGTCACATGATGGATCTCTGGTCCTTGCAAGCCATCAACACCTTTCTTCCTGGCCATGGGGTGCATTGTGTGTGTGTGTGTGTGTGTCTGAGTGTGTGAGATTGTCAAGGGAAAAGATGGGTTTTCAGTTTCAAAGTACTGGATGTGCGTGTCTGTGGAAGTGTGCGTGTGTGTTTCCAGCAGGGTGGTAAATACACAGACAGCGATGAATTATGTCAGGAAGGAGACCGCCATTTTTAATCATGTAATTAGGTCTGAAGACCAGAAAAAAAAGAGAAGAAAGGTCTTTAATGTCATGCAGACGATGTCAGAATGGTTCCAGTGATGTTTGTGTGTGCTTATGTGTGCATGGGCCTTTATGTGTTTATCTGTAAAAACACCCCTGTATTTGAAAGAGCCCATAAGACATGTCACCCAGGCTACAGGTAGAGCAAGAAGGCAAACAAGGCCCTGTCTAACTACACAACCCCAGACTGCTGTTATAGCAACCGAGCCTTAAGGGAATACATAGACATGCACATGCAAACACACACATGCATACAAGAGGAGATGAAAGAGCTGAGAATACAGACAAATTGAAAAAGGTGAACTGAAATACGATGGTACTTGTTTTTATACCCTCAGCTCGGCAGTAATATATACACATTTGTTTTTCCTTATGTCTTTATATACCATCCAATTTGTATCAAATATCGTTGAGTGTTGCACGCTTTTCAAACCGCCCTCACTGGCATGAATTATGAATGGATCAGAAAACAGAACATGAAGATAAGCCTGCTGTGACTGAGACTAAAGGTTAAAAAAGCATGTGCTGTTATGAAATAATCAAGTTAACCCACTCTTTGTTCGGATATCCTGCTATGGAGCTTTGGCTATGTTTCATACCAGCCATTACTCAGTCCTCTGTTTGTCCCAATATATCCAAACTATGATCTTGTACTCAAAAGAGTCCAGTAATTATAAAGGTAAAAACAATACAATAAGGAAAGGAAATACTTCAATAGTATTACACTAGGTGATACAGTAGGTAGGACCTTTATATTATTTGTTTGTTTATTTCTCTCAAACTTTGAAAGAAAAAATAAAAAAGAACTAAAAGAAAACTAATAAAATCAAGAAGTCAATTACATATGTACCCATCAATGGTCATTAATCACTGAAAAAGTAGTGAAATATAATAAATTTAACATAAGTGTAAATATGAATCAACTTGTAAACAGTTTGAGAAAATGTTTGAGTATATGTAAATGAAATTACAAGAGCTGATGTTTACTCATTTAATACAACACATGTGGTGAATTATCTGCCAGAACTTAAAAAAACAAACAAAACAAAAAACACTGGCACTAACACTGATTAATATTTAAGTTTAGAAACCCATTTGAAGTTCATAGCACTTTTTATCCCCCAGTTGTGGGTGGAGGCTTGAACTTCTGGAGTTGTCTGTTGAAATTTTAATAGAAAGATGAAGTGCAACCGCAGGACACTGTATGAACATGTGTGTGCTGACAATAAAATCACTGGTCACATGTTGTCCCGTGTATCCTCCCTCTGAATGAACCCTTCAGCATCATTTAAAGCTGTAATGATGATGAACAGATAGTGACTGCGTGTTCATCACAGCCTAACATCTGAAAAGGTGAGGAAAAAATCAACACCTTGTATCACTCCCTTTCACCGCTATAACGGATGATGTTAAGAAGATACTCCCTGACATATCCTTGTATAACTTAGACCAGCACACACTCACACACACAATACATACAGTAACTGTGGTGTTAGAGACACATAACTGTGATTTGTGACAGCTGTGTGCAGGACATCATGTGACAGCTGCACACATACACACAAACACACACACACACACACACACATCCCCCCGATGTAAAACAGACCGTTCGCCATGTCTGGCATGCCTTGACACAGGCCACGATTGATTAGTGTGATTTACAACATAACTCCCACGCACACAGACACACAGTATGCGCACATGCAGACAGTCGCTGTCAGTAAGATGTGTGTGTTTTTATGTGTGTGATCGTGAGATACTGTGTGTGTTGGTCTGCATTTGTATAAGGCCAGCAAACTAAGGCTTGTCAGGACTATGTCTAACACTGTTTCCTCTTTGACAGGAAGAAACGAGCTGTTTTTCAGTCACACGTACACACACATGCGCACACAGTCTCAGCACACATTTGCTAACATTTCTTATCAAAGCTGCAGTAAAGTTCTGAACTACATCTGAAAATAGACACATCCCTGGTCCAACAACAGCAACACCAAAATCAGTCTGTTTATTTAGAATTGTGAACATTTATGTCTGTTTTTAATCGCAGCTGCTGAAATCCTATGGTCAGATGGCGATGGCTCTTTTAACAAAAGCAGCCAAACTCGTGGTGTTACACTAAAAATAGCTTGAATATAAAAGTGAATTCTCTATCTAAGCTTGATCACATTATCTCTGTGAGACATAACACACAAAACTACATTTGTGCTCCATCACCGCGGGCACTGTGAAGACAACAATGGGTCACATTTATCCAGCAACATGTTGACAAATTTGATCACACAGCCTGTTAAATATGTGAAATGGCACCAATAGAACACAATTTGGAGCCTTTACAAGGACTCAAATGTTGAGTTACAGTGTAGTGAAGGAAATATATAATTGTTTTTTTAGTGTATATTCAAAAGCTAAACCTTGATTTGGAGTAAATGATAGAAACATGGCTAGACTTCCCTCATATTAAGTCATTTTTACACTATGTGCACTGCCAAACAAAACTATCTCATATCAGCGCTCATTAATTTTAATACACAAATATTTGCATTTTCTTAGATGATACCAGCTTAAGTTAAAGCCTTGAGATGCTCCATAACTTCAACATTTCACAGTGAGTTTAACTTTGAGTCTAGCAATTATTTTTGTTTCTTGTTTCGCTGTGACACCAGAGTATCAACTGAATCAGCAGCTGGAGATACACTTCCTGTATCCATCAGTCTTGATCACTGAAGTTCTTGACTGAAATATGCAATGCCTGCTCTGCTTTAAGTGGCACTTCATACTGCAGAACCAAGAGAAAGAACACCATTATAACATTAAGAAACTGTTTTACACACAGTACTGTGAGTTCCATTCACCCTTAGGCTTCTGTTAAGGCAAATTTTCATTTTTCATGCGTGGAAAAAAGTAAGCATCATCATAAATGTAGCATTTTTCAGTTCATTAGAGATAAGTAAAAATTATTTCAGAAAGAATCCACTCATACCCTACTGTGAGCAGCATGGGGAGGCTATTTAACACCTGAGCTTATAATGGTCGATGAATCAATAGCAACAAGTTAACCAATCAAGTGTCTATTGACTAGGTTATAAGTGCTAATGAAAGGCATACACGTGCTGCCATTCTCTTTCTGCTTCTCCGACTGTGCACCGCTGGCGATTCTATGTCAATGTTCCTTTAAGTAGCCTGTGTTCTTTCATTTAGTTCAGTCAAAAGAGATACTTTCATTTCTGTGTCACTAAGTTGTGTGATATTTATAAGATACAGTGTGTGTGTGTGTGTGTGTGTGTGTGAGTGAGAGAGAGAGAGAGAGAGAGAGAGAAAGAGAGTGAGTGAGTTCAGGGAGACTGGATATAACCTAGGGCAAGGCTTGAGGCTAAATCATTCCTGGAAGAGCTGCAGAAAAAGGTAGAAAGCAAAATGTTAAATGCTGACGGATGCACTGTCTGCTGCTTCCATCTCTGCTCTCTCTGTGCCTGTCTCTGTCTCCCTTCATCATGTCTATGTATCTGTATAGCTACATGTCTTCCCTCCGGTCTCTCCCTGTCTATCCTCCCTAACTACCTGGGCAAAAAAATCTGCCAATCTGCGTAGTCTTTCTATCCGTCCTCTTGTCTAGAAACCTACCTCCCTGACATTATCTACACTACAAAATATGTTAAAACTATATTTTTACAGAGATCAGTGTAATCACTTTGCATCAAGATACGTTCGGTCATTTATTTCCTCACAGTGAAAGATTATTTTGTTCATTCCAACAAATTCCCCTTTAAGGGAAATCTCATCTTAAGCTGAAATCTCCTCCAACACAGCCTTCAATAACAGATAAATATGTACTGAATTCTTGGTTAAAATGGACACGGCAGAAGTGTAAGCCTTCTTGTTTGCTATCAAGTATTGTGCGTCACGTCTAACAGTTTTTTATCCGAAAGCTGCAAATCTGCAAAAGATAATGAAACAGTCTGTTTTGCTAAAATGTGTTTTTGGGTTTGCTATTTTCTAATATGAGATTTTATGACAGCCCATTTCTTGGCCAGTTGGCAGATGATTCAGTTTCAGGTCCATTTATACAGTAAAAGTTGTTGGGGAAACAACTCGGAGCAAGTACAAAAGTTTAAAATAAGCCAGCAGAAAACTTTTAATACCACAGACACCTAAAAGATGCAGCGTAGACAGACAGACTGCCAACCTGGCAACAATAATGCTAAAAAAAAAAAGAATCATAATACTACACCATCTTAAAGTTATGCAAAAAGGTAGCAGTCATTTAATCCACGAACTTAGTGGTGGATGTTATCAATGAAGTATCAGATATTACTAGAAGTAGATATTAATAAAGTCTTGAGATGTTCCAGGTGAAACAACACTGACTAGTTATTGCAAGAACAGAAATTTCTATTAGATTAAAATTTATGCAGAAGATTAAATCCTGTCTGTTTTGTCTTTCTGTCAGTCGTTTTCTCCCTATATTCCTCTGTATATCTGTATATTTCTCTCCCATGCTCTTGTTATGTCTTGGAGCCTGGTGGTGTGTACAGAACGTTTGGTTCCTCCGGTGTGCTAGCTCTGTATAAACTCCAGATAATAAATGGTGGTGAGAAAATGAGGGACGTCAAAACACACAGGGACCCGGCTTTGGGAGATCAAAGACGTGACATGGAGGAGAAGGCTCAAGATCCTGCCTGATTCTTCACAACTGACGTAAAAAACCACCTATTCGGGCTAAAGCGAGCATTACTGAACACATGCGTACTCACTTGCATATCAGAAATAAGGAAAATTAGCCACAGAATCACATTAATGAGTCATCTTTAAGTCGTATCTTTGCTTGGGAGAATGATTTTGCCTCTACCACAATTAAAACAGCTTGTTTTTGACAACAAATATCCTCCAGTTTTAGAGCCAAGTAGCAAAGTTTTAAATATGTCTGAGTCAACCGAACTTTGTGTCTAATTCTAAGCAAACAACGATCGAATGTCTTCACACCATTTCACAATTTCCTTACAAACTTATACTATTTTAGGGGCAACAACACCAGTGTTTTGACCAATGTGCTTTTTGGTAAAACTCTAACCTGACATTGATACTCCCCATAAAAAGCCACAAAGTAATGCCCAAAAAAAAAAAGAAAAAATTAGATATACTCTACAGGAAAGTTTTGTTCAAATTGGTAAATAAAAATCATAGAAAAGTGGAGAAAAATTTGTGGTGCAAATTAAAAATTCTATGAGATACCAGCTTTAATCAAAAGTCTACAAGAAAAGAGACGCGCCTAGGTTCTACTACAGAAATTAGAAAGCCTGATCAAAAATTGTATTTATATGAACACAAAACACTCCGAATCTAACCATAACCTCGCTTAAACATGCTACATTCAACGAGAGATTTTGTAGACTACAGCTAAATGTTGACAAGGAGTTGCATCTGGAGACAGTTATAACAATATACAATAGGACTTACTGGGAACAGTAGTTTTTTACAATACTAACAAACGAACTTTGAAATCAGTAAATGTCCATATTGAGAAGATAGAAATTTAAAGAAGGGATTGTGAGCCCATTAATTTTATTTGACTAAAGAAACACAGCAAAAGCTAGTACAATGTGACACTGCTGACTCTCATTGATTAATCAGAATAATTCCCACTGGGTAGAATATATATAAGTGGTTGATGTCCAGCTGTAGAGATGGGATGTGTACCCTATGGGAGCTTACTTTGGGGAAAAAAAAAAAAAAAATGTATGCCATCAATTGTACAGATAATTTTGTAAATTTTAAAGTCAGCATAGATGCATGTTGTAAAAATGGAAGCAGACTGAAAAAGTTACATCTTTAAAATTGGGATTTTTCTGTTTTGTTAAAAACATTTTTGAGGCAAACTGATTTTATTAACTTACAAAAGTTTATTTTAAAGTGATGAACATATTTATGATTCAAACAAGATTAAAAAAACAAACAAAAAATAACACAAGACTGCCATGGACTATTGCAAACACTTTTTTCAAAGTAACACTTTTTTGGAGGCTATAAATGAGATATTAAAGGATCATAAAGGCTTATTAAAGCTCTAGGGGTTTTGAAGCTGACTACTTTATGTAACATACCAACCCTATCGGCCAACTTTCTATTTGAAGCTGTCCACAATTATAGCTAGTTTTGTAAGGATCTTGTGGGAGAAAGTTTTGGAAAGTTATAAAAATCACCCTAGAAATATTATGGGGACAAACCTTCAAATGCTGTTCAACCATCCTGTAGGCTACTTTAAGTAAAGTACATTAACACTATTAGAGTTTTCCTGGTTCCATCTGACTTCAGACTTCTGTCATATCATTCTGTTCTCTCTCCTCCCATTTTCTTCCTAACAGTAAGACTGTCCAAAAAATACTTAAAATGGAGAAAAAAAAAAAAAAAAAGCAATCTCCAAAACACTGACAGAGCAGGTGGTTATCACTCAGTCTGGTCTCTGCATATAGCTGCATATGTGTGACTAGAGGTGACGGATGAATCCACACCAGCTTGAAGAGCTCTTTCATTCTCTCTGCCAGCCCCTTTTTTTCAATTCTTTCTCTTTTTTTTCCAGCCCATCTCCTCCTAATTAATTAGAGCAGTGCCACTGACTAACAGGAGAGCCTGTTTTATCAGCACTCACTCATTCCACTCCTCCACGTCCCTTTGAGTGTTTGGGGGAGGGAGGGTTGGAAAACGAGGATAGAAGTCCAACGCTCAGGCAAACTCTGCAGTCTGCAGTCATCAAATTTGAGATTCGTTTGAAGCAAAGTATAATGTTAAAAACGCTAAAACCATTTGAATGCGATACTGCAAATAACCTTAAAAGGATTTGTCACACCAAAAACGTTTCTGCTTTGGTATGTTCCTTTTTTTCTTCTTGCAGTACAGCAGTGACAAATAATGAAGAGTCCTCTTCTTTTCACCTTTCCTATTTTTTCCTTCTCCCCTCCTCCCTGTCTTCCTGGGCAAACCTGGGACCAAGTGCCAGCAAGGGTCATATCTTTTTAATTATCTTTCCCGCCTTTGATTAATTATTCGGCGTGACAACGGCGCGTTCGTAATGCTTTTCACCTGCCGCCGCTGACTGACGGCCCCTCTGTCGAACTCAAAAGCAAACAGCTGCTGCCATGATCGCCTAGCAACCGGCCGGTGATGGATGAGTACGAGAGATGGATGGCCACAATAAATCACCACGTCTGCCTTGGCGCTATAGAAACCTGGGAAGAGTGAGAGAGATGAAGGGGAGTGAAGGAGGGAAGAGAAGGAGGGAGCATACCAAAAAAAAAAGAAACAAAATGTAACTGTTTTTATTTAAGATGGTTTGTGCATATGGAAGGAGTTTTGGGATGAAACCACACAGACAGCGCTTTTCTGTCTTTACTCTCAGATTTCCTCTTCTCTGCAAAGGAGGAATGTCCAGCCAATGTGCTCGAAAGGTACTACAATTACGTTAATTATTTCTACAGAGTAAAACAATTAAAAAAAAAAAAAAATTACAAAGGAACAATATTTTAGTTCGTTGAAAGTTCACATGCCAATATCATGTAATAAATGGTGATACTGTGGTATACAGTGTGAAATGATAGAAATGCATCCATCTGTAATACCATCTCAGTGTGGGAGCAAACCCTTCAGTGTCTCCGATAGATAAATATGAAAGGCTAGGTAGTAAATCAGGGCTGGATTCTCATATTTGATATTGCAAATGTCGCCTGTTCTTGTGATCTTCCAGGTAGTCCAGGTACCTTGTGAGGTAACACAACTGAGACCAGAGGACTGCATAGCACATTGTAATGTGACAATTTTGGTGCCATGATGCCCCTCTAAAGGCCCACTTACGTTCACTTGACTTATGTAACCAGGTACGTTAATTTCAAACATTGTCAGCCTTTATACAAACATGCATCCATTGTGTTGGAATGAGCGTCTGGTGATCAACAGAAGGCGTCGCACTAAATTAACATATAGGCCAAATATCAAGAAGAGTACAGATTTTTGAGAGAAGAAGGAATAGAAGAAAGTCCAAAATAACAAACATGGGGATGACAGAGGAGGAATTACTAATGTTGATATTGAGCAGGGTGAGTTGTCGTGAATTTGTCAGTAGTTTTTCACTAACTCATATAGTCGCTTTCGACAAATTCCACCATTTCTGAAGATTATTTTCTTCCAATCTCAATACTGCCTCTGTGAGTTCTCCATAACTGCTACGTATTCTCCGTTTGGGTTCACATCCGTAAACTCACAGACAACGGACAAAAATACAAATGTAATGAACACAGCTCTGTCCGTATATGTGAGTAACACTAAGTATAATTGGGCCTTAAGAAGAAAGTGACAAGAAAATTTGCAAGAAGAAAGTGAAAATATAATACCTGAGATCGTGTTCATTGTGAAATTAGTCATTTGTAAGAATGTTACTATTACTATTTTGAGTTTGTTTTTAACTCAGGTGTTGTCTCAGGAGTTTTGTTTTTTTTCTTTTTTTTGTATGGAAGTTAGATGAAATATGATGGTGAGAACACTCCTAAACTAAATCACTGAGCAATCACTACCGCATATGATAAACCATGATATAGAACTGGATGTATAAAGAAACTTTCAGCCATATTGCCCACCTGAAGTGTTAAGCTGCACAGTTACATCATAGAATATCAGCAGCCACTCTGGACTATGGGGCAAGATGGATTTTAACCAGTGACTACAACAACAGAGACAAAAAGTTATAGTTCACTGAAGCCTGATGTACATGAATAAGCACATACTATACTGAATTTTTAAAAAGTACTTGAATACATTATATTTGTAAGATGGAAATCAGCATGTGCTATAGGTACAGGTTTAGTAATGTTTGCAAGATGTGTGTACTGTATGGAATTGTTTTTATTTTTTGTTAATCTTAATTGCAAATGTAAAAGTTCCAGGTATTCAGTCAACAACAACTGGCTTATGATAATTCAAATTACATATTTTTTTGCCAGTCATTCTACAGAAGTTGCTAGTTGAGGTGTTGGTTGTATCTTTTTTTTGTCAAAAGTGAAAATCTTCCAGTTTTTCAACAGTTCACATACGGAACACAGTAACTCACAACCTCAAACAAAACCATATTTACAAGCTGTGCTGACAAAAAGCCTCTGTGAACTGTCAAAAAAGTCTTCAGATGCCAGCTTTTATTATGAATGAAAAGGCCACTGTTAGCATGTTTACTACATTACTACCATATGTATAGTGGGGGTTACATCATTATTAATCCCAGTGGTTCTTTTAGGATTACATTGCCAAAACTCTTGGCCCCTCAGGTAATGGTCATAGAGGGAGAGCTTTTAACACAGGTTTCTTTGTTTCTGTTTATTTTCATTTTTGTAGACCTTAAAACTGTTAACACAGATAATTCACAATCCATATCAGTACTATGCAGCTATTACTAAATCACTCTTAAATTATGCTTTTTTTTTTTTTTAATCAGAACCGGAAGTACTGTAACAGGTTTAACCAAACTGTAATTGTCCCAAACAGGGGCTTGTTCTGTTTAGTTAAAGACATATTAGTATTTTAAAGCCATGAGATGTCATCGATGAAACACACCATCACTGTGCTTAACATGTAACCATGATTAAACTGAATTAAAATAAAAAAGTTGTGTTACTTTCTAAGTTTTCTAATAGTGAAGTTAAAGGCATTAAAAAGAAGAATCCTGTGACACTACTAATCAAAATATCGTTTTGCTTACGACCTGACATTTCCTCGGGGGACAAGTACAAGAGAGGTGTCTGCGGATGCCAATCATTAACACCGACCTCTGACCTCATGTCTATTTACAGCTTTGATCTCTCTCTTTTGGGTCTTTTTTAGTCACCTCTCCTCCATCATTTTACAGTTATTCTCCTTTTGTTAAGACCCTGACTGTCCCATCTTCCTTCCAGCGCCCCCGCCCCACCTCCCTTCACCTGCCATGTCTACGCACACACAGACACACAAACACATGCTCGTAGGTGTAGCTCAGGTTACAGCTCTGTAGCGATCCAGTCTAAATAATATAGCAGTGATGAATGGCAGGGCCAGATTCATATCCATCAACGGGCTCTTTTTTTAAGGTGCATCCATCTTCTATAAGGCCTCCCTTTGAATCAGGGAAAAGCGGAGAGAGACTGCACTGCCCGAACCCATGGGAGAGACTTGTGCGTGTTTGTGAGTATGTGTGTGTTTGTGTGTGTGTCAGATACAACATAGTGACTGATACATGCCTGCACAAAACCCCCAAGACACACAAGCGAGAGAGAGAGAGAGAGAGAGAGAGAGCGAGAGAGAGAGAGAGAGAGAGAGAGACATACAGTGATTGTTAGTGACACAAACACAAACGTGTGCCTGTACATGCATCTAGGAGATTAATGGAGGTATGAATTACAATCTATAATTATTTATGATGTGAAATGTGAGTAATTGTGTGTAAAATACTATTTAAAGTTGCTGTACCTATATATCAATATCACACACGTACACACACTGTTTTTCACTCTGTAACCCATGGGGGATATGGAAAGTGGCCAGGCTATAACATTAGTGAAACCAGTCCAGCAGATTTCTTTCTCCTCTCACACACTCACTCACTCATTCAACACCCATAATCCCCCTCTTTCTGTCTGTTTTTTCATCCCTCACTCCCTCCCTCCTCCCTGTAGTGGTGGACCTCAGAGGAAGGGAGGAAGGACTGCCCTACACACGGACACATGCACACGTGCCTGTATACACACACACACACACACACACACACACACACACTCTGTATGCGAGAGCACACAGCCATGCGTTCCCACACACACACACACGAGGCCCTGGCAAGGCCCTGTTTGATAAATGACACACGTCATTGTGTCAGGAGAGAAGGGTGGGTCTGTGATGTATGGTGCGGACGATGAGAGGGGGAAATCGACTGTTTGGCAGTGAGACGACGCTCGTCCACCCGCTACTCTCCTCCTTTGGTTTCTGGAAACCTCCGAAAGCACGCACCAAAACACACACACACACAAAACACAACGCACAGTCCAATATGCAGGGACATGCATAGTACCAATGTGCACCAGATATTCTGCCTGAGAGAACGCGTTTGGGGCAAAGAAAAGGTCGCTCTGTTTTTTTCCTTTTCACTTTCTCCTCTTTCTTGTGCTCTCTCTTTCTTGGCGTGCCACTTTCTTTCTCTTTTTTTCCAGCCCTTTGCTTCCCCTGGCTGAGTTACAGAGAGGAAGAGTTCATCGAGGAAAAAGAGAAAGAGAAGAAAGGGAGAGAGAAGCGGCTCCTAGATCTGGGCAGGCAAGCGGCAAGGGGCGCGCAACAATATCAATCACAGTCCCGTTTGGCAACAGAGATACTAGTATTTCAAATAAAACAGCCAAACCTAGACAAATAGCCTTAACATGGGGCTGTAACCTGAGCACCCCCCAGCACCACCCTGAAACTTCTCATAAAGTGGAGAAACAGAGAGGGAGTTCTGCTTTGTATTTGTTCCCCACCCCCCTTTTTTCCTCACTGACTATCTTTCTCCTGCCTCTCTTCTCTTTTTGTCGCTAGCAAGCGAGGTGGCTGACATCTGCAGAGTGCATTTAAAGAGAAAAAAATGTGTCAGAGGGGTGTGATGCACTCTTTTGCACGCATGCACACACACACACACACACACACTGAGACGGCCCCCCTTGCTCGGTTTCATTAGCTCACTGGCAGGGTGGCACTTCTCAAGCTCATTACTGAGGAAGGATTTATGGCGCGGCAGCCAGTGGCGGAGAAAAGGCATCTGTCAATAATTGCAGGGAGCAGCAACTCCCATCTCCACCAGCTTTGAAATCTCATTAGGTATGCAGTTATCAGGCATAAAGATCAAAAACATTACTCAGCTCCGACAGAAACCGACCAAGAAACATTAATTAGCAACAGGCCCTCACAGTATAAAATAAAACAGCCTTCTTCCCCACTCCTCTCATCTCTCTCTCACTTTTTCTGGCTGTCTCTCCCTCTCTCTCTCTCATGCTCTCTCACCTGCTTCCTCACTCTTAACCTTCATGAGCTTTGGGAAGAAAGACAAAAACACACAAGCAGAGGTGACTACGCTTCCTTGCGCAGACTTTTCTAACCGCACCCTTGTAAGGCCAGACCATATCAAAACATGTATTTTCTGGTTGACTCATAAACCTTCAGATTACACACTCACGCACACGGTTACTGTACAGCACATGGTGAGGATAATTCACAGCATCTGAAACTGATCAGAACATGAGACCAGAAGGAGGAAAGAGCGGTGAAGGTATGTCAGTGTCTTTTGGCAATGACTGAGTGGTGACCGTTGAGCTGTGTGTATAAATGTGTGTGTGCGCGTGTGTGTGTGTGTGTGTGTGTGTGTGTGCGTGTGTGCGTGTGTGTGTGTGTGTGTGTGTTAAGAGAGAAGAGGAAGGCACTGTCAGCTTGAGAAGGATGTCAGCTCAGGCTGGCCCTGATTACCAGGGCCTCAGACGGGTCCTCACTGGCTCCCCTGCCTTTCATCACAGCCACCGTCTCTCACACACACATACACACATGAGACTGATGGCTGCCAGTCTGATCTAGGTTTAGCCAAAGCCTCCGTGGGAAAGGGAAACAGAGAGCTCTGATTGTATGAGCGCGCGCACAAACTCACACATACACACATTTTGCAGACATAAAGGCAACCCCCGCTGTGGGTAAGAAGAAACCCAGACCTGGAGCCAAGCCCAGATGACACTCAAAAGATGCTCACACACACAAACACACACACACACACACACCTTGTCTTGACACTGTTTCATCCTCCTACTGGGCCTGCAGATCCTTACACTCCATGATCCCCTCTCGCACACAAACACACATTATCCCCTGCCTCCTGAACATGACAGGGAGGATAACAGGCTGTACATGCTATGAAAATATAGCTAGCCATACACAGAAGTCACTTGGTATATTGGAAACTGTTTGGACAATTACTGACAAGTTTCTCCAAATTTACAAAAAGGATTGAGACCAAAAAGCTCCATTTTACTTTATTCAATGACAAGTATTTCTATTTGATTTTAACTAAACACTCAGACCTCCCTGGAACCTATTTAACACTCCTTTGCTCCATTTTTTTATACTCCTGCAGGCCTGGCCTATAACCTACTATATGAGCACATACTGATTCTGCCTTTTGTCAGTACAGGATGTGTGTATGAGTGTGTACGTGTGTGAAGATCGCACTCCTTTGCTCCATTTCCTGTTTTAGATATTTTCCCAGGGTGCCTTGGGGTGGGCCCATCAGCCTATCAGACCTCACAGCGAGGAGCTGCTGTTTGGATTAGGACCAACAACCTTTGATCCCTAGTTTTACAGGTATTTTTGAACAAAAAACAGTTACAGAGTTTAATCTGTTTAACACTTTTGTTCACTGAGAGTATTTGGAACTTTTACTGTATTTATTTCTCAGCTGAAAAGAAGTGCATTTTGATTAATTTCCTATTTTTTTCCTGAAACAATACAAAACATTGTTTTACTCATTATGTTCTCATTTACTATAATTTTCATTTTGTTGGTGGGACAAATTCATAATTATTGCGTTTTGTATTATAATCTTAAGTCTTCATGTAGCAGTCATTGCCAAAAGTATGCTTAAGGCAAAAAAAAAAAGTGTATACAGGTGTAACACTGAATCAGTGTTTACATGCATGTGTCCTGCACTCTGCAACCCCTTTGCACTGTGCACGCACCCTTCTACAGGCACAACCCATTGCTCTCTCCTCACAAAATAATCTTTGGGGAGGAAGAAGAGAACAGGAAGATAGAGGGAGAAGAATTGGGGGGGGAGAAAAAATGAGGGAAGGATGCAGCCTTGTGAGCCAATTTAAGAAATAACTGCTGATGCATCAGCTATTGACTGTTTGAGCGCTCGTGATAACGCTCAAGGCGAAACTGGAAGCAAAATGACAGCATCAACTGCCTGCAATAAAGTGCAGTGCGCCAGACCAAGGGAGCTCTAATTGACAGCTGTCAACCTAATGGGAGCCATGACGGAAGATTCTGGGAGAGGGGGGAAAAGAAACACTGTTTATAAACCATCAGCCACTTATCCTCAAGGAAGGGAAGGGCGG
>JAPQRP010000019.1:11327413-11347352 GCA_037367295.1 Apogon hyalosoma | reverse complement strand
CTATTTTGATTGTTTGTTCCTGGTGCCTTTTTTGGTGTTAGACTGATATTAAAACTAATTTAATTGAACTTTATCGCCTTTGGCTGCTCGCAATCAGAATGTTCAATTCGCACAAATGACATAAACAGACTTACACTTCTCTCCAAATACAACAGAGTCTACATCGTACAATGGCGCATTTGTGATGACATATAAAACCATATAATTAATCGGAATTATAAGATGGAGATTCGCATAAAAATATGACAACAGCAGCGTGGATAAGTCTTATTTGACGGTTTTAGTCCACCTTAGATTGTAAAGAACTATGTGGAGAAAATGATGATACAGAATAATAAGTTAATTAAACTATGATCATGCATCACGCGCCACTTAAAAAAAAAAAAAAAAAAAAAAAAAGTTGAGAAGTGAGTGCGAACACGTGCGCACACTTTTGGGGGTCTTGACAACAAAGCCCTATTACCATGCCTCTGTGTGAAAACTTCGCACAATGGTCGGTAATATATGCCCGTGGTACTTTACAATTCCGACGCGTGTGTGTGCGTGTGCGCGCGTGTACATCTGGTGAGGGGCAGCTGTGGAGAGGGAATCGGGACCTTGCCTCTACCTTCTACCGCTGCTGTCATTACGCACGACTCGGAGCTCCACGGACGCACTGCACGTCCTGGCAATCACCGTGGACTAGGTGAGTCGGAATTAAATCTGTCGTTTTATTATTATGATGTAGTTCTGAGCAGCTGGAAACGCCTAAAGTTACCAAAAGAAGCAGACATTCGGCATCAGTGCATCTGAAGTGGCCTTATATGAAAATGTTTCCATAGGTGTTCCACTCATACACTCTCTCTTTAGGAATGAAACCAGTAGGAGCTTGTTCCAAACTTCTGTGGATGTATTCTGTTTTTCAGGGACTTTGCCACAGTCCACATCTAGCTTTTGTAAATTTCTTCCCCCCTCCTCAAAACGCAAATAGATGCGTTCGCTTCGGCAGAAACAGGGGGAGGTTTAGAGTACAACTACTGTGATTTATCTCCGAGCTCCGCCACTCTACACCAGTCGTGACCCCCCCCCTTCTACGATGATCACGTTGGCGTGGAGAGGCGGCGTGGCGCACCGGCTTCACGGCACACTGGTTTCTAGTAGAGTGGATAAAGAGCCAGGGGGAGGGACAGTGCGCAGAACAGCTTGGGAAAAAACGCAGAGGAACTAAAAAGAAGAGAATGGTAGGCCATAATCTTAGTCCCCTAATGTATGGCGCAGTTCCAGAATCGGATTATTACTGGTTTGACGCACATTTCAGAACGTAAAGTGGTAACAGTTTCATACAGATATATGGATTTCATGGTTTAAAGCTTCAGTGCAGATGACCAAACTGTCTTGCATGTACAGTCTAGACTGCTTGCACACTTGTATTGTATTACACATCTCTCTAACTCCATATTGACATAACATTAAGAAAAAAAAAAAAAAATGAGATACTTGCACTGTCAAGGAGGATCACTTAAAAAATAAAGAAAAGACCAAGTAACTTACCAATAAACAGTAAATTCTGTTTAAAACTACAGGTACATTTAATGCTTTGTTAAAACGACTAAAACAAAACCTCCAAGCCCCCCCCCCTCTCAGAAATCTGCTTTTTGTCACCATGTATTTTCTTTTTTCTTTTTTATTCCTCAGCCTTGGGCCATGCCTGTGGCTGTTGGCCAAAACCCTCCCGCCTTGCCCACCTCAATTTAAGACAGACTGTTTTATTATGTAGTGTTAAGGTTTTGTCGATATCTGAATGACCTCCAAAAGTCGTCTTCTCTAACACAGATCACTGACAGTGGTATTCGCTAAAAAAGCAGCAGCACCTATTTGCATGGGGGGGGGGGGGGTTGAAAGGAGGCCAGGGTTAGTTTCTCCTCAAATAACCTCAAAAGTTACAAACTCCCACCAAAAACAAGCCAACACATTGACAAGAGAAGCTGAAAAAGATAGAGTGGATTCTCTCTCTTTCTCCCTTGCTCTCCCTCTCCCCTCTTTCTCTCTCCCCAGTGTGCCTCCTCCCTCCTGCCTTGTTGGGTGTGCTGCGGAGCTAGCAGGGTTGAGAGGGCAAGTGCTGACCAGCCCTCTTTCTTTCTCTGTCTGCTGTTACTAGGTCACCACACACACACACACACACACACACGCACACACACACACACACACACATACACCTCTCCTTGCGGTCAGTGTTGCCACCAGGGAGAGGGGTAATTTAAGCCCTCCTTGATGTAGCCTATTCATCACTGTCCCGTGGTCCGCGCTTCAAAATTAAAGTCTGATCTACAAAGTTAGAGTGAAATGAGATAAAAATTGGCAGAGGTCACTGAGGGCTGGGCCAGTCAAAACACGGCGCTCAGGTTTAGCTGGGCCGGTATGAAGTGCTGCTTTTATTGTTTCTCTCTTTACTTCAGGGGGTTTGCCTGTTGTGATTCATGTTTATAAGGGAATGAGTAACATTAGTAGAAAAACTTCTTGGGAAGACTGTCAGGTCAGCCCGTAAAGCATCAGGGGAGGATTATAGCCTCAACCTGTGCATTCTGTTTAACTAGCACAAATTGGGCAATAATTATGGTTTATTCAGTATAAATGTGATTACAACAGAAATGACACAGAGTGATGTTTAAGAGTTTTAAGCTTAAACCCACATGAATGTACGATATAAATGGAAAAAAAAAACCTGGTGGTGAACAACTGGCTTTTATTAGCGTTATAATAACAAAATCAAAACATTCAGTCCTGCCTGCATTACTACATAATCCTATTATATTCACATCCTGCAAAATAGTGCATGTTCAAAAAAAAAAAAAAAAAAAAAAAGAGTGAAAAGCAGGTCTAAGATGTCCAGCAGGTAAATGTAGACAGTGGAATCAGGTAAGTTGTCACCTTTTAAAGACACAGTTAAAGAGCAGTTAAGCTTTAATGACGTACTTCTGAGTGAAATTTGAAGAGGGATTTGATCAAATCGTTCAGGGATTTAATTTTCATCGCTCAAACGGGGGGGGTGACTTAGCAAGAACGGAGGAGTCTCTTGAGAACCCAAAGCCTCCTGTTGGCCTCGTCCAGCAACACCTCCCTAATCCATCAGCAGGCTCAGAATAAGGTGAGGCGGGGGTTAATAAATTAGAGTGGGGGCCATGCTGCTTTTAGTCGACTGATAATCGAGTACATACTTTTTTTGTGAGTGTGTGTGTCAGCCTATTTGTTTTCTGGTGCACACTGATTGGGTGAATGTACGACTAATAAGAAAATGTTTTAGTTTGGTGTGTAAATAATGAAAGCTTATAAGTAGGCATGGCAGAGCATTGCAACAGCACAGAGTAAGATTTCTTATTTCACTGTATCTTTAAGTGAGCTGCAAAATTAGTGTGTAAAACAAATCATAAACTGTAAATGCACATACTTGGTTATTTTTAGGAAGAGGAGGTATTTCTGAGGAAATGTTTGTGTCTCACGTCTGATGCAAGTCTGATGAGTTACACTGTTTATCAGCGTACAGTGTGACGGCGCACCGCTGAGTGAGTCACTACTTCCTCCTCACTCTGCGTACGTGTGTGTGTGTTTTTGTGTGCGTGTGTGTGCGGAAACCACGCTGACAGCTGCAGCTCATTACAGGCACTATTACTGATGGGGACTGCTGGGGGAAATTCCTTCTTCCACAGAGCAAACCACCCTGTTTACCACACGCACAAACACACACATACACACACATATATATATACAGGTCTCACTTATTCATATACCAAAGCTGCAACATCTGTAACTGAAACAAAAATGAAATAGAAACATTTACTAAACATTTACTCCTGAGAGAAAAATGAATAAGAAAAAAAAAAAGGAAGCCACCTTCTGGGAAAAGGAGGTGACACACATTACATCCTTCCTGTTACGGGAGAATGAGGGACATCCTTCACCTGTGTGTGAAGTATCCTCTTCTACATGATTTACAAAGTGAGTTCTGTAGGTGTGTGCATGTAAACACACACACGCACACACACACACACACACACATATATGCGGACACGTACACACAGCCACAGGGTGAGCACACTAAAGAGGAGATGAGATCACCGGCACACTCTTAAGCCTTGCTATACTGGCAAACAGACACACACACACATATGCACACACACACATACACACATAGTCACAGAGTATACAGTGTCCAGTGACGTTAATGAGAGGGCTGAAAGCCAGACACACATGTGCTAGAGTCATTAGGGAAGACTTCATAGCTACACTTCAGGCCACTACACTCCATTACTGTACTTCATTGGTTGCACTGCTTGAAAATAGCGGTTTCTCAAAGTCAGGTCCGGAGACCACCAGGGCTTCTTCTAGAGCCCCAGGGAACTCCTCTTAAAATAAAAAACATTAGTCACCTGTTTTCCTTTATCTTATATATTACAGGTACGATGTTGCAACAACTGCACCGCTAACATGTAATATGTAATATCTAGGAGTTTGTAACACTATAAATATACTAGATTTTTTAAATTATTACTAATGCTGTAGCAGAGCTGATAACAGCATTAGTGGTCCTGAAGAATTAGGTGTGCTGGTAGGAATATGAGCGGCTAACGTCTTGTTTATGTAGCTTTGCGAGAGCAAATAAGAAGCTAGCATAGTAAAAAACTACAATAAGGAGCTTTAATCATAAAGATGTACATTAATAGCAAACTTCAGCAAAAAGTGAAGACCGGATGATTCTGGTTTCTTTGTCCATTGGTTACTTTTTAAGATGGAACTCTTCTAAAATGACTTAGAAATACAATTTAGTAAACCTAAACTTAAGCTCAAACTAAAACAAAATTAATCTTAGTATTTGTCAGGGTGTACAAGTTCCATTGTATTGTCTGGATGCATGTAAGTTGGACTGAATTAAGTTTAAATAAAATTTTTATGACATTTATAAAAGAATACACAAACCAAGACATCCATTTCCATTTTGAATGCACATAGCAAAGTACAGAAAAAGTGCAATATAAAATGTATCAAAAGATCAAGAATGCACAAATGTAAAAATGTTTATTCATGAATACTATTTGGTAAAAGCACTTTAATATTAATAGTAATCTTCTTTAGAGCAATATTTTGTTTTGGGGTTTTTTTTCCAGATTTTTTTCAACATTTGTTGTACTAAAATATGTTCAGAACACATATCACCAGTTGAGTTGCATTGCAGTGGTTCCATTTATCCATGTTTTCACTAATCCATATATAAATCCTCAAAATCCCTTGTATTTATTACAGAATATTTTACTTGTTTGAAAGTTATCAGCCTCAAGAAAAATGACATGTGATTATTTAGCATCAATACTACTCAGACTTGCTAACGTGTACAAACTGTCAGGGAATACATGTATGATCAGCCTACAGACACAGCTGGACTAGCGGCCACTGTTTGAAACTGCAGCTGAAGACTTTGGACTTGAAAATCACAAGAAAATATTCAGCTGTGATCTACCAAGATTTAATAAGCCCATTCTGTCATAACCTAATAATGCCACGCTCGCTCTCAGTCTCCTCATGAACAGAGAAAGAGAGAGATGGTCCACTTCATGCTGTGATGTATCTGTTGCATTAATCAGCCTCTTAAATTGGAACAGGCTGCTTTTATTAATTATGTTCAACGTGAGGATGATAGGACCTCTCCCAACCATCCGTCCTCATTTAGACACACCAATCATTTCAGGGAAGAAAGACAACAGAGAGCAGCATCACGGGCAAATAAAACGGGAAACTGGGAGATGCAAAAGGGGAGCACAGTGACGGAGTAAACACACTGACGAGAAAATCACAAGTGACTAAAGGGTTCCCACGTAAAGCAACAATATTTGATTCATACAATACCTCCTGACAAATATAATAAATCTCTTTTTAACTTAATTTCCTACACTCTTAGTCTCACTTCAGGTGTTGAAGTAGAAGTGACACTTATTTTGGTGTGCCCCCTTCTTTGGAAAATATCCTCCATAGCAACCTCCAACAAGCCCTGTCGCTTGAATTTATGTGCCACACTCTTTGGAACAACATTAATAATGTTTTATTAATACTTCAGGACAAACAATATGAGTTTAAATCCGGGGGCTTGCATGATAGCAATTTGCGGTGACTCAAGCCACTTAGAATTGAAAAATAGCTAAATAATAGTGATGATTCACGTAATGGATCTGTATTAAAAACCATTAGGAATAAATGAAATTTAAGTGACTAAGAAAACTCATTTGGTTCCTTTTTGCATTTTGTTAGTCTAATGCATTATGTGAATAGCTGTACTTTTACATGAGTATTAAATCAGGACTTAACCAAAGACACTTTGAGAAACAGAAAATGCTTTTTTCGCTCATTCCAAACACTATGCAAATAAAAAAAGAAAGGTTTGATCATGTGCGTGTGCAGCTACAGCTCCTGAAGTTGGTATTGTATCATCAGCTAAATCAAAAGATTAGTTTTAAGCATGAAAGAAAATACTGCTGACAATTATGTGAGGATTCAGCCTAAGCACAGGGGAAGTTAAAATATGTTTTTATGAAGTTTACTGTCAACTTTAGAGCTACTCAGTCTGGCAGTGTAAATGCACAACAGTACAGAGTCTCACTGCAGTTAAATGTACTAGTATGAATCAAAAGCAGCATTTGTTGGGGTTACATTAGTTTGTTTAACTCTTCGCCTGGGGTATCGGTCTAAAACTAAAATTCTAATGTAATCCATGGCTTCAGCTTATCAATTACCAAGGCTGTTGTTGAGTTAAATCAGACTTATTTTAGTGTAGCTCCAGGCTGTGTTACAAAAGGAAATCTGATCAGATCAACATTAACTGAAACAGGACAAAAAAACAAAACAAAAGACCAGTAGAAAGCTGTCAAGTAAAGCAGTAAAGAATGAATATTAACTGCTTTACATTAAAATTTAAGAGATACACAGTTGCATGTAAAACTCTTAGGCCACCATTAATCTTTTGTTATAGCAAGTTATCGTGACCGCACATAAATATCTGTCAGCTTCTATATCAAGATACAATCGGGAAACACAGGAAATATGTATGAAACACATTTAGAAAAATATTGAAAACCCAGTTCTTACAGACCAGGAGTAGCATGTCTTAATGTTTTGGGTTTTTTGTTTTTTTTTTTTTTTTTACAGATAATATGAAATTTACTAATCTTCTGTTGATTTACACCAGTTTTTCCTCAGTCGTTTTTCACTCAGGCCCCCCCTTCGTAGGACAAAAAATCTCCTGGCCCTCTTCAACCCCAACAATTTTGTAACAGCAGTGCAATTGTAACTTTTATTGAAAGAAATATCAATATTGTAATGATACTTTTTGCTTTTCTTTGAATAATTTGTTGTGCAAATTAAGTGTGCTCCCTGAGACGATACTTTTCCAAATGAAAATAGGATATGCACAATAATCTTACAGTTACGACAATAAAGTTACTTTTTTTATAACAAAAAACAAATTTTGGTAACAAAGGTGAAAATTTTAACAATGTCAGTGGCTGCAATGAGCCTGTTTCATTGCACATCCCAGAATAATAAAGTGCAAACTGTACAAAAACAGAAACACTGCACATTATTTTTTCCAGTCAAATCCTTGTCCGTTCTCCAAACTCTTTGTCTAGTCTAGTGACACATCACCATGGCAGTACACTGGTTTGTTGTACGTCCCTTAAATGAGTCCAGGGTGCTCCAACGTTAAAACATTAGTTCCACCTGCTACATGGTCTAACCTAAAGAAAAAAGAAAAACACCCAGGAGAGATCCCATGGCCCCCCTGGCAAGCCTTTGTGCCTCCCCAAGGGGGCCCACCCCACAGTTTGAAAAACACTGATTTACACCAAGTTTAGCTCAATTACACATTTGGGTGTGTTTTTGTCATGGGAGCAGAGGTCACAGTAAATAAAAAATACTGATTTTAGTCTGTGAAAACCATTTAGTTTTAAGTTCCGTATTGTGAACATATTAGTATGCATTTTTTAATAAATATGTATGCTATTTATGACCCTGTAAAAGCAACAAAGCTAAAGATGGCACAAGAATTCTACACAGTAATGTACCAGAACTTTTTTTTCTTAATATTGATAAATCAGGACGCCAGTCGTAACATGGGAAGGATGTTTGTACAGTATGCAATTTGGTTTGTTATTTTATCATAAATTTATATGTTAATCTGTTAATCTTAAATTTATATGTTTCCAATCAGACAATTGTTGCCCAGTTTTCACTGTATTCACAGGATCCATATTAGCTGAAGAAAAAAAAAAAGCAGTGACAAAGTATGATTGTTTCAAGACAGAAAATATCACATAACTTCTTTTTTGCCTATTTTGTAAAGAGCTTGTTGAACACATAAGTGCAAGTTCATTTGCATAACATAATGTCATTCAGAAGTAAATTAAAGTGCTTAACAACTGGATATTGCAAGGATACAGAACATTAAATAGATTTGTTTAAAAAAAAAAAAGCTGGTTGCACTTTTTTTTCCCCCTTTTTCCCACTAGACATTGCTACTAACAGAAAAGTTTATGACAAAACATTACAAATAAACAAACCAAAGTAAAAGGATGGGTCAAGTAGCAGAGCTTTATGACTCTCCCCTACCATTAAAAAGACGCATTACAACAGAATATTTATATTACTGACCAAACACAAAGCAATAGGTAACACAAACACTCATGGAGGAGTTAAATCCTGTAGGTTTCAGGAGGTATAGGCAGTGTGTGGGAGCCACTCCACACTAAGAGCTTCAGCGAATACTGATCACACACCAATTGTCACGTCAGCCCTGATCCGAGCCCAGAGCCACTTCAGCTGCAGCCGGTGTTTATCTTACAGTGACATTCTGCCTACTGTTACACTGAAGCCTCCCTCCTCCAGCCCACTTCCACCTCACCGCTAGCCTGTGTAGGCTCCCTGGTACTAAATGGACAGAGAGACAGATGAACGTAATAGTGGCAGAGAGAGTATAGAGAAAGGGGAAGGAGAGGGAGAGAAATGTATCCTCTGTGACAACGCTGATGCCATTTCAGTTATGAGAGTTTGGCACTGCTTATATACAGCAAGTAAACCAGTGTCAGTGTTAAAGTTAGTCAAATTAGGTTAAAGTTTCAGCCTGAAAGACCTATAAGGGTTCGATCAAGAGGTAACATGTTGACACATTTTGTATTTAACAGTCTCTGTCACATAAGCAGAGTAAGTTATATGCATGTATTAGACATATTTCACCAGGTATGTATAAGCACTTTAACATTATATATAACAAAATTTGGGGAGCTAAAATTTTTAGGTGAAAAATGTCAAATTACTGCTCGGTAACACATGGACTTGAAACAGACATACATTTTTTTTTAAGATTTACACAAACATTCAAAACATGCAGTTCTCAACAGAAATTGATATCAAGTAGGACAAAACCTTTTAGATCTTATGTTCAACTATGCTGAAAATAACTGTTGGAGTAAAACATTGAAAAGTCTCTGTTTTATTGATATGACAATGTGGTAACGTGGACAGAATGCCATAGTAACACGTGGACGACTCCAAAATGTATAAAAAGATCATTACTTTCTGAAAGTTTCACTCAAATATCTGAATTATAAGTAACTTGACAATTAAAAATTTGTATTTTTGTGGTAACACGTGGACAGGGCCTTTTAAGCAACTCACAAATGTTCAAACTCATAAAAATCAATAATATTCACAAAATAATAAAAATCTAATTCTTGAAACTTATTAATCATCTATATAATCAACAGATTGAATACATTTTCAAATTTTTTAGATATAATTTTTACTGTCAATTTTGATTTATGGCTATGGTGTAAAAAGTACAATCGATAAAATTGGTTGCAACTTTTTTCTACAAGTGGTATTTTAAAAAGTATAATAGTTCAATACTGTGCAAATTTACTTTTTCATGTTGATGTTCACTTTCACTTGATCGGACCCATAACTATTTTTGTGACAACTTCCAAATTTTTTTTTTTTCTACATTTAACCTTTCTCCAGTGATTTATCACTCTTTATTACAATATTATCCATTGCATTTTTCAGTTAAAAGCAGATGTTTTCCAGTATTTTATTTTCTGATCTTGTAGCTGTTCAAAAAATTCCGAGTAAATTCAAAGGTTATTATATCAAAATAGAGAAAACTGAAGGAAAAGTAACATTTTGAGCAAAATGTATCATTAAGTCTACAAAAAACAAGTGTCTACAACCACTGTTATTTGTCAAACTGCGTTGGTTTTACTGGTGAATCAATGTTGCAGAAGATGAAGGTGTTGCCACGTTCAATATAGTCTTTGAACATCTAAATGGATCATATTTGATGACACTGAAAAGCCAAAAAACTCAATTTTACCTGAGTTATGTAAATGTATTAATAAAATAATTGGTTCAAAAGTTAGTAAGCATTTTAGATCAGTAGGTGCTTCTGTTCACCAGTGATTGTTACAAAGTGGTCACTAAAAAAATTAACAAATGACTTTGTGCTTTTGAAGAATTAGTGTTCAGGAATCAGGGTTTGGTTAAAGGGTGATGTAAGTATGTACCATCGAACTTACAAATAAAACCTGCTCTTAGATAATTTGCATAAATATCCAGGTTTTTAAGATTACATCTCCATTAACATAATGAGAACATTTATATTGGATACGTGTGCAGACTGCCAGTGTATTCACTTTGTTTTCCCATAATATCTGCTCCTGGCAATTAAACTGTGATTTATACTTTTAAGTAAAGATCAGGCAGTTGAGAGTACTGGGTTAGTTCCAAGGAAATTTCAGTTTTATTTTTAAGTATAACATATTTAAAAATTAAAAATAAGTAAATGATGTGTCCCATTAGATACCACACACTCATTCTATGCCTTTTATATAGTATAAGGCTATGAAATGTACATGTATGCACAAGATTTAAGAGGCATTTGTGTGTCTCATTGATTCATGTATGACTTGTTTGGTGTAAGGTGGCTGACATTTGGGATGTTCATCAGCTCTCCTTTCTTCTGTAAGTGTATGCGCTCTGTATCTTTACCTGTATCCTTACAGGTTCAGTTTTGTTTAAATGTCATGTCAAAATCCAAACTACTTCCCAGTATAAAAGTTTACAATTGTATGTTTTAGCAAACCTTGAATATGCGTAACCACAGCAGGATTGGCTACTTGTTCTCCTTAATAGCTAGGAGGTGGTTGAGGTGAGCTAGATATAAAAAAAATGTAGGCTAACATGTGTATGTATATATATATATATATATATACACACACACACACACACACACACACACACATAATCCAGACTTTGGCTGCCAGAGTGGACTTTTCTTCACAATTTATGTATGTTTTTAGGTTTAGGCATGAAGAGTGCTTTGGTTACTGTTAGCAAAGGATTGTGCTTTGGCTCCAATACTAAGGTTAAGGTTAGAAGGCACCCGGTGTAAAGCCAGAAGGCTGGACACCCAGGTGCAAGCAGCAGCTGCCAAAAAAAACAAAGACGTTTTTAGAGTATACCATCAGTAATCAAATCCTAAGCCTTTGTGGAGACGTGGAGCTGGTGGACCGATGGTGGATGCCTCACTAAGACACTTCAGTCTGCTGCTTTTTATTTATAACCCATCAACATGTGCAAAACTAACTCGAAGTCATTTGTAGGGGACAGCTGAGTTAATGGATAGGACAGAGCACACTTCCTCCTATATATCACAAAGGCAATGTCTATCAGCTAAACGAAGTGTTAGCGTATCAGGGTTATGGACTGTGTTGATGTCTGTGCACACACTCTCCATACATCCCACTCCTATGAACTCGAACTGACCCCTCAACGAACGTCCGTCTGTATATTAGCTCACATCTCTGCATGTACAGGAGATAGTGCACTGTGTTAAATGTGGGCACCCTGGGGTGCAGTGGCCACAGCTTCTCCCTTACAAACTAGCGGTCAGGTGCCCTTGGGCCCAGCAAAGATGCTAGCTGACTTGACATTCACATCAGAGCTGTGTCTGCTTCCCGCCTTTCTGAATTAGCGCTCCAGTGCTGGGGCTGAAACGGCCAACAATCTGCCCCACCCCGAGGGAGGCGAGAGGAGAGGTCAATATGCTCAAATGATTTTCCACTTCTGCAGCGAGCGAGTCCTCCTAGCTTTAGGATATTTAGTGACAAGGAGGATTGTTTACTGGAGTGATTTTCTCAATGTGTCTCCTGCATCTCAAACGCTGAGATGTGGATTTTCATCTGCGCTTGTGATGACTGATGGTTGTGGAAATAGGAAGCAACATCCCTGACAGTAAACAGATGCTGACCAGCAGATCACCATGAACAGGCCTCTGAGGTTTAGCGTTGTCACAGGGATGTATGGGTCCAACTTTATACATATGTGTGTGTGTGTGAGAGTGTGTAGTCTGAGGGAGTTTGTGAAGGCTTTCCCTCTGAAGTGTCAACCTCCCAGAGAGAGGATCAAGTGCTAAGCTGGGGACTCAGGAGCTCAGTGCCTGGTTTCTATGTGTGTGTGTGTGTGTGTGTGTGTGTGTGTGTGTGTCCCGGCAGCCAACACTTGTGGTTTTAGGGATTGAGGAAGTGATATATCCTTTTATCTGTTACTGTGGATGACCGCGAGCCTGACTTGGAGTCAGCCCCGCAAGGCAGAATGCTCACACTCAAAGGATGGATCAGTGTGTGTAAGCGAGAGTGTGTGTTACGATGCACAAAGGTGCATCAGAGAGCAGGGCCTTTCTCCTGAGGGGGAAGAGCAGAGTTGAGAGGTCAAACACACATGTGGGGGGTCAGTGAGCAGGCTGGCAAGCGGAACAAAAACCTCAAACACACTGAAACTCACATTATTGTGGCTGTGCATCTGTGTGTGTGAAGCAAATGGAAAGAGACTTAAAGGTAGAAATACATAAAAACAAAAGAGGCATAACAGGATTAGAGCATCAACTCTGTTTTTTCAAACACAGCTCTTCATTGCATTGTGTGAAGTGTCGGCAGGGCTGTGTGTCGGGTAGAGGTAAGAAAGTGATGCCACGGTTTGAGTAAATATTTTCTTTTCACCAAAGTAGTGTAATTTTAATAAACAGTCATGGTAATTTCAAATAAAATAAATCATTTAAAATAAGTTACTCAAACTTGATTTAGTTAATAAATTACTTTTTACTATTATTATTGCATATCTGTCTAAAATTTTATTTAACTTTAATGTTTTGAAATTACTCAGCGTTAGTTTATGGATCTCCTTTAAGATCTGAAGAGGACTATATACATACATTAGGTTGCTCATTCATTGAAATTGTATTATTACGATTTCCTGATAAAGTGAGGATAATGAAAATGATGTCAATGGACATTAGCACCTCATCAAAAGTGTTTAAGTACCTGCCTGAGTTTAATTTTGTAGATAGTTCTGGTTTGTAGAAAACTTAAAAATGTTACCCAAGAGGCAAGTGTTGAAGTATTTCATTTATATTCAGCCATAAAAACACATGTGCTGCTCAGAAGAGTAAAAAACAATGTGTTGAAAATGTTCTTTACTGGCCATCTCAGCTTATTAGCACCTTGCCCATAAAATTGGAATAATTTTGTTTTTAGACACATTCCTCTTTATTCCTATTCACCCATATCAGTAATCACTAGAGGTCAATCGATATGGGTTTTTCTAAGGCCATGCCAATTAAAAAAAAAAAAAAAACTGGTCAGCTAATGGCCAATTTCTACAGTCGATTTTTGAGGCCAATTTTTATTTTAACGCACACCGTCCATAAAATACAATTGAAACACTCAGATAATTATGATTTTTATGCAGCAATATCAATGAAATTATTAATACATGTACACATAGTACTCTTTTAACATTTATTGAACTTTAAGTGCTGCATACAGGTGCCTGATCAAATATTGGCTTTCAAAAAAATTTAAGGCTAATGGTCAATATTAAAAAAAAAAAATCGATGTACCGGTTGGTCGATATATCAGTCTACCTCTAGTAATCACCTTTGAACAGGTGCAGTAATTACATACTGAGACCCAGTTACACTTTATTCAGAATAAATCACAATAATTTCAAGAGAAAAAGTATGTTATTCCAACTCTGTGGACAACAGTTTAGGTTTTCTCAGTTTTATAACAAGCTCAATCTCTAAAGCTACACAGCAACATCAGAAGCACAACTTTCATTCACTCTCTGGCTGCGTAAAAACAAAGATGAGATTTTCCTACTCCTAACGTATTATAGCGTGGTTTATGATGTTGTAGCGTGAGGCGACACATATGTCGAGGGGGGAGCCACGCTACCTGACAACACCGGGAGAAACGTGTTAAAAGCCAAACCGTGTTTGTCGTCATGTTTTCACAGCTATGATCCAAACTACAACAGGAGTCGGTGTTACTACGACAGGATGACTCAGATTGGTGCTTCACGGTCGCAATCTCATCTCTCGGTGTCTGTGCTTTTTTCTTTGTTTCTGCAGGTCGGTGCTGAGATTTACATGATGCGTTGTGATCCATTTGACCTGAACTGTAAGCAAGGAATTACCTGGGTATGAAAGAGTACATGCACACACACACACACACATACATACACACACACACACACACAGTTGTTTCCATGACTTACACACATTATTTTGACTTAATTTCCAGAAGACTTAACCCAAGTCTTCATAGTAAAATTTAATAATGTACTTTATGTGGTCCAATATTTTGGTCCCCAACAAATTTGATGCACCCCATCCCCAGTTTGAGAAAAATACACGTCACCTTCGCTAGAATGGAACACACTCATTTGTTAAATGGAGCGAACTTATCACTCTATGCTAAATGGAAGTTTCAGTCTTCTCCTCTGCCTGCTTCTCTAGTCTGTCCATGTCATCCTTATTATTCCACTTTCTCATCACCCATCAGTTAGTCTCACACACACACGCACACACACACACACACACACCTCTAGACATCACATCAGCCATCAGTTTGCCCGACAGACATAAATGTACATCTTCACATTCACACACTCCTTTACATCACATGTCACATCACAAGGTGAAACGTGTGTGCGTGTGTGTGTGTGTGTGTGTATGTATGTGTGTGTGCGTGTGTGCGTGTGTGTGTGTGTGTGTGTGGGGTGGGTTGTCGGCAGCGGAAGGGGTTGACAGGATGGAAGAGGAAGTACACAGGAAGTACATTAGTTATCACTCCCTTGTCTTCTCCACCTTTTCACTTCTTATCACCACCCGACGTCTCAGACCCTGGACGAGCTGCTTCTTCTACACATCCCACCCCTTCCCTTTCTCTCCCAGTCTCTGCCTTCCCACACACACACACACGCACACACACACACACACTCCACACGCCTCTAAAAATGACTTCCGTGCTCCACTTTAGTGTCGGGCTCCGGGATCTAGATGACACTTGGCAAGCCGCAGAAGCCGCAACACAACAGGATGAAATATTTAAATGAAAGACGGCAGGGGTAGAGGAGGTGAAGGAAAGGAAAGAGGGAAAAAAACAAAAAAAAAGAAGGGAAAGGAAAGGAAATGCACAACAGAGGACGAGGGGAAGGGGAGACGTTCAAATGGTGAGCAGAATGTGAAGGATTTCTTTTCTTGGCAAAGAGAGGAGCGGTGTGACAAGAAGTGCAGATGAATTGGCTTTCACCTAAAAAAGTAGCCTGAAGAGATATTAACCAATATAGTATGAGATCACATCGCTTTGTCTTGGAGTCATCAGCATGTCTCAGTGTGTGTCATAGTACTTTAAGCTGTGTGCCAGCTCAGCTTCTTAAAGGAAGGCAATGAATCTAAAACATGACCAAGTCAAATTTCACTCTGTTAAAGCAATTTAAGTTTTGAGTCATGCAAGACAAGAAAAAAAAAAACAAAAAAAAAAAAACAAGGAAGCACTTTTAGGTGTGTTTGTAGTTGCTCATTTGTACATGGTGGCTCACTTGCTGTATAAGTGTCCTTTAATTATTTTCTTAGCCAGTCGTGTGTGCAGAACTGCATGCTGGTTGTGCATGTTTGTGTGTAGGCCTGCATGTATTTGCTTTATATGTAAATGCATGCGCTGCGGCTCCATAAACATGCATGCGTGTTTGTAGCATAATTACTGACACGTGTGGATCCAGTCACTGTTCAGTTCTGCTTGTAAAGTGACTCAATACAAAGCTAGACGTCGGCTGTCTGCCTGTCAGAGGAGTGAGTGAGTGGATGGGCGCACTAAAACACCAGCTAAATAATTCAAGTGGAAAAGTGTATAACTTTGAGTTGTGTGTAGTATTGAAATAATTGATTTGTCAGATGCATTTTGGAAAGGAAATCAATAAACAAATGAGGATTTAATGCAAAGTGTGTGTTGTCATTTGTGCTATCAATGCCGCTGTTCTGTAGGCGGTGTTGCTCCAGTGAAGTTCCAATATTCCTACATTATCATAAAAAAACAGAATCAATGAAACTGATTTCTAAGAAACGTAAAGGGCAAAAACAGAAAAATATATAATCAAAGGTGATGTCACAAAAGGGGGGGTATCAGTATATCATGTTTTAAGTTTTATTGCATACATTTTAAGTGAATGCTATGAACACATAAGAAAAAACAACAACAAAAAAAAAAAAAAACCCTGCAGCGTGTGTATGTTTTACATTGAAACCAACAGTTTCCGGTTACTGTTAAAGGAGCATGTTCTTCATTATCCTCCAGAACAGATTCTGCATGCAGCAATGAAAATGCTAACGTATTGCTATCCAGTAGTTGAGAGTAAAGTATTACTTCAAATAAACATTCTGTTTCCCAGTGCAGGCCTTTGTGAATAAATGGAACAGAGAAGGAACAGAGGGGTTTTCTCCTGTGCTGATTGGGTGCAGATGTGAGCTCCAGTCTGGGTTTGGTTAAAGTCCTGCTGCCAGGAATATTCGCTACAATTCAATAAATAGAGCTGTTAGGAGCGAGGCATTTCCTTGTCACCATGTCAAGGTTTCAGAGCGGATGTTTTACATTGGATGTTTTCACTCTGCCTATAGTGTATCTAATGCTTAGCCTATACACTCAGTTTAATGTGAAATACTGTAACTCAAGAATGCTGCTATTGAAAAACATCATAAGGCAGATCAAATGATGAATCTGATCTTAATATAGATGTGGATTTGCAGGAATATGCTCAATAAATTGGGGTTTTAGAGCAGCAATATCTATAGGAATATACTTTTTTGTAAGTGTAGATGACATATTGTCTTTTATAATGTTTAGATTTGCATAGTTAGGATTGGATGTCTACGGTGCGAGTAAAAAAAAAAAAAGAAAATGTAAATACAGGAGTTCAGATTTAGTAGGTACTCCTGCTCTTCACTGCTCCTTTACAGCTTCCTTCACAGCTTCCTTCAACTAATCCTCCTTTGCTTCTCCTCTCCTCTCTTCTTTCCACCCCCTCCTCCTCCTCATCCCCCTCTTCTCCCATCGGCGAGGCGATCAAATCATCGTATGGAGAAATCCTGGGTGATCCAAGAGGGCCAGGCAGAAAGGTCACGGAGAGAGTCCGTAAAATGGATGAAGCCTAATGATTAGCTCAACCTTTACCTAATCAATAATCATTTATCCAACAATATCACCGGCAGCCATAGCCCCATTTGCCATTAACCTCAGCAGTGAGGAGAGAGGCAGTATTGTTTCCTCTGGCAGCTTTATGGCACTCAGATGAGTGGTAGGGGCCAGAATAGAAGCTTAAGGTTGGATCTCAATGGCTCAGATCCTATTAAGAGACTGTAGGTATTTTAGCATAGCAGTGTCATATAATTACCCTTTTGAATGATTGACTGTGACACAGGCCATACTGTTGGAAATGGTAAAGGAGGGAAGCGTTTTTTATGAAGGGATATAAAAAAAGGTGTCTTAGGTGCCTTTTATTAATTAAAAGATGAGCTCAGTGAAATTTTATTCAAGCAGAGACAAAGAAGAAAAGTAAAAGTGGCTACAATGTGAACCCATTATTCAAGGTTTCTTGTTATTTGCCTTGGCTGGAGTTTGAGGAGGCAGAAAAACAATATCTGTACATGTTTAATTATTAATTTTTTTTCTCAGTGCAACACAAAAAATATTATGATCTGTTGTGTGACACGGAGCATCTCTACACTACCCTATACCTCCTTCTTTCTGCATCTCTCACACACACACACACACACACACACATCAGTAGCGCCTGTCTCCTCTGTGTCTCTCCATGATGCCATCTTCATCATAACCTCCTCCTTTTTATTGCCTTTAATGACTCCCCTTCTTCTTTCATTAATTCTTTATCGATTCTCCCTGACGTTGCCTGAATTATTTTCCAATTACAGCAAATAAAAGAAAAGGAAAACCCATCACAAATGCACTCCAATGCACGTGTGTGTGTGTGTGTGTGTGTGTGTGTGTGTGCGTGTGTGTGTGTGTGTGTGTGCGTGTGTGTACGTTTATGTTTAACCATGTGATCGCATAGATGTCTCAGCATACCTACGAACGCTTATGGCGCCGTTTAAAGTATCGGTATCATTTGGTGCATGGGCGTTGGGGAAATTGTCAGCATTTATTTTTTTATTTTTTTCAGACACACACATACATACATACATACACACAGGCAAGGAAGTGTGTGAACGTGACGGCAGCGAAAGAGTGGTAAAGGTCACAGGAAGCTAATGGCTCCAGCTATCTTACGTGCAATAAGTTCAGACACTTTGTCAGATATTTGTGTGTGTGTATGTGTGTGCGTCGCATGGGCGTAGCAGGCCAGACGTGCACGGAAAACAATCCGGCATTCACTCATGTACTTGCACAACAGCGTTGAGCCACACAATTCACAAGGGCAAACAAACAGAGATACATATTAACATTTGGAAGTCCAATCTTTTATTACGGCATTTTGAGAGGTTGAATGATGCTCCCGATACAAGATAGATTCAGTTGCAGAATTAGCCTCAGAGGTCCATCTGACGGTTGCTGTTAATACCCACAGGTCATTAATTACAACAATTATTCACCAACATATCGCAGACACATATCGACTCTTGTTTTTTGTACCTTGGCCCTGTTGTCTGATACGCCCAAAAGGCTCGATGGGAAAATAAAGGCAGTGTATTAAGCATGCGCATGTTTTGGTTTTTTTTTTGTTTGTTTTTTTTTATACTTTTTGTGAGCAGTGAGGATGGAAATATGGAAATAGATTTTTACCTGCACCGGAATCTTGAATTGTTTATTATGTACAGTGGCCCCTCTGTTGTCCAATTAGACCCTATTACTCTGAGGCGGTGTCAGAGAAAAGTGATGGTTAATGATGTAAAACGTGAATCAGACGAGGCCGATACAATCGCCGGCGCGTGCATGTGAGGGTTTCGCCGCTATCAGTCAGGTTTGCTGTTTTTCTCATGACTTAGAAATAAGCAGCGAGAGGAAATTAAATTAACTTCTATTATGCACTTACCTGAGAAGTGTTTTGTTGTTCTGTTGTTTCCTCTGTTTTTGCAAATGAGAGCCATATGTTATCTGCTGTGTATACAGTTTGTGTGTGTACACGCGGCGTTATGACCTCTCGCTCCATAGTGCATATATTATGTGTGTATTTACAGTTTGTCCTCCGCTGTGCCTCGCTGCCTTTGTGTGTTTGTGTTTAGTTGTGTATCTGGTGTGTGTGTCCTGACCTCTCCCGCCCTCTCTCTCCCATCCCTCCTTTGAGAGTGTGTGTGATATACAGAGCTCTAATTGTCAGGTCTGGCCCCCACATTCCTCGCCTCGACCAGCCTACCAACACCGTGTCACTTTAACAACCGCGAATTATCACCGCAATGGAGATCTCGGCTTCACAGTGGCTCTACGAGAATATAGATACATTTCCTTCAATAAATTACCCTCTCCAACCACCAACACTGCACAACCACACACACACAACTCACTACCTGTCTACTATACCC
>JAPQRP010000019.1:11305581-11327407 GCA_037367295.1 Apogon hyalosoma | reverse complement strand
CACCCCCCAATCCCCACCCCTTTCCACCTCCCTTCACATTCACTGCTCCTTGACTGACGTTTTTACCACAACATTACTGCGTCTGCCTCAAGATGGGAGAGTCATCATTGCAGCAAATGCGGCTAAAGTATCTACCTAAAAGGGGATGGGATGAGTCCAGCCCTTTGGTGTCATTTGACCAGTGTTATTGATTCTCACAGAGCCGAGCGGGATCCGGAGCGGGTTTCCCATAAAGTCGGTGGCCGAGCGACAGCAGACAGGGAAAGAGGACAGGACATAAAGAGGACGATAATATACATGTCTGGTGACTGGGGATCGTTTCTTCCAATAACATCTGTTCTTACTTAATCTCTGCTCAGGCTACAAGCTACTTCATCTTCCACAAATGCATCAGATCCTCTTTTTTTTTCTTTTTAGTTGGAGAGTATCCAAAAAGGATGTGTTTCATGCACTGCATTTATTTCCTTCTCTGGCTGTGAAATAATATTTTCTGTAGAGACAATACAGTGTGAGCAAAATCACCGTGAGAGTTATCCTTTTGTTCTGTTAAAGTGCTCTTTATCACAAAACAGCTGATATTCTAAATGTCACTTCAAAGCCTTTTAAACCTAATCATGCACAAATGGTGAACAAAGTCATTATCAAACTGGACCATTAGATCCCAGCCTGCCATGTGGTTCGTTTTTATATCAGCGCTAAACAAAAATAATTCCAACCACCCAATCGGATGCAGCATAAGTAGTTCAGGATGGCTGTGCAAAGCGAAGCAGTCATCTTCTCCAACGGACGGGATGCCACGTAAGTGTTTCAGTCTGTCTTTATAGAAGTCCAGGCCAGCACCGCTACAGGCTCAGCCAGGACCGGGGGTTCAGCATAATGAAAGGCAGATTGAAAAAGGCTCTTGATTGATTTCCTACATCTTGATTTGATATCCTGAATTAATTATTTGAACTTGAATAATATATAAAGGAAAAAATAAATGTAGAACACACTGGGGAAACAAGGAGAAGGCTTAAGTGCTGCCGCTGCCGCCACGGCCGCTGCGCAGATACTGTATCTCCTGGTCAATCTCATCCCCTGCTGCTCTGGAGAAAAATGTGTGTGGTATGCATACGTTTGAGAATCTCGCATGTGTGTGGTGCTACAGCTGCAGTGCATGTGTGTGATGCGGTGCAGTTTGTGTCTGTGTGTGGGAAAGCAGAAAAGGAAAAGGAGGGTTGTGTTCATGTTTTGTTGGTTTACTCCTTACAAATAAACCGACAGGCAATTGTGTTTTTTTTCAGGTTTTTGTGTCTTTTTCTTGATCCAGAAAAAAGGGTTGGTTTTAGAAAAGGTCTATTACTAATTCAAAACCTAATAGTAGGGTGAACATAGGCAGGAAAGGAGGTGATGACATGAAGCTCTGTAGGTGAGCTACTGGGATCCTAGGATGGTTTTATCGATGATGATAAAAGTGTAAAAAAAAAAAAAAAATCACTTTATGTATCCATCAAGAGCGCAAATCCAAGCTCCAAACTTTAAAACAGAACAATTTAAAGCTGACTGACAGATGATCAGATGTGAAGTCTTCATCAGAAACACATTTCACTTCAGATGACAGTTCTGAAGAAACAATGTCTCATTTCTCCGTCTACATATTTTTTTTTCCTTGCATCTCCACGAAGGGACACAGATGCAAAGAAATGATGCAAGCGAGAGAAAGGATGCAATTAAGGGAATTGGAATGTACTCTGTTCATTTAATCTTTAACCTCTTGCTTGGGATCAAACAGCAGAGGTCAGGGAGGCATGGGTTGAGTCAACAGAACTACAGCAAAAATGAAAAAAAAAAGTCATGCATGCAATATTTTGTTAAACTGCCATTCATTTTAACTACCGGATGCATCTTATAGATCTTATGCAAAGTAAGAATAAATCTCCAGCATTTATTTCCATCCAGAATTCCATAAAATTTTTGCCCAAGATCTTGTATTGGTGGGAGAGGCTGACCACTGTGTAAACTCCTTTCCATCACATCCCAAATATTCTCAATGAGGTTCAGGTCTGGACTCTGTGGTGTCCAATCCATGTGTGAAAAATATGTCCCATGCTTCCTGGACCACTCTTTCACAATTTGAGCCTAATGCATCCTGTTACTGTCATTGTGGAATATGTCTGTGTCATCAGCAAAGAAAAAAAAACACTGATGTTCAGGCCTGATCGTTCATTATATTCAGGTTCAGCTGACCTCATTTTATAGACACATAACATTGTTCAACCTACAGTCGCGGAAAAAATTATTAGATCATCAAAAGTCATCAAAAACAATGGTTATGTAATCAAGTACTAACTCCTGTGTGTATCATGACAGAAAAGACAACATGGAATGCATAAAGCACTGTTTTTGTCAGTACAATGCCATAAATATTGATGTAAGAACTGAAGTGATTTTGATTATTATCAAGAAAACATGGAAAATGGATAAATATCAGCTCTGAAATTAAACGCTTATGAGCTATTTTTATTGTTATCATTAAATTTGTCCAAACAAATGCACCTTTAGTTGTACCAGGCATGAAAATGAACAACAAAAAACAAACAAGGGTGGTCTAATATTTTTTTCCGCGACTGTAGACCTGACCAACTAATCAACCCCAGATCATAACACTGCCCCCACAGGCTTGTACTGTAGGCACAAGGAAAGATGGGTATTTACTTCATCTGCATCTTTTCTCACCCTGATGCTCCCATCACTCTGGAACAGGGTCATTCTGGACTCATCAGACCACATGACTTTTATCCATTGACAAACAGTCCTACCTTTATGCTATCTACAAACTGATGGTTGTTTAAGAAATGAGAAGCTATTCACTGCATTGGTTAAAGAGTTAAAGAACTTGTTGCAGCTGAAACACATTAATCACTGCAGTAATTATCCAATGCAAGGCCCCTACTTCTTTGTTTAGTTAAATCCACAAGGTTTTTTTTTTTTTTTTTTTTTTTGGCTGGTCAGTCTAAATCAGACATATAGGGCTGGCCAAGGGAAGGTTAACATCTAGATAAAAAAAATATATATATATATATACATTTAAGTATATCACTTCTAGTGTCTTGCACAAGTTAAATTTTTTTAGAAAAATGTTTTAAAAATACTTGGAATGCATTATATTCAGCATAAATGTATGTTTGCATTCTTAGTCCGTCAGTGCAATTCAAAGCGTAACTTTGACCCTCTTCTATTGGACCTATATTATACTTATAAGTTGAAAGGTCCATTTAAAAACCTTTTGCTAATCTTTTAACAGTGGATACAAATATCTAATAAACTGAGATAAATATATGTTAAAATGTATTCAATTAGTTTATTAAGGTATTTGACTTTTTAGATATATATGCAATGTATATACGAATAAATATGCTGAATAAACAATTGAAACTTGTAATTATTCTCCTTTGTCCATCTGTTACCAAAACACTTGGCAAAACTCTTGCTATTTTCTGCCCTTATATACTGAAAAGACACAAACTGTTTACTGTTTTGTAAAATAGACACCCTAGAGGACCAACAGTAAAGGTTTTACAGTTTTATGAACCTGGAACCACACTTTAAGGCAAGTTTTATAAAGTGGTCAAAAACAGACATTAATTTTCTGGCCATCCTTTACACAGAGGTTTTTAGAATTTTTAAGCCAGAAAATTAGGTTAAAACATTTTTTTTTTCCAATTACACATCTAAAAGTGCCCATTATTCCTGGCAAAATGAGGTATCATTCATCTTTCTACCATAAACAGTTGTGAAAGGGCAAAGAAAAATGAAAGGCGGTCCATCCAGTACCACTTGGCCAGGCCCACATTTTGATTAAACTTGACTGAATCCCTTTTACACTGAAGATAAAAGTAACTCAACCTTGGTTTTATCTGGACATATTAACTAAAAATACTTAACAAGAGATACTTAAAGCTGCACCTATCAGTATTTTAGATTATTTAGACATTTACTTTATTGTTGCATCTGTAGTTCACCTTCATAGAGCTTTTGAGTTTCTTACTCATTCATATCCACCGATTCATATCCACTCTTCCCATGCATGACGTACAAAACTGAGATCGATTGAAGATTTGATATTTATTGTTTGTTTTTTACCTCTCTTAAATCTGATCTTAGCTTAACAGTTTAGAAATTTGTGGTTTACCTTTAACTCAGCTGTAAGACTTTAAAGCTAAAGCTGGTTATAAGAAAAAAAATTATATATACAGTGAATCCCTGTGATTTGATGCATTAATAATTGCATTAAGTTATTTATCCACTTTGACCTTTTTAAGGTACCGTACTGTAAGTTTGAGGTATATACAAAAGCTTCATAAAAACAGGCAAAAAAAAAGACCAAAAGAAGAGTGAATATCAATTTTACTGACTTACCTAATTTGAAGACAGATGAACTAAAAATGATAATCGCCACTTGCAGCTTTATAAAGCTAAATTCATGCCTCAGACTCCCTCAAACTCAGTGTGTTGTATGTGAATGACACCAGACATAAACTCCTCTATGCATAGAAAAGCTGATGTAGTTTCCCTGACAACAAAATATTCAAAACTACACCATCATCCGCATATAGCTCATTTCCAGGTATAGGTGCTGGGGACCCAGCTCATTCTGCTGTGGCATCAGAGGAAACATTAAACACTCTTCTTGCTCATCTTCACCTCTCAGCCCAGAGAAGAGGGATGAAAGGAAGGCGAGAGATGCTAAAGGAGGGAGGGAGGATATCAGCCGGGGCTCAATTGGACGACTACACTCTGCCTTCTCTCACTGTCACCCATTTTGCTCTCCATGTTTCTCTGCTGACACCCAGATTATCATAAAAGAAGACGACTGCCGTGCAGATGCTGATTTACAGCTAGCTTCAACCAATCAATCTCAGAAGTTAAGATTAGCAGTAAAGGCTTCAAGCTCCCTCTTCCTTCTTCCTTTACCACCTTCTCTTAGTCTTATTCTCATTCTGTTGTTTCAACCCCCCCCCCCCACACACACACACACACACACAGGCTCAGACTTCTTTTTTTTTTATGACGTTGTGGGGGTATTTTAATCTAAGCAAAAAATAAGAGGCCTTAAATTTCATTGCATCAAAAAAGCTCTTTCAGGTATTCATTGCCGCTCTACTTTTCACTTTCAACCTCTCAGCAGGAGGCTTCCACTAATGACATCTTTGTATATGACACCCTGCTCTCAAAATGCCACTGATGCCTTTAGATGAGCTGCACTGTGATCTCGATATATGAAAACACACCTGACAGATCTTTCTTATTGACACACGCTGTAACTGATACCAGCCTGTGCGTCCTTAGCCCGAGGCCTCACTCACTCCCTCCCTCACATAAAAGCACCTTAGTGAATATACCCACAACTAAAACGGACATAATTACTCCCTGGGTATTTTAGGATAATTGTTATAACTTATGATAAATACTGTTTTTTCCCATCACACAACCTGTTTTATGGTGAGGATCAGCAGTGTCATAAAGAACGAGGCGCAGCTCTTAATCATCGGGACAAATACACCATTAACTTTTGAATTCATTTCCTGAATCTGCATCGGCAATGGTAAACTCTTCCTCATTATGGAAGCAGATGCTTTAAAAGCCAGACTGGATGGGATCAAAGGCCAGCAAGGGAGAGAGCGACTGGCTCCCTCGCTCGCTGCTTTAGCTCATTTTCATTATCATCCGCTGCCTAAAACATCTATCGCATTATGCATTAACAGTTTAAAAGCTCCTCTTTTCTCCGGCCTCTTGAACACCTTTTCAGTATTAGAGGATGTCATCGTGGCCAAAGCGTGGCAGAAAGCATCGCGTCAAGTCGATCAAATCACCTGCACTAATGATGACAGCTCTGGGAGTGGGTTTGATGGTAGGAAACAGAGGACGAGAGCGTTTGTGTGACTGTGCCAAGTACATCTGCACAGCCACACAGTACTGCGCAAAAGTCTTAGGCCACCTTTAGCTTTGTTGTTTTTGCAGGTTTGAAATGAGCATACTTATTTAACTCTCGTTCTCTTTTCTGCAGATACAAAAAAATACTGGAAATATGTGCACAGCCTTAAAACTATTGAACTAAATGGGCTGTAAAGGTTAAAGTCACTATTTAGTGTGACCCCCAACCCCATGGCAAGAAGCAGAACAACACAGAAAATTAGAAGGATCTGACGTGTGTCGAATGAAACTTTATATAAAACATAACAAAATGAATGCAATAAACCTCATATCGTCTGAACAAAAGGGTTAAAGGCGTGCAAAGGGAGGTCACACTAAATCAGTGGTTCCCAACCTTTTTTGGTTTGTGACCCCATTTTAACATCACAAATTCCTGGTGACCCCAGACATTCAAAACAGAGAGAATTTTTTTGGCTAAAAATTTATTTTTGATCATGTAATAGTTTGCTATACTATGCTGCAAATAAACATTAATTTTAGATGACATTTAGGCTATATAATGTATATTATTATGGACGGAGGCAGAAAAGCCAGGTTTAGATTACTGCACAAAGTGACAATTACTAGAAATTTCAGGCAACCCTATTTGAATTCCAGATGACCCCAGTTGGGGTCCTGACCCCATGGTTGAAAAATACTGCACTAAATCCTACCACTCTGGTTTGTAAGACCTCTTTTTTCCCTGAATCTATTATTTTACTGCTGTACATACTTTCCCAGAAACTGAGAAATGCATATATGAGGTCATTATAACTTTACTAAACCAACAAACCTAATGTTGGTCTACGACTTTTGCACAGTACTGCATCTAAACACACAATCGCTCACTATTTTACAACCATAGAGTCTAGCAATGTTGGAGTGTGTATGTGTATATATATTTGTGTGTGTGCCAGGCATTGGCCGGAGAGCCAAGGAGGCTGATGGTAATGTATTTTTCTCCAAACAAGAAAGATTGCTGAATCCCTGCCTCCTGGAGCTGGGCAGGGGGAGGCTGAGGGTGGGGGAGTGGGTAGTGATGCCGGGGATTCAGGTATATGGATGGCCTAAGGAGGTTTCCATCATTCATAAAGCACGGCCGCCGTACACGCCCTGACGCCGAATTGATCTTGCAAAAGAAGCAGGGTGGCAGAGCGACCACTTCATTAGTCTCCCTGAGCTACAAATCACCTGCTAGCGCTGCGGCACTCAGAGGGACCAGTGTTACCCATGCTACATTACTAGACTACAGCCTCAACAGTCTAAAGTGACCGGCCATTCATGCAACCATTATGAGTGAGTTATGTAGCAATGCAAAAATATTCTCTACACATCTTGCATTACTGTGGGTCACAGCAACACTCCTGCAATAAATGTGTGAGCTTTAAGTGAAAGATAAAGCAATGTTCAAAGGGGAAGTGAAGCCAGGTCTGTGGAGCTCTGGAATACTTTTTGCAAGCATTTCATATTATGGGTACACATTTTTTCCATAAAATTTACCTGAAATATATTTGTAAATGTCTGTGCGAACACTACATAATTATGTAACATCTGGCTGTATCCCAGCAGAAAAATTCTGGTTTACATTTTTAACTGAATAAATAAATAAATATATAAATAAATAAACAAACAAACAAACAATATAAAGTGTCCTACAGAGGAGGTGATTAGAGATTGTAGTTAGATATAGATTAGATATCGTTTCACCATTTAGTTTACTCCTGCATGATTCTGCATAATTAGACTAAAGGAAATACACCAGGAATTCACAAACATTTCTAAACCTTAATCACTTTTTCAATCACGGTGTGCTTCAAATGCGTGTCAAATACATGCATGTTGTCAACTGTCAACGGTGCCAAAAGCACTCATATTTAAAGGCTTTAATGCAAAAAAAATGTCTCTACATCTCAAGTTGTCAGTGAAATTTCACTGTAGATCACATGCTAGCTATTTAGTTATTGTATCAGCTTTTCTCTCTCTCTCTCTCTCAGTGATGATCCTGCAAGGAAGCTCTTCTTTGTTCCAGTTCTCTTGCTGGCAACTTTGCCGATTTGTTTTACACTCAGAGAAACTCCTATTGCGCTGTATTTTGGCCACACCACAGATTTACTTTGTATGAAGCTCTAAAAACCAATTGTGCACTTTACCTTCTGACCACCAAATAGCAGACATATTGAGTTTGCCACTAAAATCTAGCAGCTGAAATATGAGAAACTGGATCTCTGTAAAAAAAAAAAAAAAAAAAGTTTAACTTCCTTTCATTTTCCAATGATAATAATGCTTTGGCTTTGAAACAAAAAGCAAAAAGTGGTATGAAAAAGGTTTTAATTAACTTCTGTCACCTTCTTTTGATTGACAGACTTCCCTGTTTGCCACAAATATGTGACATTTCCCTCTTTTATTATAAAAAGTGAATAGAAGAAATCCACTTGTAGTAAGTGGCTTTATAAACTCATACCTTCGAACACAAAATACATGCAATTGTGGTTCAGCACCAATATTGTTAGGTCAGCCATAGTAAATAGCCAGGTATTATTCTGTTGTAATAGCTGTTAAAGAGGCTTCATGCATATAGATGTTTTATTTCAAGCTGACTGAAAACAAGCACTTAAGCTTTCATGAGCGGCTTATGGGTGAAAATCATTACCTTGATTGGCTAATGCAGGTCATAGGTGTTACATTAGTATACATGACTGTGAAAACTTTTCAGACACTGTTAAACTGCCCTGGCAGATGCCTGATCCATTTTCCCCTTGAATTTTAACATAAATGTCACACAAGTACCACATTACCTGGAAGAATAACTGTTAGAATGAATATATTGTTGTGATAATTACAAAAATATGCTGCCTGCAACTAAACTGAAACTAAAGACACTCAAATATTAATACACTGGGCTAAAGTACATTTCTGCACGGCCTCAAAGTAGTTTAATCATATTATGACAAACCTAAAGAGCCACTGCATAATAGAAGCATGGCATATATGGTGTATTCTCTGATGGCACTGAGCTAATGTGAGAGAGCAAAAAAGTACCCAGAACATTAGTCCATTATAGGCATGGGGCAAAAACCACAGCTCTAAAACGAAGCCAAAGGAGTTTTTTAACCTGTAATACCACTTACGACCACTAGATGCTATTGGGTTTAAAGCCTATTCCACAGACTTCTACTGAACTTCTCTTTAAAAAAATACCATGTCAATGTTTTGTTTTGATTTCATTCTGATCCCACTTGTCCAACTTAGACTTTCTAAGTGTTCTCCAGGTTAATCCTTAAAGGAGTGATATTTAGCTTTTTTAAATGGAATTATGCATTTTAAAACATTTCTCTGTGGTCTTTATAAACTGTAAATGCTATTCTTGGGTCTGAATTTGTCATTAATTCAACTCCACAGGTCCATCTTCAACCCTACTTTTGAGTAATGACACCAGAATGGTTATTTTGAGTGCTGGCCCTTTAAATGCACATGACCCCAAACCCTCCAGGTTGTTGACTGTGCTGCTCTGTCCCGTTCAGCCACTTGTGTTCGTTAATACAACCAACAACTGAACATTTAAGGTAATCGGGTCAAAGTTTGGACATATTTTCAGTATGGACTACAACCACTGCTGCTGATAAACAATTATGTCATACTCAGAGAAATGTCTGTCAGAAGTCTTGACCTTATATGTGCAAATGTCGTGACGTAACTAGTTATAAAACTTAACAAATTGATAAGGAATTAAAACAGGTTATAGAAATCCACTCAATTTTTGCCTGAATGAATATAAAGATAGCTTTGCAGCACCTAGAGGGTTCAAATTCAAACTTTTTGAACTATTAGGGTCCAAATACACACATAAATGAACCAAAGACTAATAAAAGTGGGTTTAGCAAAATATGACCCCTTTAATTATGATTCCATTAATATGATTTTGAGGTTAATATAAGTCTACCGTGTCTGGTTTTGATTGGTATGTATAACAGCTCACAAGTTTTGGTGCCTGTGTTTATTGCACTAAACATGTTTTGCTTGTGTTGTTTATCATGCAAATGCTTAATAAAGTCTACCTCTTTTACTGACAAGGTAACAAAGTGTTTAGCATTAGCTCACCCAAAACCTCTTGCAGGTGGTTCTGACTTTACACTACTTTTCTGAATCCAAACGCCGATATGGTTTCAGTCACAACACCAACTTCTCGCTTCAAAATGGCAGTTCACACACCAATGGGTAACGTCATGGTACCTCCATCCGCTAATTATATGCAGTCAGTTCAATCTCCCAGTGATTTCACATTGGCTTTCATCCAACAAACACTCCAGTATAACTGTAGAAACTAAATCAAACTGAAAGGAACCCAAACTCAAACCTATCCCTAACAATACATCCACTACAATACTCTATATCCCACTGGCCAAATGCTACATGTACTAATTTGAAGGCAGTTGACATCAGTGGTGCAGGGTGACATGAGCCCTCTTTGTTTCTTTTCCCTCTGTTTAGACTAGTCATGTAGTCCGTCGCATTGCTCTTCCTACTCTGCATCTGATTTTTATTGTACTATCACTGCTGCTCTGAAGTCTGACATTCCAGTGTCTGTTTTGTATTTGTTGCTATGGGAAATAACATTCAATACTACGTAAACACTGAGTTCCAATGATGCATAAGCAAAATCAAAATTTACAACAATGACACATGTCTAATTTTCCCTGTGGATAAAAGCAGACAACCCTCAAGCAAGCAGAAAAAAAAAATACTGCAGTCAAGATTGCCATCATATAAATCACTGGCTTTCAAAATGCCTCAAAATGAGTTCTACAGATTCCCTAAACATGAATGCCATACATTGAGAGGATGTATTTTCCTGACTGACACTGGGGTGGAGTTTATTCTATCACTTATGAGATGTGTCTTGTCAAAATCTGGCTCAATGTGAGACAAAAACGATTACACTCACAGGTACAGTATAACTGGAATACTGCCATTTCTGTTTTTCCCGTATCCACAAGGAGTGGAGGAAAACAGTAACAGCAAAATAAAAAACAAACCTGTAGAAAACATGAAAGTAACTGACCAGTTTTGCCAAAGCCTTTACATGCAAAATATAGTAAGTATAATTCTAGTCACTGAGTTTACATTAGGTTAAAGTCATTTTTGCTCAGTTGGTTTATTTCATTAGTTTTATTAAAAAACAGCAACACAAAGCAGGATTAACTTTTGGTTCAACTCTTGAGTTTTCAGTCAATAACATGGTTTACTCCTCATTAGGGTAAACTGCTATGGTAACTGAGTCTGAAAAGTGAGCTTATTACTGTCAAAAACTAAATAAATCCACCAACCCAACACCACTCACCAGTCATTTCTACAAGAAGATCCAACACTACCAGTCAAAAGTTTGGACTCACCTGGTTTTTCTTTATTTTCATGACTATTTATTTACATTGTAGATTCTCACTGAAGGCATTCAAACTAGGAATGAACACATATGGAATTATGTAGTTAAAAAAGCGTGCCATAACTCAAAGCATGGTTTACATTTTAGCTTCTTCAAAATAGACACATTTTGCTTTTATTACTGCTTTGCACTATTTTGGTATTCTCTGGATGAGCTTCATGAGGTAGTCACCTGAAATGTTTTCCAACAGTCTTAAAGGAGTTCCTAGTGATGCTGAGCACTTGTTGACCATCTGTAGTCTATCGCATGCCATTTAAATGAGAAGGTGAGTCCAAACTTTTGACTGGTAGTGTATGTACCTCAAGACTGAATAAAAACAAGTGATTATGGGTGAATTTGGTCTCTAAAGAGAAAAGTATAGAGTTGCACAAACCATGTCCACAATATTTTTTGTACAGGTGTTGTGCCAAGGTACGTATCCTCATGCCACAGGAGCATAACTTCGACTTTTTATCTCATTACTACGACTTATCATGGGGATTTTTTTTTTCAGGGGCGGAAACGGGCTTCCATACAAAGGAAGCTCATAATTATGACATAAAAAGTCATAATTATAAGATAAAAAAACGGTCAAAATTATGAGATTAAAAGGTCAAAATTATGAATTGAAAAAATCGAAATTATGAGATTAAGAAGTCAAAATTATGAGATAAAAAGTTGGAATTATGAGATGAAAGTCAAAATGTTGATAAAATGTCAATTATGAGATAAAACATTTTAATTATAAGATAAAAATTCATAATTGACATACAACATAATTATGAGATAAAAAATTGAAATTATGAGATTAAAAGTCAATTATGAGATAAAAAATAATTATCAGATAAAAAGTCATAATTATGATGTACCACAGGGATTTTTTTTTTCAGGGGCGGAAATGGGCTTCCATACATAGGAAGCTCATAATTATGACATAAAAAGTAATAATTAGCAGATTAAAAAAATTAGAAATTATGAGATTAAAAGGTCGAAATTATGAATTGAAAAAGTCGAAATCATGAGATAAAAAGTTTAAATTATGAGATAAAAAAGTAAAAATTTTGATAAAATGTCAACTATGAGATAAAAAAATAATTATGAGATAAAAATTCATAATTGAGATACAACATAATTATGAGATAAAAAGTTGAAATTATGAGGTTAAAAGTCAATTATGAGATAAGACATAATTACGAGATGCAAAGTCATAATTATGAGATAAGAAAGTCATAATTATGACATAACAAGTCAAATATATCAGATAAAAAGTCATAATTATGAGATAAAACACTGAAATTATACTCCCGCGGCCAGGGGACACAGTTCTGATACATACCTTTGCACAACACCTGTTCTAACTAGTGTCATGTAGAGGCGTGGGGGACTCAAAACCAAAAACCTTCAGTCAGTACATAGCATGTAATCTGAATGCAACAATTAAACTTTACATTAGGCACTTCCAACAATTATTACAATATAATATTAACTCACCATAATGCAGAATCTCTGGGAAACCTGGGCTTGTTTCCCAGCATATAGACGGTCCCATCAGTCAGTGACACTTCAATAGTGTTCCTTATATCCGTTTACTCCTTTAGCAAAGCAAAGACTGATGGTTTCCACGCTGACACATGTTGAAATGGTAACCCTCAATAACTGTTCCTGCCATTCATGTTCATGGATTTGTCTTTTAATGCAGGGTCTTTTGTTTTCATTAGCTAGCTGCTAGCTGTTAGCCGCTCAGCTCATATTATGCAGAGGGGGTGTGGCGCCTGTCAATCACCTGTTGATAAAACCGTAACTTTGGGAGGAACCTTGGTATTTTCTAGTAAACGAAGCTTTCTTTCCTAAGGCAGACTGTTACCCTTCTGCTGTCCCATCGGTGGCTCAGTTAACCTTTCCCAAAAATAGCTCTCCAGTGAACTTTTTGGCTAATTTTTTGAAGAGTTAGGTTGTTCCGCTAGTGCATGAAAAAGACGCGCCAATGGATTATTAAAATGACGGCGGAAGTAGTCGTTTTTCAAAATAATATACCCGGAAGACTAATGAAAAAAAAAAAAAAAAAACTACAGGGTTAACCACGATTATTTTTTTCTTTGCGGCCCGGTATTAGTGATGTTCGATACCACGAATTTCCTTTCCGATCCGATACCAAGTAAAATTCAGGCTGATCCGATAGCAATATTTTTACAAATACACTTAATGCCTAGAAAATTACCCCCCAAAAATTGCATATTTCAAATCATAACTTCATAAGGAATAAAAGACATGAGTGTAATTATTGTTTGATTATTAAGAACTATTATAAAAATGAAAACTTGGATATTAATCCATGTTACATGAACGTGTTAACATGACACATGAAAATACTGAACATAACACTTCAACAAAAGCATCAAACATTGACGCTTTCTCTCATTCACAAGTTTTTGTTAAGGAATAATAGCATATTTACTGTTTTTCCCTTTAGTCAGTTCTGTTTTTTGCTCAGTACTGACTGAGTGAGTCACAGTTGACTGACTGAGAGGTATGACTCAGTACACACTTACCCAGGTGGAAGAAAAAGTAGTTCCCACCAATCACATATCATTTAGACGAGATCCCAATAGTTTAACTACTTTCCACTGTGTTCCTGATTTACATTACCTCAGATGACCAAAGTATCAAAAGTATCGATATTTTGATTTGTGATTCGATTCTAGAGCGTAAAGATCTGGTATCGGAGATATCGATATTTCAGTATCGATCCGCACATCACTGCCTGGTATCAAACCGGGGAGTTGGCTAAAGCTTCCACTTGTTTATGTTATAATATTTGACAGTGAGCCTGCTTCACACTTTATTTTCTGTTTTCGTATTTGTTCTTCATTTGCACACATTTACTCAGTGGACAGTTTGTTGTTAGCTTCCCTTCCTGGCTATGGCACCAGCAGCTGTTTTGCTTTTAGCCTGGATTAAAGTATTAAGTATTCGTCATATCTGTTTTCAGTCCTCCTTTGTCCTCGTGAGAAAAATGCGGCCTTGAAGCTGTCTGTGTTTGTGGTTGGTCACCTTGTTCCAACTCTGCCCCCTTAACCCTCGAAGACCTAAACAGTTGCCACCGACCAAAAGCATCTACTGAAAATGGTTGATAACTTCTGAACCACTAATTTTATACATTTAGATAAAAGACGGTCTCTCAGCTTTTCAGTGGCATCAGATATTACACATTTGGATATTCAAAGACTCTATAGTGAATATGGAGACACTGTCATATTCTTTGACATTGATTCACCAGTAAAACCCATATAGTTTGACAAATGACAGCTGGCTGTAGATGCTTGTTTTCATGTTGAGTTAATGGTATATTTTGCTGGAAAAAAAAGGACTTTTTCCATAGTGTTCTCTGCTTTGAACCTTTGAATTTACTCTGAGCTTTTATGAACATCTAGGCTTTATGATTGTAATTAAATAGAAGAAAATGCCTGCTTTTCACTGAAAAATGTATAATGCACTGGTTAATATTGTAATAAGTGGTCATAAATCTCTTAGAAAATGTTAAATTTCATACAAAATCTGTCCTCAACAGTCGTTCTAGGTCTTTAAGAGTTAACGTCAACACGCTTATAACTAGTCGTAAAATCTGGGTAGATGCAGAGACTTGACAACCATATTATATTATATTATTACATTATATTATTTTGTCAAACTGGGTAATGTGAACAGATTGTAGGTCTGTTGAACTTGCTTCATGATTCAGGCACCGGGTTGCAGATATTGGGGTGGGGGATTAGAGAAACTGATTATACTCAGGTAGATTTTTCATGGAGAATGCAATTTCCTCCTCCATGCACTTACACAATCGGCTCCTTGTAAAAAAAAAAAAAATAATAATAATAATAAAAAATCCTGAGTAATATGTCTATGTGTTATCCAATTCCTGCTGTAACCAGGTTTCTCTCAGTAAGCAGATAATTGTAAAGGTAAATAAATCCAGTAACACATGTTGCATCAAGACAACAGCCTTCAGCGACAAATGGAGAAAGTAGTTACGAAGTTTATGGTCACGCTCCAAACTGGCATGGACAATAGTACTTTAAGTATTGATTATTAGTCATTTTTATCCCACGTTTCCTTACCTCATGAGTTATCATATACAGTATAAAGTATTCTATAAGGAAAGTATGAAGTTTGCCATCTTTGTCTCCACATAAAGGGGTCATATTTTGCTAAACCCACTTTTATTAGTCTTTGGTTCATTTATTTGTGTATCTGGGGACCGTAACAGTTCATACAGCTTGAATTTGAACCTCCCAGGTGCTGCAAAGCTATCTTTATATTCATTCAGGCAAAAATTGAGTGGATTTCTATAACCTGTTTCAATTCCTGCTTAATTTGTTACATTTTATAACTATTTACATCATGACATTTGCACATATAAGGTCAAGACTTCTGACGAACATTTCTCCGAGTTCGACGCAACTGTTTATCAGCAGCAGTGTTGTAGTCCAAACTGAAAATACATCCAAACTTCCAGTTGTTTACCTAAAATGTTTAGTTTTTGGTTGTATTATTGAACTCAAGTGGCTGCACGGGACAGAGCAGCACAACCAACAACCTGGAAGGGGGTGGGGTCATATGCATTTAAAGGGCCAGCGCTCAAACCAACCTTTTTCATGTCATTACTCAGAAATAGGGTTGAAGATGGACCTGTGGAGTTGAATAATTGACGAATTCAGACCCAAGAATAGCATTTACAGTTTATGTAGACCACAGGGAAATGTTTTAAAATGCATAATTCCATTTAAAAAGAAGCAAAATATCCCTCCTTTTACTCAAATATAATCAAACTTGTATGATAAGGGTTGGATTTGCCTGGCTATATCATTTATAGAAAAATACATATGGAAAACTTTCAACACCATATGATATTCTTTTATTCTTTTGGTGAAATATTTTCCAAGAATTGCAAGCAGAATACAATAAAAAAAGTACAGATACATGAAACATTTTTCTGCATTATACATGAACACCCTTACAGAACCTACATGTACAGCTGGTATTCATATTTTTGCTTTAACATGAGACTGATACGGGGTGTTGTCGTAGTTTCATTTCATCCTTAGAGTGTGTTTACACATGCTTTCAAATTTGCAGCAGCTTAAATCATTACATTTGACACCACAGGGCTCGCTGAACTATAGCAGGCCTGTTACCACTTTGAATTACACTACCACACCACATAATTAGTCCAATATTCTCTTTATACTGGCAGCCTCAGAGTAATGATGCCAAGCAGTCAGAGGGAAGATGGAGCACTCACTAAGGACTTGGTTTGTGATCTCCGAGGAAGCAACTTCACAGAGGCAGGGCAGAGCGAAACAAAGTGCGAAGGCCTTCCATGTACACAAATCTTGTCAATGGTAATTGATCGCTGCTGGTCACCCGCACAGGACCCAGGACGAAATCAAGTGGCTTCTCCATAAAACAATGTCAAATATTGATGATATTTCTCTTCCCTGCCTCTAGAATGAATAGCCCCATCCTCCCTGTAGTTTTGATGAATGTTTGTTATTGCCTTCCCCTCTTGTTGTCTTTCTGTTGTCATTTTCACAGGGCTGCTTGTGAGGAAGCAGCAGTGCCATTTTGTGCATTTTTCTTTTCACTTCACAGCAACCAAAACCACTACTGATATTGTATAATTACTGACCTTGCAGGCTAAACTGACTTTAATATGAACTGAAGTAGAGTATATTTGCCTTCAGTTCACTTCATATTTTTAGGGATGAAGCTAAATGTGGAGGAACTCACTGCCATATATCCTCGGTGTACCCTGTGTCTTTTAAAGCCTGATATTCTTTTTCTTTTGTTATGACAGTCTTCTCTCTCAAACAAGACACAAAAGACATGGCGCTATGCCACAAACCCAGTTTTGCCACCACAGAGGCAAAATAGTCGAGACATTTGACTTGGAAATATTTGGACTTCAGTGCCTCTCAGGCCTCTCTGCCTTTTACCCTGTTTCATCTGTCAACAACTCTCTCCCTCTTTTTTAAGAAAAACAAACTATTCTCCCCCCTCTTATTGTCTGTTTAAACTTGCATGCCCCCCAACAGCCTTCCACACTCTATTCCCCCAACTGTCAGTGCGAGAGGTCTAAAAGCTCGTCTAGTCCACTGTTTCACATCAGAAACGGTTTGTGTGTTTGTCAGTTCTGGGTCTCGGGAAGAATGAAATGAACAGAGACAGAGGGAAAGAGGGGGGAAAACAACATATGGAGTTTATGATGAATGTCGGAGGGGACAGGACATGTTTTCTGTGATGGAGTGGGGGTGGGGAGGGGTGATTTTGGAAGACAAACAGAATATGACACGCACACAAGGCCAGTAGATACACACATCCTGACGGTCCCTGTCTGACTTGTGCAGCTTAACAAATGCATCTGAAGGATAGACATCAATTATTCAATCCACTTGGTTTGGAAAAATGTGTATTCCAGTGTGTGTTTGTGCACGCTGGGAGGCAGGGGGTACTGGCGATGAGGGTTCAAACAAGTCCCCGAAGGTTAGGCCCATTTGAGAAGCGAGGTTGGGCTAAACGCCAGACAGCGGCGATACGAGTGCAGAGCTGGTCCAAGGGGAATTTGGAGTCCGGGAATGGAGTGATTTGCACCAAATACTGTGGAGCCACAGAGGATTCCTTAAAGTGGAAGATCATATAGTGCTGATCCTACACCAGGGGAGAAGATGTAGGATAGAGAATGTATCATGGCACATGTCTGTATTTCTTTTCCGCCCCTATGCTTTTCTTATTTTTTATTACTATAATAAACATAGCACAGATTCTATAAAAATGAGCATCATCACTGACTAATGTTGTACCATGTGACATGTTTTTTTCTCATTACTTTTATCATTTCTCAGTCAAAAGGTAAAATAAATACACATGTAGCAATTCATTTAGAACTATTGTCATATTTTGGCCTTTTATGATCGACTCACCAGATACACTGGATGCAGGAATAACAGTCATCTATATTTAGCAAAATACTGTTAGCCATAAAAAAGAAAATCTATTGTGTTTTTTTTATCACAATAAAATAATCATATATGAAATTGGCAAGCATAATGAATATCCATTGATGAAATTCTCTTTTTGAGTTACAAAAGACATTTCAATTTTACTTCCTCCCCACAAATGTTAATATTGCCTAAAAAAAAGACATCATGTTATTTCCCGTGATGCAAATAATTATTTTGTAGGTAAATTCTAATAATATGATATCAGTATTTTGTTTTTGATAATGTGGCTTCTTGCAGCAGACTTTGAGAATGGAAATGCAACTGATCACATGTTGAAAAAATAAAAAAGTCAGGTGGTGCAGTGACACCCTTATTTAGTAAAATATACAATGAAGTAAGTTTGCTATAAAAAATTCCTTTTTAAAACTTAAACTTATAAAACTGTCTCTTATTTATTTTATGGTAAAGTTTTGCACAGACCTGAACATAATGTATTGTGGCCTCTTTGATTTTCTCCAACATTTGTATTTAAATACAGAGTTTAATCAAAAACATGCAGTGACAATACATATGAATTACTAGTTGACAGTGTATATTGTTGTTACGTACCACATTGTGAATATTTCACGCTCATTAAGTGCTCATATGCACTTAAACAACAAATGATAACTTGTGAGCATTAGTTGTGATATTGTAACAAATATATTTTAATTAAATCAGTACAATATTTTCTTTGTTAAATTGTTGATAACTTTTTCTCATCATTCACATATTTTGGTTTTTTTTTTAACATAAAGAAACTAGAAAATATAAACATGCACAGAGACAGATACACACGAGAGTGATGCCTTGAGACACATGTTGCTAGGACACAGTGCATCACAAGTGGTAGCAAGCTGTCTTGTTTGTGCAATGTATAAATGTGTGTGAGAAAGAGTGTGTTTAAAGATATGCATTTATTTGTGTGTGTGTGTGTGTGTGTGTGTGTGTGTGTGTTGGAGTGATAACCTGCCAAGGAGACTCAAAAGAGGCAGCTAATGGACTCCAACCGTGGAGTGCTTGTCACACAAACATTTCTGCTGTCACAGCAGTTTATCACACGTAACACAATGAGACCCCCCCCCCTCCGTCCCCCCACTACTCAGACACACACATAGTTGCACACATGCACACACAGGTCCCAGAGCAGCCATTTGTCCCAGCTTACAGAGAGTGGATGGGAGGGAAGAGGAGCAGAGAACAAAGGAGAAGAGACAGTCAGAGAGAACAGTTGTGTTTTCACAGTTGTTTTAGCAAATCTGATGTGACAAAGTGAAAAAGAAGGTTTCTTGGCACCACACTGCTCCTGACTGAACACACACTTGACCATTATGCGTGGGTGTGGGCGTGGATGTGAACATTTAGAATGGTATATCACATCACTTTTTATGACACATCACGTTATAATCTGTGTTCTTGAATTTTATTTACCTCTTACTGGCATCCTTCAAAAGATTTTACTGAAGCATCACATTTTTTTGTGCTAAATAATTGTCCAAATGCACTTAATAGCAAGTGACTCATTTGTTTAATACGAAATGAAACCCAGGTGTAACATTTAGAGTCATCCTGAACTGCAGTGTTCATGTGTGTGCAAAGGGCAGCTGGATATCTTGCATGTATTGAAATGACACACAAGTGTCCATAATTAATGTCCAGATGTAGAGTCAGCAGTGGCTCAGTAGCGGCACTCGCAGGACTCTACAGAGTTCACACATACTGTACAACTACACATACACAACAACAGTAGCTACACACACACAATCTACTCATCTAGTTGCAAAAATAGGAAAAAAAGATGAAAAAAACTGCCCTTGGAAATTCAGAAACATCCACATTTATGTATTCATCACTTTGTTTCTGGCACAAAAATGAAAATTGTAGGAAGATTTTGACCATGAATTGACAAGGGCAGAGAGAACTCTTCAGAATGGTGTGTTTTGTTTTTTTCCTGAGAATATTTGACATAGGCTGTTTGGTTATGGTAAAAAAAAAAAAAAAAAAAAAATCTTCAATTTAATTTTAGGAGCTCTTACTTTTATATAAGTGTGCAAAGTCTTTATGTCCACATTCACACCAAAAAGATATCAGACCTGCCTGACATTTTCAGCTTTATGAATGGTCAAGTTTCCCATTGGTTTTTTTTTTTACGGTTCAGGACCATGGACAGCGCACTATAGCTTGTAAATGTCTGGTGAGTCCAAAAAATGCTCATAAAAGTATTATGGTTTGCAGAAGTCCGAATTCAATTGGTAATGAAAAAATGTGACTTCTCATCGGCAATAATAAAACTCAAGCGCAATATTTATCCTGAACATTAGAGTTTGAGGCTCATAATTGTGGAAAATCCTATAAAAAAGAATTGTGTCATTAGAAGGGTTTGAATAAGTGATAATACAAGGTCAAAGTGTTAAAAAATAACTTTCAAACACAGACAGAGGTTGTTCCACAAATTTTAATGTATTTGTTAATGTTTCGATCTATTCTAAATAAAGAAGAAATACTTGCAACAGTCATCTGAGATTAGAAAACACATTAAACATGATATAAATGGGGTTCTTTTTACACTTACTTCCCCTTCACCTTTGTCCTCTTTTGGGACATTGATGCCTGGTTATACAAAGCGTATTTCACTTCTAGAACACATGGGGTTTGTGTTGTTATCCATGTGTGAGGGAATGTCCAGCAGGGAGTCTTTTGGTCTTTTGTATACGGCTGAGCCTGGACCAGTAAACCTACCTGACGACCATCTGAACAAATACCTATTATGGGTCACAAAGAAAATGCGTATCTGGACTCATATGGTGTAAGTGCAGATCAGACCCCAAATATCAATTTCAGTAGTGTCTCTGTTAATTCTGCAAGATGATGTCAATGAAAGGAAGGTGTTCGGTTGAGGGAGTAGATTCCAGGCCAGCGATGGATCCAAATAGTAACTGGAGTAACTGAAGTCTTCTGTACTCTGTAAACCCCATTTGCATTTATAATTTAGACATTTACCTTGTGGAGAACTTTCCTGATATAAGCAGATCCGACAAATCAGTTCTGTTGACTCTGTAAGTAACTGCTGGATGGATTCCTCCTCACGAGTTTGCAATATTTCCTCCCAAAGACCCCCACCCACTATAGGGCACTCAGAAATACTCTGAAATTCAAATTTTCAACTGTAGTGTGTTATTGGAGGACATAACAAGACTTTATTGCTTATGCGAAATTTTTCAACATTTTTTAATGTCATGTAGAAAATCAAGTTCAATGAAGTTACCATATTTGGTTCCTTGCCCAGAAGTATATATAAAAATACAAGAAAAACACATGTAAGATGAAAGGAACATGTGTTTTAGAACATTAGACCAACATAAGTGCTGATCCAGACCCCTGTCCACATCCACATGATCCCTTTGAACATCATTCC
>JAPQRP010000019.1:11217099-11228468 GCA_037367295.1 Apogon hyalosoma | reverse complement strand
TCCACGTCATTATTACAAATGAGAATCAGTTCTTAACTAACTTACCCGGTTACATAAATAAATAAATAAATAAATAAGCAGCTACATGGTCACCCACCGACGTCTCTGAAACACTGATACACCACCAGTATGATCTGTACAGAATGTCAAAAATGTCAGAATGTCAAGTTCTCGTCGACTTCACCTAGACAGAAAACTTCATGCATGAGACTGCAACTTGTGCACGGTACAGCTTTCAGACTTCATTTTATATGAGCATGTGCAGGTTTCATAAGATCAGCACATGAACTCATTCAAGAACATAGAAAGGTAGTACGTCAGGCCAAAGGCACCTGTTCTAGTTTTTCTCTCAACACACACACACACACACACACACACACACACACACACACACACACACACACACACACACACGTATGTACGAACGTGCACAATAAACACACACATACTCCTTCACACACCCACTCTTTAAATCTCGGAGGAGCTGCCTGTGTACTCTATATTTATTATCCAGGGTGGCACTGTTGATAGATGAGATACCTACTCAATTACAAGGGCACAACATTGCCTTTCCAAGCTGATAGGGTGAAAAACTGGCTCCTTTCTTCTTCCCTTTGTTTTTTTCTATCCCTCCATCCAGAAGGGTGATATACAACAATGTTGGAGGGATACATCTCTCTGACACTCAGAAACACCCCACACCCTGAAACACCTATCACCACTGGAAGGGTGGACATGAACCAGTCAAATAAGAGTGAGGTGGTGACTCTGCCTATCGTGGTATTCATCCCAGTGGGATTGCTTCCTGTCTTGTACGCAGACGCTGCATACAATCAGAACAAACATGACACACACACACGAGCGTAAGCGTGGACAGAGTGCAGCTGCAGCCAGGGGGGTACAGCAGCATCAATCTCCATCCAGCTGAGATTTGTGAAGCAGAGAGATCGAGAGGAGGCCGATGATGCCGGCTGTTTCGAGGCGGACATCTTGGAAGCGTGATGTTGAGCTATGTTCCTGCAGCGGGCCGGGGGGGAGGCATCGACATATAAAATGGTTGTAAATTTGCATTAGGCTCAATCCATCATCATAGGGTGGGTGAGAAGTAGAGGCGAAAGGGAGCAGGGAGGGGGTGGGAGAGAGGAAAAGAGAGAGAGGATGTGGAAGACGGAGGGGAGGAGTGCATGGCAGTGGTGGGACAGTTGTTGAGGAGGTGGTGCGACAGTGAGCAGGCTGCAGCGCCGTACGCCGTGGTGAGGCCAGCCCTCTCCTCCTCTCTGACAGATTCCTATTTAAGTGACTGTGAATGCAACAATTCCACAAATAATTTGTCAAGCCGTGCACAGCTGAACTGGCTCTGAACCCGGCTCGCTCTCTCTCCCACTCTCTTCCTTGCTCAATCCCTTGCCAGCTGCATACACACACTGGTAAGCAGAGATCTATATGAACTATGTACAGCTACATTTAAACAAAGTAGCATCTTATTGACTTTTTGTGCAGTCAAAGCAAGTTTATCTCTTTGCATTTGAAATATGGTCTCTCTAAAGAGTCCTGGGTAGAAATCACTGATGTGTTTGGCTGAATGCAGGGTGTTTTCTGAGGGGTGTCCTCTGGCTGGGCCCTCAAGAGACATGTAAAGATCGCTTCCAGGTGTGTATAAGACCCAACGGAAAATGTTGAGTACTGAATAACATCCACTAGTGTCCAAATCCATCTACTGGTGTAAATGTTTAATAATTTCTGATCCACTAATCCTATCAATACATGTAAATACTTGGTGTAAAACACAGTTTGTCATCTTTTCACGGTCATCAGATATAACCCATTTGGACATTCAGAGGCTACGTAGGTACCGCGGAAACACCATCGTCTTCTACAACATTGATTCACCAGTAAAACCAATGGATTTGGATCAATGACAGTGGATGGAGATACTTGGTTTATATTATTATTTATAGCTTTGCTGAAAAAGTCACTTTTTCCTCAGTTTTCTCAGCTTTTAATACAATAACCCTCAATATTAATCTGAGCTTTTATGAAAATCTGCATGATCAGTAAATTAAATGTAGGAAAATACCTGATTTTCACTGAAAAAAATGCAAAGTAAAGAAGATAATTTTGCAATAAATGGTGATAAATTACTGAAGAAAGGTTAAACATAGTGAAATAATCATTTGGGAACTGCCACCAAAGTTGCACTGGGTCTTTATGGGTTAAACAAAGTCCAGTTACAAAATTGAAATTCTAACCAATCATGTTTCTAGTTTGCTCATATTTAATCTGTGAGCAGTAATAGCCTCAACGTTGCAAACTAGATTATATCTGGTCACAAAATATTCCTGCCACAAATGGTGCTCACAATGCTGCCCCTTTAACTCAAACCTTCCTATTTCAGCAGTAAATGTGAAAACATTCTGACAAAGCCACACTGTTGCAGTGAGCACACATTTTTAATAATTATCTCCTGCACTTAGAACAAAACTTAACACAACAGCCTAAGATACCCATTCCCTGAAAGAGCAAATGTGCAGTAAAGAACATTTTTGTATCTTTCAGTGGGCTAGCCAATGTGATGTAAGGTTTGACACTAGATAAACTAGATAATGGGAGTAAATTTATGTAAAAACAGACTTTGCTTATCCCAAATGCATTGTGTGAAACTCAGGTGTGGGGGTTGATTTCTACAACACTGGATGTCATCAGGCCGTGTTAATCTAGTGTGAACAGAGCTTCATGTCCCCCTCATATCACCAAAGTCCTGCAGTGTGAAAACTGTCACTTCTACTCATTTATAAGACCTTTAACAATCTCACTCCCTCCATCAGGTGTTCTGTGTCAGTGCGGATGTGGGTGGATATCCAATGCTTTGGAATAGTCTTCCCCTCAGAGTCAGATCTGTTAAAGCTGCGTATGACTTTCATCACCAATTTTTCATCAAATCTGTAAAGTCATAGCCTAAGTATCACAAATCCGTAAGTCTTTCGGTTATTATGCACCTGAATCTTTCCCTCACAGTGAACAATTTCAAAGCGTACTCCAGCATAAACAGTCCATTTGTTTACAAACAGAGCCGGTAGGTCACTCAGGCATTTTCGGAAATTTGTCACGTCGTGCTTTGTGGGAAGCGGAGTTCCACTCAGCTGCAGTAGCAACAGGCAATGAAGCTGTTTCCGTGTTTGTTGCCGCTGCGGCCATAATGCGACTGCGTGGAGCTCTGCTTCCCACAATGCGAGTCGTGACAAATTTCCGAAAATGCCTGAGTGACCTACTGGCTCTGATTGTAAACAAACTACAACCTCACTTCCCGTGAGAGAAGAGATTCAGGTGCGTAATCAAGGAAAGACTCACGGATTTGTGGTACTTAGGCTATGACTTGGGTTTGACAGATCTGATGAAAAATTGGTGATGCAGCTTTAAATGTCTTGGATTCTTATTTTTTCCGAATAATTTTAGTAGTTGAATAATTATGCTTTCCTTTTTAATTGCATTATTTTGCCTTTAATATTAATTTTGTTTTTGTATTCAGTTATTCTTTTGTCAAACAATTTCTAAACTAGGCCGTGAAAGGTGTCGAATGAAACCTGATGTATTTGCTTCCAGGTAGAATACTGTGAACATAAGAAGATTTACAAAAGCAGCAGAATTATTACTATCACTTCTGCCAACATTTGTGAGCAACATAAACCACTGGTCAAACCAGTCCAAGCAAGGCTGTAGCTTTAAAGGAATGACTTTTATGTTTTTTTTTCTTATGTGTAGATAGTAAATAAGCAATACAACTGTATATTATAAGAAAATGTGTATATTCCAGCTGGATAACAGACTGATCTTCCATTTATGAGTAACATTTTTATTTCTATTTTATGAGCATTAGTGACCAGAGTACTTAAAGATGTGGGTTTTTTTTTTTTTTTTTTTTCATCTTTCAGGTATCATAAAACATCCTGGAGTGGTTTTATGTTTTTGGGGTCACACAGACACATACAAGCAGAGGTGAAACAAGGCAATAAGACTGTTTTACTTGCGGTACAGTATAACCTCTGTGGTGCTCTTCCATCAGAGCTGTGATCTGGTGAAGTATGTCCCTTATCTGTCCCTGTCAGTGGGGGCATTACTCACCCACCAAGTTTTGTACGGGTAGGTGGGGGCGTGTTGTTGTCAGGCCAAATTGGTGATCAATCACTACGTCAACTAACCCCCCCTCCTCATGTCAGGCTGATTACATGCATAACAATAGAATGGTAGAGCGAGAGATAGAGGCGAGGGTAAAATATTTTAGATAAAGATAGGTGAAAAAAAAAGAAAAAAGAAATATATCAACTCAAACCCAAACTGATGATGTTTGCATAATATATTTTTTACAACACAAGGTGGATGCTGGGAGTGGTGGGATCTGAATAAGGCAGCAGAGAGAAGCAGCTGAGGGGAAATGGAGGAAAAGGCCTTAAGCAATGACTTCAGAGGGCATAGCAGAAAAGGGAAAAAAGTGTTCATTCATCATTATTGTCATGGGCTTTGGCAAATGATAACAATTTGTCTTCATCCCTATTTTTAGACAATGAGCCACAATAGCCATTTTGGCCAGATGGGAAAGAGGGCCTGTGTGAGCAATATGCTACATTTTGCTTGATGTCCTTTATATGGAATTTCTTAATTAGGACTCTTTGCCACCACTGTCTGTTTCTGGACTATTATTTCCACATGCATGCAGTTCAATGACACATTTAGATGTATGGATCCACATGCAGGGCATGTAGCCACTTATTTCTTTGAGTCTGTATCGATTGGGCTTTTTGTTATTTGTGAACTGACAATAATGAATTCATGCCGTATAGTTGTGCAACTTCTGCGAAAGTCAGAATGATGATTGTCAGTTATGTTCAGGAAATACATGAGCACATGAGCCAATGTATGAAAGATAAAGAAACAATTGAGATGGTGCATGTAATATAAGTTTAAGAAAAAACAATACTACAAAAAAAAAAAAAACATGAATACCTATAGTAATTGAGTCCCATGGGTGCACTGATTTCCCAAAAGCATGTAGCATACCCATAAACAAGCAGCGATGATCGACACAAGGAAAATGTTGACATGGGAGAAGGAGGCTTTATTAAAAGTCACAAGGCATGTTATGTGATAGTGTGTTTGCGTGTTACATGGGAGCCCTGATGTGTTTGTCCCTGTCGGTCCTGTAGGGAGGTCATGCTGTGAACTAAGAGGGATGAAGATAAATAGGAGCAATGTGGGACATATGGAGGGGGTATAATTGACATCTAACGTGCAGAGTGACCCTTTGACTTGTAGGTTACCACCAGGCCACAGCGCACACACGGCATTATTTCAGCCAGCTATGGGTGCATTAGTGAGCACAGCAATTAAATAACCTCTTTGTGATGGCTGGTATTGAACAGTCCTCTGCGTTCTGGTGATATATGAGATGTAAGAAGCACCGATATAATAGGTTTTAAAACTCTTATATGTATGTAGGAGTTGCAATGCATATGAACTCCCAATTCATACCCAAATCATCATATTCAACTTGATGAGAGGTGGAGATGGGATTTAATTTGGGATTTAAGTTTTCTTCTTCCCACTCCTTTTTGAACAATACATATGAGTGCTTCTATGAAACTGGGTTCATGTTGGTACCTGGCACTTTTCCAGCTTTTTAGACCCAATAATAAAAGAGAAATTTAGACATATTTCCCCCCAGGATGTACCTAATGATGACCTCAGATGAATGCAAAAAAAATTATACTCTTGCTCTGAGCCATCCCAAAATTAATTAATTTTTAATGAAATATTGGGGCCAAAAATAAGACCAAAATTGGGACATGAAAAGCTACCTAGGTGTCAGTGCATTAGATCTGGACCACATGGCTGTAAATGGTCTTATATACCACTATAAATAAAGACACTGTGTTAAATGTGACAATCTTAGTGGTTTTTCTAATCCAGACATGCAGATTTTTCATGAATCATCAGTCTCATTCCAGGTTTCGTGTGTAACCCATCGTGTCCACTTGTGTTACACGCAGAACCTACCCAGTTAAATACATACACATCGTGAATTATTTTGAATTAACAGCTGTCATTTTTGTGAAATACTTTGCCTTGTATAATTAGTTTAATTCCCCAAATGTACCTGTGAGAGACTAAAGAGATATTAAAAAAAAATAGTAGCACGGAATTTTTGTGTCCTTTTGACCATGTTACATTTGGATTTTTGTATTAAAAATAATGCAAAATAATCTAAAAATGTGTTTTATCTGAAAAACAATTTCTCTTTTATCTCAGTAAGTATTTATTTTTAAAATAAACCCAAAGTGCTTCCAAACTTGCTTCATAACATTAGTCTACATCTGGTTTGAATTTTTAGCCCCATGTCCTGTTTTTAGATACCAGTTTCATAGAAGCACCCATGTTGAATTTATTTTATCATAAGTGGACATGGCGATTACTATATTGTTTTGATTACCTCTAATTGTTAATTTATGTGCTCTGCTATTAGTTCCTTGCACACACACAAAAGTTTAGTTTTTTCTTCTGCTTGAAACAATTAAATAAATAAAATTAATTTTATTACAAAAAAAAGTACTGAAAAAGCAAGTTAACCATCAACACAATGAAATGTTGTTGACTGCATTAAATCTTTGAATCTTCATATGATTCACATCTTTAGCTGCCACAAAATTGGGATTCTTTCCTATTGTCGTGTTTTATACTGCTTCAGTCTTCTAGTACAGACATGTGTGCATTTGTGGCTTTGAATGTGTTTGTAATAAACAATAAAGACAAAAGGAGTACAAACAACTGTTTTTAACTCGTTAAATGGAAAGAAAGGACTTAGACTTAAACTTTATTGATCCACAAGGGAAATTAATTGGTCACGATAGCTCAGTTACACACAAAAACAAAACACTCTAGAAAAAATATGAGCAAAAAAGCAAAAAAAAAAAAAAAAGAAAGAAAAGAAAAAGTGTGAAGAGACAAAAGCGTTAAATAATATGAATATGATACACTAATAAAGCAGACGAAAAATCCAAGAAGGAGCATTTACTATAAATTATGTAGTATAAAGTATGATTGACAGGGATAAGTGTTAGAGGAAAAAAAGGACATCAGCAAAAAACAAAACCATTTATTTTACCCCATGAATCCCAAAATGGTGCTGAATGCTTTCATTATTCTGTGTGTCTGAAATCTGAGTTAATTACTCTAATTTTACAGCACTGGCAGTTAGGCATTAGTGACTGTATTTCCATCTGCGTTGATGGGAAGCATATGGTGACAACAAAAGACAAACCCTGGTTAACAAAAGTTATTGTAACAAAGTTAATACCCTCGCACTCTTCATGCATTATTAACCACAGGATTACAGTTGGTGTGTTTTAACAGGATTACAGCGATTTATTGTAATCAGATTGTGTTAAATCATATGAGAGTGAAGTAGCATGAACATACATTCTGTCAATACTAAACTCTGGTAGTTTCATTAGTTTATAAAGAATAATTTCTGCAATAAATTCTGCAAAGTCGGTTTATCTCTTCACACTTACTTCACACTTTTTTTTTTTTTTGCTTTTTTGTCAGTGTTTTTTCAAGAGTGTTTTTATATGTAACTGAGCTATTGTGAACAAACAATTTCCCTTGTGGATCAATACATTTTGAGTCTGTGTCCTTTCTTTGCATTTAATGAGTTAAAAAAAACAGTTGGTTATACTCCTTTTGTCTTTATTGTTTATTACAAACACATTCAAAGCCACAAATGCACACATGTCTGTACATGTCAATATTACACTCTGGCACTTTCATTATTTATCTAGATTAATTTCTGCATGATTGGTTGTACAAATGTGCATTAGTTTTATCATTTATAGAGGAGCCCAAATGAATAAGTGCACATCATGGATACAGGATATTTATGACAAAGATTTAATAAAACATTATAACATATAAATGAAAAAGTCAACATTAAAATGGGGACTTTGTTTGGACCCACCAGAACAACACAACCTTTATATTCAGTTTATTCAGGTCAAGCAGAATCCCAGTTGCAGGTTCTGGGTCAGTGTGTCAGTATGTCATACCCAAGTGGATCACAGACGACTCACCATTAGCTCGAATTTCTCGGAACATCATCACAGAGTATGAGAGAAGTGCTTTGAGGCAGGGTGAAAGGTCTTGATTCTTAGGGCATGTATTGCTTTTCTTTTCAAGTGAGTCTGAACACATTTTAATGTGATATGGAACACATATGTACTCCAGGACCCCCTTTTTCTCATTGGATGAGTCTGAAATGCTTCATATTAGATAGGTCTGAAATTTATCTAGAGACAGAATGCAGGTCTATGAGATCACATTAGGAACCCCCTCTAAAAAGAAGCACCAAAGGGAGACCTATATTTTTATTAATTTTCTAGTCTTAAGCGTAATGTGTGTGTCTGGTAGCGAAGAGAAGATGTTGGAAATCTACTAAATTGCATTCAGAATTTGACGTCTTTTTGATCATGGTCGTTTCAAATTTGCAAGATGTTATTGTTATTGATGCATAGTAAAAACAGACTGATTTCATGTTGTATGTCATGTCAGTTCTTATGGTGTTTGGTGCGCTATACGTACACATTTTCATCCTTTCATGTGTTATTCAACCCATTAACCCTAACCCAAACCCATAACCCTACATATATGTAACTGCTAACTCTAAACCCTAATCCTAATTCTAACCCTACATATCCATAACCACTAACTCTAACTCTAACCATATATATCCGTAACCGCTAACCCTAATCCTAACTCTAACCCTAAACCCTAAACCTTAACCCTACATATCCATAACCATAACCACTAACTCTAACTCTAACCATATATATCCGTAACCGCTAACCCTAATCCTAACTCTAACCCTAAACCCTAACCCTACATATCCATATCCATAACTGCTAACCCTAACCCTAACCCTAATCGCATGGTATTTGACGCAGCGTGAACATACACGCAGAAAGATTGTAATGCATACAGATAACACACCAATTAAAAGTGGTGCGTATGGCGTGCATATTTACGCAATTCATAATATCACGTTGAGTAAAAAGTACAAATCTCTTCCAGCCAACATAAAGGACGGACTGTGCAAGTCATAGTTACGTCTTAAAGTTGTCATTTTAAAGTGCTGTAAAATAAAACACTTTGTAACTGCTGCAGAAATGTTGGATTATGCACATGAATAATATTAACGTGGGCCATTGGGAATGTGGGAATGTTGGCTTGAACTGTTGCCTAAAACAGTTGAAAAGTGAATAATTTTAATTTTTTATGTAAAATAATGATGACAAAGAGATACATTTTATGCTTTTCTGGTAACAGTACTTTCTACATTCTTTAGGAAAAGTTAATACCTCACGCTGCAATAGAAGCACCAAGGCCAATTGTTCCCCACTGAACACAAATCCATCCTCCCTCCACGCTCTAAGAGTGACATATCCTCTGTATCCCACCCCTCGCTCTCCCACTCTCTGTCTCTGTCCATTTCTCTCTCCTCCAACATTATCCTATCGGCTGTATCGCTCCGACCAGTAATTTATAACACCTCCACTGTAGTCCCCCCGTTCCACAGATGTACCAAGGGCTCTTAAAAAGCTATTGATTTTTATTTGATTAAATGTCTTGCTGGTTTGCAGCAAATTAGCAAGAGTTTAATCAAATCACAATCGATACCTACTTAGTAACCCCTCGCACACACCTCATGCAAACTAAGGTAAAATTCACAAGTGAGTAATAGCAAAAGAGGACTCAGGATGAAATTACTGTGACTACATGGATTTAAAGTGGTTTTGGTTACGTTATCGTATGTATGGTTTATGTTGTGTGTATTTCCAGATTGCATATTAGACCATATAAGCTCATGCTTTTCATCCATAAACCACTCAGATGGGTCATGTCCTATTCCTTTAGGAGGTTTTTTATGCATAGAAAACACTCATTTCAGTATTGAACATCAGTAACTTTCAACATCATCAAGTTGTTGAAGTTTTTATGAAGTTTAAATATTCATAAAATCACTTATCATAAAAGGTGTATAATAGATTAAGGATTGACTTCAGGTTGCATGTGTTAATTTATTCAACTCCAATGGTCATTAAAGTATTTCAGAAGACAGAAAATGCATATTTTGGCAGATTTTAGCAAATTATTTTGATTGGTTTCCCTGCAAATGTAACTTTTCTACTCCAAAAACAAAAGGACGCCAAATGGTCTCTGTTACAGATGGTTTTACACAAACTCAGGGGTCATTGTTTTGACCATAAGAGGGAAACTATAATCTGTATAACTGTTTGACCCTAAAGACCCAGTGTCACCTTTGTGTCAGTTCCCAAATTATTTTTTTTCTCTCTCTATTTAACCTTTCTTAAGTGACTTATCATGTTTTTTGTAATATTATCCTGTGTATTTTTTTGCAAATTTTCAGTGAAAATCCAGTATTTTGTTATATTTAATTAACCGAAGAAGAACTGACTTTTTCAGCAAAAATATCAATGACTGAACAGAAAACAAGTGTGTCCATCCACTGTCACTGATCCAACTCCATGGGTTTTACTGGTGAATCAATGTTATAGAAGATGACGATGTTTCCACAGTAACTACAGAGCCTCTGAACGTCCAAATGGGTCATATCTGATGACCATGAAAAGATGATAAACTGCATTTTACACCAATTATTTACATACATTGAAATAATTAATGGATCAACAATTATTAAACAGTTTAGATCAGTAGATGCGTTTGGTCAACGGTAGCTGTTTGGCTCTTCATGGGTTAATGAATCCAACATGTCACCAGTTACACCTCAATGAAATAAAGAAAGAAACTGACATTATTATTATTATCAAAGACAATATGCAAAAGGATCAATGATGAGCATCATATTCTTAAGTACAATTGGTTATTTCCAGCTTTTAACATTACAGCTGCAGATAGTTAATAATGTTGTTTTTTATTTCAATTTAAAGGGCTCATATTTTGCAAACCCACATTTATTATTCTTTGATTCATTTATTTGAGTATTTGGACCCTAATAGTTTATAAAGTTTGAATTTGAACCATCTATATGTTGCAAATCTATCTTTATATTCATTCCAGCAAAAATTGAGTGGATTTCTACAATCCGTTTAATTCCTTCTTAATCTGTTACACTTTATAACTAGTTACATCACGACATTTGCACATATAAGGTCAAGACATGTGTCTGAGTACGACATAATTGTTTGTCAGCAGCAGCGATTGTTCCATACTGAAAATATGTCCAAACTTTGAGCCAATTACCTAAAATGTTCAGTTGTTGGTTGAATGGGACAGAGCAGCACAGC
>JAPQRP010000019.1:11198380-11209728 GCA_037367295.1 Apogon hyalosoma | reverse complement strand
AGTGGCTGGGATAGGCTCCAGCGACCCCCGTGACCCTAGTGAGGATAAAGCGGGCTCAGAAAATGGATGGATGGACCCTTTTCTACAATTTCCTTGAAAATAATAATATACCTTTTTTATGCAATGGATGACATAAATTGATGTATAATTCTTTTTTTTCTGTAATTTTTTTATTATCTTGGAGGGCGGGATAATATGGTAGGCTACAATATGCCCCTCGCATGAATTGTAGCTTTTTTTGGCATGGATCCAGCTGATGTCATGTCTGCGCGTGTGCTGATGTCAGCATATAATTTGCCTCTATATAAGTGCCAAGTTTGAGGTAAATTGAAATAAAATTTATATTTTTATAGACATTTGAAATTTCACCCATTATAAGTAAATGGGAGAAAAAAAATGTAAAAAAATTCATAAAACATTTTAACTTTGACCTACTTTTCCAAAAATGTAATCAGATCTATTCTGGGTCGCTGGCAATCTATAAACCCAATTTGGTATGAATTCAACCAATAGTTTTGTGGCTAGAGTGTTAACAAACAAACAAACCAAACTAAAACCAATACCCCTTGCCTCCCCTTCGGGGGGCAGGGGAAATAAATAAAATGTATCTTTTTGAGAGCATAGTTTTATAGTTTATTTATTCAAGTGTACTGGTGGAGTGTTTGTGTAGCCTCTAGTTGCAAATGATAGTTATTTCATCTAATTATCTGGATGCTTGGTTCTTTGTTGTAAACACTATGCAAACCACAAAATATAACAATAATCAAAAATGTAAATTCTTTGCAATATTCATATACAAAACAAAATGTTGTCCAAATGTAGCTCTGTGCCTGGGCTGGCTTGATTTCTACCTTTCCTATTTACATAGTTTTCTTCCACAGTTTACCCCCAGTCTGTCCTTTTCCTACTCTTTGTACATTCCTGAATTAGAGCCATAAAGCCTTGAGATAAGCGGAAGTTTGGCAGACAACTAGAACTTACCTTTGCTTCGCTTTCATCACATTTGTATATATTTCATGCATATTGTGTGTCTTAGCAGTAACGTTTATGCACAACTATGCTGCCTTGAATGTTTGCTTCACCTTCACGGAAAACATTTGTTGCTTTTGTGCCAGTATTGACTTTGGTCTTTTACAACAGCTATTAATAAACTGGCTGTTTATCTTTTCTGATTGGTAGACTAGAAGTTCACTGTTTTTGTCCTTGTAAGTAGATTCAACCTGTTTTTAAACTCATCCAGTTACACACAAGGAGCAGTTGGCCACCACTGAAAGTACCTGAGGACCATGCCCAGATCTCTGCCAGGATGTTGGTCAAGGTACTAACAGTAGAATTAACCGAGCATACATATTTTTGATAGAGGGGGAAATGGAGCACTCGGAGGAAACCCACACAGGAAAACATACCGACCTGGAGCTCTTTCCCGTTTTAGGTTTTTTAAAGTTTTTTTTTCCTCCCCACTGTTCTCGTGGACTTGCTCCCAGAGGATTTGTTGGGTTTCTTCATATAGTCTTAATAAGACCTTTACCTGAATTTGTGAAGTGCCTTGAGATAATCATGTTTCATGATTAGCAGTAATTGGAGATAATCTTATCTGAATTTCAGCAGCAGGACTGCGCTTTAAACACTCCCCTTCCTGTCATATTTGTCTGTCTTCCTCTCTTTAGGTACTTGGGTGGGGGGAGGGAGGGGGGGTTGTTAACTGGACTCCTGAAGAGGCTTATTATGTCATACTTGACCAGAGTTGTTTTTCCTGATCACAAATGACCATATCTAACAAACATCAATTTCATCCATTTGAGCATGTGATCTTTCCTCATGAAGTAAATAAAAATGAGAACTGAATTAAACTGGATATGCAAACTTCACTCACAAACAGCATTTCATAATGTGTGGCTGCGTCCAACTGGCACAAACAAATAAAAATTATTGTTTGTTTGTTTTTGACAGTTTTACCATTTCATGCCCTGGATGTATTTCATTATCTTGCTGAAACATCCAGTTTTGATCTTGACAGAACAGTGCATGTGCAGAAGGGAACGTGTGAGTTAAGAGAATGGAACGATACTTGGCAGAGTTCAGTGACTTAAGAGTGATTTTTTATGCAATATATCTCAAATGCTTAGGGTGTTCAAAAACTTGTGTCCACTGCATCTTTGAGGTACTAGGGTAAAACACTGTGCCTCTATGTTACTGTTTTTCATAAGGATTTCTCATGCATAGCTAATAAATAAGTATAGGCTATATATCACAAACAAAAAAGTATAAAAAAAAAATTGCTAACTTTTAATAAGCTTATCAGAAAATGCTACAATGATTTCACAGTATCAGCACTTAAAGTTTGTGTGACTTTTTCATAGTAAAGATGCTACTAATTAATTTCAATTTGTTTTATTGTAGACAACTTGCACTCCAAGTGCAGTCGATTATTTGCCTCTGACACTGGTTGGAAACCATCAGGTGCTCATCTTGTGTCAGAGAATCGGTTTTGGGGAGCGTTAAACTGCAGTGTGAGTCGAACCCGAGAGAGGGAGACTGACAGACGACAACAGCCCCTATAGCAGCTGTCACCGCATCACTTCCTCCTCCTGTTTTCCCCTCACTCCTATCTCTTTTCTTTTTTCTCCGTCTGTCTGCTCGGCTGTCTCTCCTTATCACTCAAGGGTCTGCTAATTCACCAGCAAGGTTGCACTGATAAGCCTCTCTTCCCCCTTTTTTTCCCTCTCTCTCGCCAAGTCTCTCTATCTCTTTCTGTGGATGGACAGGTCCCAGTGTCCTCTAACATGTGTCTGTCTGGATGTGAGGGTGACATGGGGACCCGAGGGTGACAGCCCAGCTTGGCCTGGAATTAAGGAGCATTACAGATACACTGATAAAGTGACACTGGCAGTGGTGGAGGAGGGAAGCGAATAGAAAAGGGGTAGTGATGGGCTGGAGAAGAAACGAAGAGCCAGATGGTGAAGGGAAAGGAGCGGATGTGTTGGACTATGACATAATGACAGCATGTGATACATACAGCATGCTAATATGCGCTAACCCCTTAGTACAAGCTCACATATTAAGAGTGTGGCAAAATATCGATATGGCGTACTATTGTGATATTTAATCTTACGATGGATTATCGATGTGCTCTCGCCGTGTAGCGTTTTTTTAAATTATTATTATTATTATTATTATTAAAATATAGCCGCTATGAACTTCTTTCACTTTCACCTCACTTCCTCCTTAGTGAGTCGAGTCACCGTTTTACACGTCATCCAGGGGGCACTCTTCGTGCGAGTGACTGAAAATTAGGCTAAAGTCACAGAAGAAGAAAAAACAAACAATGGCAGTAATATGGCGGACTGGAGCAGTGAAGTTAAACTGAAAGATACACTGGCATCGGTTAAATCTAAAGTGTGGACTCACTTTGGCTTTTATAGTGTGGATGGGACAAAGCTGGATAAGGACTTTGCAGTATGTAAGAAGTAAGAACTGTCTCACAAAAATGCAATACACAGGCGGCACAACTAACATGCATACTTGAGAGACATGACGTCATGTTTTCTGAATGAGTTTAAAATGAGGCTGATCTTATGAAATGGCGTTGTATGTCACACTGGGGCGCCATAAAGGGGGGGTAAACATGACAAATTCATGGGGTCCAGCATTGCTGGGGGGGCCATAGAGCAGTGGAGGGGGCCCAGTGGATATAGGTTAGAAGTTGTGAAAAGTTTGTGTAAGCTCTGGCATACAATTAGAGGCATACAGTCACAGAAAAAATGGTTAGACCATCAAAAGTCATCAAAAACAATGGTTATGCAATCAAGTACTAACTCCTGTGTGTATCGTGACTAAAATGCCATAGTTATTGATATAAGAACTTAAGTGAATTTGGTTATTATCAAGAAAACCATGGTCAATGGCTAGATATCAGCTCTGAAATTAAACTCTTATGAGCTATTTTTGTTGTTATCATTATATTTGTCCAAACAAATGTACCTTTAGTTGTACCAGGCATTAAAATGAACAAGAAATTGAAGAAAACAAGGGTGGTCTTATAGTTTTTCTGCAACTGTAGAAACTGGGAGTTGGTCATTCAAAGCATGTAAAGTTCCACTTTTGGTTTATGGCAGTTACGGTAGTTACGGCACTTACAGAATGCACCCCCACGTATACACCCCTATAAACACATGGATATATCATGGGTTATTAAGAGCAATATATTGATAATCGCAGTATCACCATATCAAGATATTATCATTATCGTCAGCCTTGTATGGCATGTTGTATGGTGAGGTACCCTGAGATTCCCAGCCCTATCAAATACTATGCAAATACAAATTGTGCAAAAATAAAACTTGTGTGTGAGCTGTGTGAGGCTGCAAAACAGAAGACCTCCATGTATTTGTATGTGCTTAGGAGCATGTCTGAGTCTGTGACAATAGCCCGAGGCATTTTGTGTGTATTGTCTTAGAAGTGGTGAGTGTGTGTGTGTGTGTGTGTGTGTGTGTGTGTGTGTGGGGTAAGAGACTTCTCAGGAATAACACAGGCTCTTTTCTGCTCTGTTTCCTTTCTGTTTCCATCGTTTAGCCAGAGTAAGAAGATCTGTCTCAAGGTCACTGGCCTCTGTTACCCAGCAGCTCCTGAATACAATAACAGGTCCATCTCAAGCTGGAAGTCCAATAAAAAATGAAGAGAAGGACTTCACTGCGAGGATTTGAATACTAATATATAGAGGAAAATGCTGTAACCACTAGCAGAGACTGTTTTTTTTTTAATGTCATCCAGACTCAAAATGACTCAAGACTGGTTATGGTACCTGACTGATAACTGATGGATTTTCCTCTCTCTATAAACTCATTGCATACCTCAGGCCAGTGTTTAGAGCTTGACCTCAGCTGCTAGCACCATCTTAAAGTGATACTCTAACAGAAGGAATTAAAACTTGAGTGATTCAAGATGTTCAGCCTCATTCTTTTCACTCCCACTATTGCTTCAGCTGTTATTACTGCCAGTAAAAAGAGGATTAACAAGTGTGTGGTGCTTTAGGAGAAAGTTAAAGCAGGCTTTAAGTGAAGAATTTTTGTAATAATTGACTTTAATAAAGAAACACGTGCTGTAAAATTACAATTACAGTTAAAATTTAGGTTGTGATGTTTGATCATTATTATACCTTCAAGGCAAAACTAACTTCCCATCCCTGTTTGGTGTGTACTTACTTTTTTTTGCCATCATAATATAAAAGTTAGTGTCATAGCTTACTCCTAGATTCCACTTGGAGCAGCTTCATTGTGTTATGACTGTGATCTATGTTGTGTTGCTTGTGGTTTTTTTCCAGGTGAACTGCATCCTGTTACCTAAGCATACCAGAGCCTCTTAGAAAAATCAACCTTAGTCTATTTGTAACAGCAGAAGATCCAACTTCATCATATCTAATTATATGTTTTAATACAACAGGGTCTTTCATTCCTTTTTATCAGTATATTATATCTGCTATTCTGCTGCATTTTGTTTTGGTTTGTCTATGATTTACTGTTGTTGTACTTATGTTGTTTGGTATTTTGTTACATAAAGCAGCTGGCAACTCTATTATTATTACAGAGCAGATTAAAAATCAGCCACAGAAATACACAAAGTCAGTTTTCAGGGAAAAAATAGCACCTTGCCCAGTCTCCAGATTGTAAGATATTACAATTATTACATCACCATCAGTAACAAACACAACATTGGAAATGAAATGTACTTCTTCTTGGCCAAAATGAAAATAAAATAAATGGACAGTCACTGCAGTGATGAATATTTTTCAGCAGCAACAAGTTCTTTAACTCTTACCTAATTTATTAAACAACCATCATTCTGATAAAGATTGGACTGTGTTTCAATGGATAAAGGTCATATGGTGTGGTGATTCCAGATTGATCCTGTTCCAGAGTGAGTAGAGAGGTGGTTAAAATAATTACCCATCATGCCTAGTGACAAAACAGCGGGGATAGAAGCGGGAAAAAGGAAAATGGCATGGTACAAAGGAACAAGATTGTAGTGGAGACAGGAGTTAAGTCTTTTAAGCTTGTTTATTGAATATGATATGGAGCAGTGCACCTTAATAGGCATAGTTCTACTTCCAAGTTTTTGAACACAAATCACTGTTATTTAAAATATTAATAATAATTATTGTTATTATTTAAATTAAAAGTTGTAGTCAGTTGTTAATCTTTTGTAGAAGAAGAGTTCTCATGTGGACATGTGTTATAAAATCTAAAACTGAAAATTAGATGTAAATTTGACCTGCCTGGGGAAAAGGAGGAGGTTCAGCATAAAAGAACTGTGTCGCTTATGGAATGCAATTCAGCACTGCATAGCATTGTGCTAAAGTTACAGTTTATCTCAGTAGTAACAGGAATAGAGTGTACTGTATATGCACTGACAGCAGCCATAAGCTTATACAACACACTGTACAGTAGGATGAATCTGAAAAAGGGCACTGGCAGAAAAGAGCATGGCAGTTGAGTCTGAATAAATAAAGGTTAAAAAGAGTCAATCCAGCATAAAATGCACTCACCATTCACAAACACAGACCAATATGCAGCCTTTTTGACACAGACAAGATGTTACACACATTTTGTGGATGTATATACTGCTTTCTACATGCACACGAGAAGAGCAGCAGCCTCCAGTACCATCATAATTCACATTTTTGGATGGAGCAATCAGATCACTATTCTCATGCAAAGGTAACATTTGCCTTTATAATGGATTTCTGCCATTTCCATTATTTTATTGGGAGGCTGGGGCTCCTCTCATCATTGCGCAGATATATAGGTTAACGTCTACGTGGCATTTTAGCGAAAGGCCACCCTGAGTACCCCTCTGCCCCTGTATGAATAACTGATATCAAACTTCAAGACACTGCACAGCAGAAGTCACCGCTGACACAAGATGCATGATTTGATTCTTGGACTGGATATATACTGTATATGGTTAGTGAAAAAAAGAAAATATAACACGTGTCCTGACTGGTGATGGCTCATGAATCACAAAGGTGTAAGAATATACTGCATAAGTTTTAAAGTCACAATCAAACCTTCTCAAAATGTTGTTTATGTATCAACTGGTGTTGTGGGAAGCAGAGAAAAGATCCGAATGGAGACACAGAAAGGCAAATACAGTTGAAGGAAGTGATGATTTTAATTTCACGTAGGGGTTTTGTTCCCAGACCTGAAAAACCTGAGTTAGTAACTCCAGACTCACTATTACTCTGAGTCCAGTCTGTGCTGTTTCCATGGCAAACAGAGCGGGTGTTGACATTAATCATTTAAAGAAGAGGTGTGTGAAAATTTCTACAGTTCCTTCAGAAGTACATTTATTATTATGTCAGCAAGGTGTCAAATAAGGTATGTCCTTTGAATTTGTGTAGAATAATCCATTTTCCATCATATGATCAGAAACAGGCTTGAGTCTGATGTTAAAGTAAAGTAAAACATGTTGAACCTGCACAGCAGTGATGTTACGAGAGTCTGTTGAGAACATGGTTTTTGATGTAGTCAAATAACATGAAAGAAAACTTGTCTATAATATTATGAGAATTATTGCCACTAAACATACATTTATTTACTCATCACTGAACTATTATTGCTGTAATGGTAACAGCATATCCAATCAACATCTCCAATTTCTAACTTTCTGAATTTATTCTTGTGAGTAAAATAATTGTTAGATTTAACACATAAAGACCCAGTGCTACTCACTGTCAACTTTAATCTGAGCTTTTATGACAATCTACATGATCAGCGAATTAAATATAAGAAAATACATGATTTACATTGAAAAAATGCAAAATAAAGAAGATAATTTTGCAATAAATCATGATAAATCACTTAATAAAGGTTAAATGTAGAGAAAAAATCATTTGGGAACTGCCATAAAAGTAGCACTGGGTCTTTAGATGTTAATTCTCAAATATTGTAATATGTGTGTTTATGTACCTAAATTATATGCCCTTATTTTCATAGATGTTTGGAAAAAGAGACACTTCTTTACTCTGCCTTTAAATATAGGATTAAATTAATAAAAATAAATAACACCATGAAAATCTAATTTCTCCTTTAAAGGAGGCATAATAGTTCCAGTTATTTCATCTCCAGAATCTTCACCCCCGACTGTATGTCAACACTGTTACCATATAACCACTTAATGTATTTCAATCCTGTTTACATTTTGTTTTCTGCTTCCCTCATGCAGCCCAAATGATCTCACACTCAAGCCAGAAAGCACTAACCAGTTTGTTGTGTTGACAAAACTATCATTATCTGATAAATAAATGCATTGATGAATAATAAATGTCCAGTCGATCACTGCAGAGATGTCTCTTTCTCTGAATCCTAACTTCGTATTTCCTGCCTGTTTCATCAAATCTTAACCATGTTGTATATTTGATGAGTGACCTCTTAGTGAGGCGCCACTGTCTCTGCACACATGGCTCATCTGATTGTCGCTTTCCCCATCCTCTCCTCATCCCTGTGGCTGTGGGGGCTCAGCTAGATGTTTGTACTTCTGCAGTCAGTCCATTCCTATCTCATCGCCTGACTGTTTCCCTTTTCTGCCTTACGCCACCTTTAATGAAGCTTGCTGGCCCCTTTAAGTCCCTCTGCATTTGACAGTAATGTGACACAGTAACATCCGATGATGGGGCCCACTCCATCCACATCAATGATGAATAATACATACTCACTGCCTTATAAACATAATACATTAGTTAAAATGAACTAGATGTGTGTTATTTACGTGGCACCTTTGCATGTGCGTATTAATTAAAGATGAGTATATGCACATTTCGACCACTCTGACTGACATTAAAGGTAAAAGTAAATAGGTTATTGATGAATAATTGACTGGACAGTGGGAACGTTCATGTCTAAGCCACTCATTGGAGATGAAATGTCCACTATATTGTCTCGCTTTGTTTCTGGCAGCCGTGTTGTGCAGATTAAGGTTGAGGACGGGCCATTATATGGAGTGCTAATAGGCTAAGCAGTGTTTTCCCAGGCAGAAAACTGGATGGAATAACTCCCCCCACCCCTTGCACACACACATACACACACACTGATATAATGGGTGACAGTGAGTGTGTTGAAGAATCCGCTCCACATACAGTACAGCACTGACTGGCACTTTGTATCAGCCTCAAATGCACTCAAGCTTCATGTCACATTTGTAAGCTTGATTTCAGTCTCAACGAGTCACTGTGTTCGACTTCGCCTTTGTCCACACATAAACATCCACAGTGCTTACTAATGCTCTCACACACTCCGGCAGGGTGAGTTTATCCTTCAGTGTTTGACCGTAGTAAAGGCGCTGCCAGTCATTTCCACGGGAGCTCGTAAATCCACAGGAAAAGGAAGTAAAAGGAGCCAATTACTTTTAGATCTCCGTCCCTCTAATCAGCCTAGTGAGTCACATAAACTTTGACCTTCTAAGACCTCCATCCATTTTACTGGGACTCACTAGGTTGGATGTTGGCGTGTGTAAGGATTTGGATGTGTTCTCTGGCAGCGTATGGAGTTGTCTGTGTGTGTGTGTGTGTGTGTGTTTTAGCTCTACCAAAATCATTTCTACACACTGGCACATGATGTAATATTTTGTTTTACTTCATCATACAAGTGCATATGATGAAGTAGGATGTGGATGTTTATGTACAAGCCAAATACATGTCAGTGCATGATGTTGTACATTCTGTGTGTGTGTGTGTGTGTGTGTGTGCGTGCTGTGATGGTTGTTACGAGTCTCACCAGCAGAGTGAAGGAGAATGGGGGAAAGAGCAGTGTATTTTACTACAGTCCATCGCCAAATGAAGAAGGTGAGAGAAATTGTCCTGTCAGTCAGAATCAGGCCTTGGCTCTATGTGATCGTACTATGTTTGTAGAAGTAGTAGTAATAGACATGAAGTCAGGGTCCGACCACTAAAGCTTGATCATGACCTTGATCTCCACTTAACTAACTTCAGGACTGACCCTAACCTGTCCTTATCCTCTTCATTAGGTGTTGCAACAGTCAATGTTTTTTTTTTTATTTTAAGCAATATTTCATTACAGGGTTTGGGCAGCTTTGGGAAAAATCACTTTTTTGACTGTACTTTTTGACTTAGGTCATGGTCAGACTATACAATGGCTGTGATGTTCAGTGCGTCAGAATAGGTCATTGCCATGTCATGTTCAGTGTTGGAAGTAATACGTTACAAAAGTCTTTTCTCTTTGGCTTTTCACACCGTGTAGTATGTTGATTTTATGTGCACAGATATTTGAGGTGGACAGTCAGTTTATGTATTTTTATCTATTATATTTCATTGTGTTTTTATCTTAGCATTTTACCTTTTTATTGTGTTTTTATTGCATTTATTTTACTGTACAGCACTTTGGAAACGTTTGTGTTTGTATAAATTTGTGCTTTATAATTAAAAATGGATATGATTGGATTGGAAAAGTAACATTATAGTAACAGATTACTTTTTGCTGTAGCACAGTGTAAGGCATTACTAATCAAATTTCAGTAATATTTTACTCAGTACATGTTCAATAGCGCTTGCGTTACAACACTTTTCACCCATAATTGCTCAAATAAAAAAAAAAAAATAGCAAGCCCGCAAGACCTTAAGGAATCAAAAATGAGGCAGGAAAGTTCTATTTCCTGTGGGTGTTCAGCCAATGGGTGAAGATGGCAGAAGACAGTACATTGGCCACATGGACGTATGCTCATTATTGTTTGTTTATTTATTTCAAATATAACATTTAAACCAAACCAACAAAAGGATTTATATAAAAAGAAAGTCAAACATTTGAAAAGGAGCAGGATGAGGTTTAATTTATAATCTGACACCCCCTTATCCCGATGTCAGTTTCCCAAAGTAACTCAAAAATCCTACACATAGCAGACTAAATTCTGACTATGCACAAAACACAAACTTGCTATACATATTACGGATAGACGGTCCATTTTGCAGCAGCATTTTAGATCAAAATAAACTGCCCATTTCATAACAATAATATACATATTAAAAAACAAAAATAAACTGTCTATTTCATAACAATAATACACATTTAAAAACAAAAATAAACTGTCTATTTCATAACAATAATACACATATTAAAAACAAAAATAAACTCCATTTCATAACAATAATATACATATTGAAAAACAAAAATAAACTGTCCATTTCATAACAATAATACCCATATAAAAAAGAAATATTTTACTGAACTAAACTGACCTGAATTATTAACCCTAACCCTGATTTCAAGAAGCTAGTTAGCATGATCCCTGTGATCAGCAATGACAAGGTAAGCTAACGTTTCTATGACTAGTTAGAATTCTTT
>JAPQRP010000019.1:11166708-11185639 GCA_037367295.1 Apogon hyalosoma | reverse complement strand
GGTTCATCTGGACTAGTTGTGTGGGAGTGGGGAGGGTGTGTGTGTGTGTGTGGGGGGGGGGGGGGGGGTTGAAGGGAGGAGGACAGGAGCAGTTTGAGGGGTGTTGGAGGGGAGGGAAGGGTACACAGAAGGGGGGGCGTAGTGATAGGGTGACGGAGGCAGAAGAAGAGAAGGAGGAGCATTATGGGTGCAGCTCAGCTCAGGGGCCCGCCTCTTCAGGAGGACCGGCGGGACCCATCGGCCCATCACTGGCGCTTTATTGATTTCTACCCAGCGTGCTCTTTGTCAAAAATCAGATATGGTGCGAGCCCTCTGGACCTCCTCACCTTTTAAAAGCACACGGAGAGCCTTTTATGTGCTGAACCGAGGCGTTTGTGTGCATGTAATGGTGTACGATTGTGTGTTGTGCTCTTTGTCTGGGGGTCAGAGGGCTCTGTGATGGACCACGATGAGAGAGGGAGAAAGAGAAAGAGATGAGAGGAACCTCGCCTACTGGGCCTCTTATTGCGCTGTGAGCAGATTTCTTATCGAGACAAATATGTTTTGATGCTCTTTCATAGCTTGCCGTAGGCTGTAATTGACTCACTTTTGGTTGGACAGTGTGGACTCATTTGGGCGGCTCTTGAAAGACAGATGATCACAGATATGTAGGAGTTAAGTCAACACTTGTCATTTTAATTGTCAAAGGTCAGTAATTTTAGGGAATCTTGGAAAATGTCAGCAATTATTAACCCTGACAGACCTAGAACTATTTTTCTAGTGACATCCAGATACATTTTTTCTCTGCATTTAACCTTATTTTAGTGACTTATTAACCTTTATTATAGTAATATCCTCTGTATTTGGCATTTTTAGTGATAATCAGGTATTTTCCTATATCTAATTTACTGATCATCTTGATTTTCATACAAGCTCAGACTAAATTTATATGTTAACCCATAAAGACCCAAACATCCACCATCGACCAAAACCATCTACTGATCTAAATCGTTTAATATCTGCTGATCCACTAATTCTATCAATACATGTAAATAATTGATATAAAATTCAGTTTGTCATCTATTTATGGTCATCAAATATGACCCATTTGGACGTTCTGAGGCTCTGTAGTGAACGTGGGAACACCGTCATCTTCTACAATATTGATTAATATGTAAAAGTTGGATCAATGACAGTGCATGGAAACACTGGGTTTATGTTCAGTTAATGATCGATTTGATTGAAAAAGTCACTTTTTCTTCACTTTTCTCTGTTTCCATAACCCTCAACTTTAATCTGAGCTTTTATGACAAGCTACATGATCAGTGAATTAAATACAGGAAAATACATGATTTTCACTGAAAAAACTTGAAGAGGATCCTATTACAATAAATGGGTGTTTATGGGTTAAATCCAAACTGGAGAAAACTGAAGAAAAAGTGGCTTTTTCAGCAAAACATAGTCTATCATTAATTGAACATAAAGCAAGTGTCTACAACCACTATCATTTGTCAAACTGCATGGGTTTTATTGGTGAATCAGTGTTGCAGGCAGTCGTATTTTCCATCATATCTGATAATGAAAAGCTGAGAAACTGCATTTTATCAGAATTATTTACATGTATTAATTGTATTAATGGTTATTATGCATCCTAGATCAGTGGATGCTTTTGGTCAGCAGTGCCTGTTTAGATCATAGATGTTTAAGACAAACAAAAACTAGATCTATGTGCAGACAGAAAAGAAACACATTGCATCAATAGCTAACATCAGTACAGCAGAACCCTAGATGGAGGAAATTAAGAGTAAAAAGGGGGTAAATCTAGCACAAGGTGGAGGTAAACAGGAGGGGCAGGGGTGTTGAAGTGGGCGGAGGTCTACTGTCCAAAGCCTGCTCCACCTCCGCCACCCTCGACACAGAAAAAATATTATGCAGCAGCCGGGTTCCCATTGAATCCCAGTGATTCATTGCCCAATTTTAAACTGCCAAGCTGTTAAATTGCATCAGGTCTGCCAAAATTCATTCTAGGACTATGGAGGAGATATGAAAAATTAAATGTCATCTCAGCTACAGTGGAAAACTTTTACCTCTCCTCCTAGCGGGGGCAAGAATATGCTAGATTCTGTTATGATCGATGGCCACGCGGGACTACACTTAACCTACTTAGTGATGTCATGTTAGGCCGCAGCGCCTGTTTACTTTCAGGGAAATGACAGGAAGGCATAAACTTTATCAGCCGCTGACATCTCCCGTACTGTCTCTCGCTCTGGCTTTCAGTCTCTTCCAGATGAACTGAGCCTTCATGTTGATTCCTACAAGCACAGTTCTGTTTTCTCTCGCATTCATCAATGTGAAACCAACACGGAAATGACTAAGAAGGATAGGAGGAGACTGGGCAGCATATACAACATAACATATGTGTTGGAAGTTAACCACAGCATTATATGTGAATTGGACTGAAGACGGTGAAGCAGCTGGAGACCTGTTGATGCAGTTTAGTAAACTGTGATTGACATGTGCTCTCTAATTAACCCTCAAAGACCCAGTGCTACTTTTATTCATTATTTTGTATCTCTATTTTTAGTATTTAAGTGATTTATCACCATTTATTCTAATATTATGCTCTGTATTTTGCATTTTTAAGTGAAAAGCACCTACTTTCCTATATTTACAAAGATCCATGAAAATAAGGACATTTAATTTAGGTACATATACATACAGATTGCCGTATTTGATTATTATTATTATTATTATTAATAATAAATTATTAGTAATTCTCAAAAAGACTGCTGCAGCTCCACTGTCGAACAGACAGGTTCAGGAAATCTTTCCTGCCACATTCCATCTCACTGTACAATAAACGCACCTCTGTCTGAGGTCTCTGCTCATAAATCCATTTGCAGTTAAATATCATTTTGCACATTCCTGGTTGGAATATTTCAACTTGTTTTGCACCTCACAGCTCAATTTCAGCACATTACAGTTATTATCCAGATTGTACCCCGATCTTTTTTCTAATTTAGAGTCCTATAGTGTTTGCTTTTATGTTATATTTTTTCTTTACTCATGTTTGCTGTGGTTTTAAATTGTTATTGAATGTGTGTCATGCTGCTGCTACACTGTAATTTCCCAGTTTGGGATAAATAAAGTATGTATGTATGTACCTGTCTGTCTGTCTGTCTGTCTGTTGATCTATCAATCTATCTTATCTAATCTAATCTATGTAGCTAGCTAACTCATAGAGACCCAGTGCTACTTTTATGGAGGTTTATTCACCATTCGCCATTAATTCTTATACTCTGTATTTTGCATCTTTCAGTGAAAATCACCTACTTTCCTATATTTCCAAAGATCTATGAAAATAAGGACATATACAGTTGCGGAAAAAAATATTAGACCACCCTTGTTTTCTTCAATTTCTTGTAAATTTTAATGCCTGGTACAACTAAAAATAGATTTGTTTGGACAAATATAATAACAACAAAATTAGCCCATAAGAGTTTAATTTCAGAGCTGATATCTAGCCATTTTCCATGTTTTCTTGATAATAACCAAAATCACTTCAGTTCTTACATCAGTATCTATGTCATTGTACTGACAAAAATAGTGCTTTTATTCATTCCATGTTTTCTTTTCTGTCTGTTTTAGTCACATGATACATACAGGAGTTAATACTTGATTGCATAACCATTGTTAATGACTTTGATGATCTAATAATTTTTTCCGTAACTGTAATTTAGATACATAGACACACAGATTACAGTATTTGAGAATTAACCCATAAAGACCCAGTGCTACTTTTATGGTGGTTCCCAATTTATTTTTTCTCTATTTTTAATATTTCTTAAGTGATTTATCACCATTTATCCTAATATTATGCTCGGTATTTTGCATTTTTCAGTGAAAATCCCCTACTTACCTACATTTAATTCACTGATCATGTAAAAGTTCAGATTAAAGTTGAGGGTTATTATCTCAAAAACAGAGAAAACGGAAGAAAAAGTGACTTTATCAATAAAATATATCATTAGCTGAACATAAATCAAGTGTCTCCATCCACTGTCATTGATCAGACTCCATGGGTTTTACTGGTGAATCAATGTTGTAGAAGATTGTGATGGATGGTGTTTCCTCTGAACATCCAAATGGGTCATATCTGATGACCATGAAAAGACGACAAAGTGCATTTCACACCAGTTATTTACGTGTATTGCTATGGTTAGTGGGTCAACAGGTATCTAACATTTTAGGTCAGTAGATGCTTTTGGTTGCCAATGTATGTTTGGATTTTTATGGGTTAATGTCAACAAGTTAAACATAGTTGTGGCTAATCCCATTGGCTAAGGAAGAACAGCCAGCATTAACAACATCCAAACATGGAATCCTATTATATTATTATTTTAGGTATGATCTTTAGTATATTTTTCCTTAATATTTCCACACTTCTTTTTATGTGACGATACTCTAGTCTCTGTTTGAGCTTGGCTGTTTATCATTAGCCTAGGTTTGTGTCTGTAATTACCACCATCTATAAAAAGGTGCAAACTGAGGCTAATGGACACAGTAGCTTCAGTTTGCAGTTTGCAATATTTCACATCCCAATGGAAAAAAAAAGTGTTTGTGTTATTTTAATCAGTGCATACAATAACAAAACAAATTCAGGTAAAACAGATCTTCGTTTTGTATTAATAAAATATCCAACTCTAGCAAAATGATCAAACAATCTTTTATTCATTTATGTACCAGATATTTTACATCATTTACCATATATCTTTGGTGCTGTTGTTTTATTATAAATAGATGTTTGACTAAAATGCAGCACAAAACCTCAAAACACATACACACACTTTTTTACACGAAAATCACCATTTTACATTTATTGGCCCACCTGTTTCTAACATCTGAACTGCTTTTTTTTCCTGCCGTTTTTTTTCTTGAAATGCAACTTGTCGAGAGCTCCCTCCATGATCGCCACACAATAAACACTGAATCCGTCTCTCCCCCTCTCCCTGTGTCTTTTTTCCGACTCCTGCTGCTTTACGCACTGCGAGGCGGTGATATTTATTATTACGAATATCATTTGTATTAATCATCAGGATAAATGACTGGTTTGGCTATCTGAATGCCTCATTTAGAGAAACTTGGCTCCCATGTCATGGTTATAAATTACAGGCAGGCCGGTGTTTCACCTGAGGCTCTCTCCTCCCTCGTCTCCTCTACTTTCCTGCATGTACACACACATTGAGTGCTAGTTTGTTTCCCACATCGGACTGATGGACAATGATGCTGTCATCTTGTAGCCAGGGTTTATTGGTTAGAATTAGGAAACACGTCCTATGTTCACATGAAAATATCTGCAGCAAAACCCTACAACATGACAGAATAATGACATGTGACATTTCATAATTTGATGACGTGATATATTATGTGTGGTATATTAAGCTCGTGTACATGGAATTTTTGAAGTCAAGGTAATCATACTGTTTTATAGGTACACAGTTTTATTATATACAGATATACTTTTTTATTTATTAATTAATGATTTATTGATTTATTAGAGGAACATTCATTGAGAAGCATCAGAAGACTCATTCAAGTCACTTTTCACTGTGCACCATCACAGTAAATGCCCATATTTTTGTAACATTAAGGCATTTCTTGCATGCATTCTGCTAGAGTGACAAACATGTATAGCAAATATGCACGCATTCATAGACATTTCACAGATTTGTAGGAGGGGCAGAAGTGGAATGATTTTTTTTTTACATGTCTATACCCCCCCTTGCTCCACATTTTCATATGATTAAATTATTCAGTGGTACAAACTACAATTATGCTTTATTAAAAATTATTAAAAATTCTCGCCAGCCTCCGCAGATGTGAAAGAATTTATTGCTTGCTTGTTTTTCTAATTTACATCATTGATTCTGGTGGTGTTTGAAAGGCAATGATGCTCCATATAACTACTCTCCTTCTCCCACTCACTCTCCCCTCCACTTCCCCTCTCTCACTTTGATGGGGATGGGATATATTAATGCACAAGGCAGGGTGAATGAAGGGGCAGGACGAATGGTGTTTTCCTCCATCGACAGATGTGTAAGTATCTGACTTTATTTACATGTGTTTATCAGTGTTATGAGTCATGGGAGTGTGTCATTAAGTAATTTTTATCCATCTTTATTTCTGTATTTATGAAAATTGAAGCCTCATAAAAGTCTTCCTGAGCTTATAGGATATGTAATGCACGCCTCATTATGCCCTTCTAAAGAAAGAAAAGAAAAAAAAGACTCAAAAGCCAAAGTTAGGAACAGTTTTTGAACATTAAAATAAGGAATCAAACTCTTAACTGCTATTTTGCTTAAATATGGCATTTCCATATATTAAATATACATGTGGAATTTACACTTCAAAGTTCGGCCCATTACGTGGGCCATTAGTTATACTTGTAAAAGCAGATCCCTTTGGCCAGGTTATGAATGATTAAACAGTGAGTTAGTGTAAACTAGATTAAATTTCCTTTCAAAGCAGCCATCTCCTCAGCATTTTGGAAAGCATGGGATGGTGTGAGGGACGAACAGACAGACTGTTAAAAAGGATAAAAGAGGGTAGCGGATGACAGAAGGAGTTAGAGACACAGAGAGAGGAGAGACAGACACAGAGAGTGTATTGCCCCTCTCCCTCTCATTGCGTCTTGAATCCTGAGCAATGACTGGCTACTTTAGCAATTAAAATCCGGGGCAAAGACACAGCAGCTTGCTTTGGCCCAGAGACTGGCCCATTCATCATCCCAACTGCCATAAAATAGCACTAGATGGATTCTTTGATTTTAGCTTTGGAAGAACATAAATCAAAATCTAAACCACGGCCTGTCACAAGCATCACCAGAATTATCCATTTGAGAGAGAGAAGAGCACGAGGAGGGTGGAGAAAGAGAGAGAAAGCAGGATCTAGTCTCATTGTTTCTCCTCCTCTTCACAGACAAACCCTCACACCCACCAGCTATCCCCCAGTGTGACACCCTGGGTAATCTATAAGTGTCTCATAATGAGGCTTTTTCTACAGTTCAACACCAGCATTCATCAAGCATTACAGAGTGGAGGCCTAATCTGGAGTGCTTTGTCATTTTGGGGTAGGGTGGGGTGGGGGCTTGAATAGGGAACCTGGATAAGACAAACAGGAATATCAGTTCTAATACACGGTTATTAAAAGGAATGCATCGCCAATGCAGAACTGCACAGCAGGAAACAATGGATACTAATATTTCATATTACATTTGATATGATTTATTTAAAATATCTCTGTGTACATATGTAACTCAGGAGAAGCTAAACAAATCAAACTGTTCTTGTTTAATATCTTCATCTGATGTATTGTGATCTGCATTAACACAAATTAAATACATGAGTAATTATGTGGCTTTCATGGTCCTTAGATTTTGACCATAACATTGGTGATTTTTCAGCCATGCTACTCCCCTTCTTCTAAAGCCTAAAACTGTTCTGCTGTTTTTGGAGGAATCTGAATCCATGCTTAAATCTAGCTGATTTTTTTTTTTCTAGTAAAGGCTGAAATACTTTACAATCTCATCCCAAAAGCAGCACTTCATAGGTGCCTCCTTGTCACATTTGGGGTTGGGAGACCAACCGTGAGCTGCTGTATCTGGGACTGACGTTCAACTCTCTTGGTTTATGGTTGTATATATATATATATATATATATATAAAAAAAAAAAAAGCTTTGTAATGTCTTGTGGTTGAAGTCACTGTTGAATTTGTTATTTGATAAAGTAAAGAGTTGATCCCCAAGAATCACAATAAATCTGCTTTTTTCTACAGTTTTTACACATTTTTTTTTCTTGCATTACTTGCTACAATTGCCTATTTTTTCATTCTGTGCAGGCATTTTTATGCAAATCAATTTTTCCTTGTGACTGTATGCAGACTGTGTACAAACCACCAATAGCCATGAAATGCCAAACAGATACGCAGCAAACTTTTAAAAGCAGCAAAAACAAAATGCGAATTAGATACATTCCAATAACCAGGTGTAGAGTGAATATATTAGACTGTGTTGTGTTGTTGGCAATATAGAAAAAGAAACAGAACATAGTTTTCCCAGAAGATTGGTCAGCTGATCTGTTATGTGAGTTGAGTGTTTGCTACCTCAGACTTGATTTGAAAAATTTCACAATACCAAAAAAATTTAAAGTGTTGTGACATTGAGGTTTTGCATCTGTGTTTTGTCTTTAAAAGCATCACGTAACCATTACTAGACCAAATATCAATTACTTTTCTCAATCAAATTGTATTTATCCTTCTTTTGATGTGATACTAAACTGCATATTAACTAGATAATCTGCTCTTATCATAGTTTGAATCTCATCATAGTCTGAATATATGTCATCTGCACTTACATTTTTTAAATTCATTGTCAATTGTTGTCAATCATGTTTCAATGTCTTGCTTGTTTTTTATGGGAACTCCAGGGAGAACAGATATTACTGTGGTACTAACTAAATATATCTAAATAAATAGATACCTCAATATCCTTTGCAAATAGTGGAATTTTTTTTTTTTAGAAAATTAAGAGCATTTCTGCAACTTCAAGGAACCAGGTACTCTAAAATTATGTTGTTTACTTGTGGTCATCTCAAAAAAGCATCAAAGTCTGGTGTGATTTTGAAGGACTGCAGATAAGATGGATGGTTGTCTCATCCAATGAGACAGCCATCAAAAAGACATGTGCACCAGCAGATTGATGGAGTTCCAAAAATTGAGAGACATATGTCATGCCCTTCTGCAAAGAGCATGTAGCTGCCCTTAGACCGAGCTCTCCACCAACACAATTGCAAGAGGATTATTTCTTTGCAGAGAATCAAAGCCACAAGAGACACTGACGAACAGGCTTCTAAGAAATGCACTTAATTCCTAAACTACATATGGAATTGTATAGTTCCTTCTGGGTTTCCTGGACTGTATTTGACGCAAAGGAACAACATTTGAGATACTGATGAATGCTAATTTGTTTGAAGCTTGTTTTTTTTCACCAAATTATTAGTCAAAATCCATCATCAAAATCCATAAACTATTGTAAACTGTCTAAATTTATCAGTGATAAGAAACTAAATAGTATGATATAAGACACATTACATCATCCTAATTGGTTTCACTCCTGAAAAGTGTGATGTTCTGAAGCATCACTGATCTGAAGCTGCTGGAAATGAGACCAAAAATAGAACAAAACGAGGGGCTTTTTGAAACCTGTCTGATGTGATCCTATTGGGAATGTAGGTCGCTCCATCAAGTGATACTGTAAGTGAAAACAAACAGGGAGACATTCTGACGCAGGGGGCCGCAGCAAAGTCAGGTTTCCAGCTAATGAAATCTGACTGTGATGGTAATGTTTACTGTAAAAACACTGCAAAAATAGTTAGCTTTAAAATAATTAATAATGAGCCACAGGAGGAAGTGTGTGACTGCTCTTCATCCTCCACTGATGGTGAGTCTTGCATCTGATTCCCATCAGGCCTCCTGTGTTCATAACCAGAGGTGTTTATTATTCTTGTTTCCCATTGGTTGGATGTGGATTCAAGATCAGTCTTACCTTCTACAGCAGGGGTGTCAAACATGCGGCCTGGGGGCCAAAACCGGCCCACCAAAGGGTCCAATCCAGCCCACGGGATGAATTTGTGAAATGCACAAATTACACTGAAGATATTAACAATCAATCATTTTAGTTTAGGGCCATATAAAGCCCTACTTTTGTTTCAAGTGGGTTGGACTAGTAAAAGATTACCATAATAATCTACTAATAATAATAACTCCAAAATATTCCCCTTTGTTTTAGTAAAAGGCATAATATGTTAAAATTGCACCTTTTTTTCTCAAGAATTTTCAGGTTCATGTTATTCACATTTTTGAAGGATAGTTTGTAGATGCAAACATTTTCATCATATAATTTAACTTTTTTCACTGTTATTATTTTATTGATCTGGCCCGCATGAGACTATATTAGACTGTATGTGGCCCCTGAACTAAAAAGAGTTCGACACCCCTGTTCTACAGTCAAGATAGTGGTGGTGACTCACATGTAAGTTTGGTGAAATATTCATATGCTGAAGATCAGGCAGTGTTAGGTACAAAATATTACAGATCAGAATATTTTATTATGACAGTATTGTATTTAAAAAGCTTTTGGAATAGCAAATGGAGAACTGATCCCATTGTCTATTTCTGATTTAATGTCATTTAAAATATTTTCCCTCAAAATACTACCTCAAAATGTGACGCTTATATCAGGTTTCTCACCTGGAATTTTTGACTCTAATGGAAAATAATCAAAAAACCTTGAGTCATCGTGAATTTGGAGGGTTAATTTGATCTTCTCTTTCCAGACATTCAGTGACTCAGATTTCTTTGATTATTGATGTATTAATGTGGGTATTTTTTACTTTCATTTAGATAATCAGTTCAACGCTGATCTAGTTTCCAAGAAAGTAAAAAAAGTCAATTTGCAACAGTTTTTACTGCAAAAATACAGATTAGGTGACTCATTACATTAAAAATTCAACACTTTTTGACAAAACTCATGAGTTCTGATGAACATTAATATGCAATTTAATGTTGCAGTCTCTCCAAAACCACCTGTCCTCGTGTTAGGAAGTTGTATTTCTTCAAAATAAAGCCTTACAAATACAACACCTGGAGCTAATTTCCATATAAGCCCACATCTACCAGTAAAAAATGGAACCAAATTGTGGAAAACCTGTTCTGAGCTTCACAGTGACACTGTAATGTATGTTTGTGTCGCGTTCCTTCAATATGAGCAAATGCCGATTCCTTTAATATCTGATCCTAAAGTGTTTGGTATTGATACAGTTTATCAAAGTCGAAAGATCCATCCGCTTCCATCAGTCCACGGTCCTGCCAATTCCTGCCTGCCTGCCTGCCGGGGCCCAGGATTAATCTTAGAGGGATTCGTTTGATTTGTGGTCCTCATTTGTATGTCTGTCTGTGAGAAAATGGAGGACAGCTGTCAATGCAGAGGCATTTGTCTCTGTCATCTCCTCCCCTCCTCCATCCACGTCTCCTGCATCTCCCTCCCTCTTTCCTCTCTCCCTTTCTCTTTCCCTCCCTCTCTCTGCCATTTTTTTTCCAATTCTGTGTCACTGAGCACTCCACAAGGCATCTAAAAAACGGATAATTCTACTGTCTCAACCACTTAAGAGCAGATTCAATCAAAAATAAAGCAACACATAAAATGACCTATTTTAATTCCCCCAATGCGATGGGGACATTCAATTACATCCACGGAAAGGCGCGTTTTTCATGGTGCCGACAATTAAAGTCTTATTTAATGTTTAAGGCATATTACTTTCCTTTATTACGGATCTCATAACAAAGTCAGCAGCCGTCAAGGTGCAAAAAACCCCCCTGTCCTTTTGTTTTGCATTTTATTGCAAAAGCTCATCAAAGCAAGAGACAATGGAAAGAATGGGGAACTGCTTGAAGTGTGTGTCTGTGTGTGTGTTGGAGGCTGAGGAGGAGGAAAGGGACGAGGGACAGTTTACTATGAAACATTTTTTAATTCTATTGCATTAGTGTTTCTACAGTGTGTCTACTTCGAAGTATTTGGAAGTCATAAAGGTATTCTGATGAGTCATTCTAGACTCTGTCATAAATAAAAACAAAAGCAACATCCACATTTTACTGCATTTTGTCTTTGCACTTTTGTAATACAATTTTATTTTATGTATTTATTTTTTTTGTGGATCAAGAAGATAATGAGGACAGTCAAAATGGATAAGGTACGAAGCTATGTTTTTAAGAGTACATTTTGTTTAGTCTTCATGGACCCGGAAAGGAAAAAAATACAATTAAGGGTGTCCTGGATGCCTCTATGACCTGGGACAAAAACAAATTATACGCAGAAGTTACACTTGGCGACTCATTTATGTAGGTTTTAAGGCACATTTGGATGTCTTTTCTGACACAGATGCAACTGTATTTTATTTGGGAAACAGGCTACATTGATTTATATATTGACTTTCTTTTTGTCATAAGGTGGTCTGGTTATGTCCACCCTTGAACTTGACATATTTTGTCTTTTTTTTAGTTCTTAAAAAAAAGACATTAAAAATAGTAAAGGATGAAACGCATGATTTGTATGCAAAATACATCATTTGCATTTCTCTTTGTTATGTAAAATGTGTTGCACAAGTTCACCCGCTTCATGTGCAGCTTAAGCACGTTAACAAAATGCGAAAGTATTTGTGTTTGAGGAGAAGTGACTTCTTTCCTCGGTCCAGAGAACAAACCCGTGGCCGTGCTGGTGTGGCTGGTTGGCTACAGCACCGCTCACTTCATTGGCCCAATGAAATACAGTGTTCATTAGGCCATTGATCAACTAGTCTCATCCTGTCACAAGATTACAGCTGGCCAGCGCACCCACCTACACACACACAAACACACACGCACACACACACCTCTGCGGTAAGACACAGGGCTGGTAAGTGGGGTCAGAGGTGGCTTGTAGTAATCCATCTAACCAGCGTGACAGCGGCAGCTAATAAATCACTTATTCATCGTTTAATCCATCGTCTGTCGCCACCAAACTCCCAGAAAACAATGCCTTCACAAAACACACACCCTGCTGCAAAGCAACCCGCATCCATACAGACAGGTGCACCACAGCTGGGCCTGCATACACCATTAGAGATAAAGGGCATATAGAGATGTTCAGAAACACCACATATATACTGTTTACTTGTTGCCAAGCCTCCATATTAAACAACTACTGACTATAACTATAAATACTCACATTAAAATAACAGTTAAGAGGTAATGAAGTGGTTTTATTTGTCATTTACCCACAGTAAGTATGCATTTGATGTGTAATCAAATCTAAATACTGGATAAAAGTGCTTTTTCATAGCTGTTTTACTGTAAATTTTCAACTAAACTGATGGTACTGTGATCATTTGTGTTTATTCTGATGGTGCTATCATCTGTTATATTCTCCTGAGGATATAAGCAGTAACTGCAAACAGATGATGTCTCCCTGGAAAGAGAAGTACAGTTGCAAAACAGAACTGGCACACTAAAACTGATGTAAAGTCAGGAGCTGAAGTTTTACAAAAAAGAATTATGTGTTTTACTCATGAACGACTGGCCCTAAGTTAACAGGAATAACTGCATGTTGAACCTTTGGAGATTTCAGTCCAAGTTACTTTTTTTTTTTTTCTACACAGTTCACTCATGTATAAAAAAAAGCTCTTTTGCTGTGTCCAGTCTTTTGAATTAAGGTTGCATTCAAAACCCATCTCTCCGTTGAAACTCTAAAGACCGTCCTCATTCCAGCAGCCTTAATTTGGTCTTCCTTTCTTCGTCTCTACCCATCGCTCCTCTTAATTCATGCTTCTCCAAAGCATGTTGTCTCACCTGACAAGAGAGAGAAAGGGGAGAACGAAGCTGTGGACTAAAAGAGAAAAGAAAGAGAGGGAGAAAACGGGAAAGGAAGGGCTGATCGTACAGTTTAATTACCAGCCCTGACTTGTAAGTGCTCTGGTGGGGAACTACACGACCCAGCTACAAGAGACAGCTCCGCTCCATCCCATTAGAGTGGGAACAGAAGGATACGCTGCTGTCTGTTTCCTCCCGCTGTCCTACAATCCTTCACTCCCTTTCCTTTTTCTTCTACACTTTTCTTAAAACCCTCCCTTTTCCTTCCCTTGAAACTCCCACTTCTTCCAGTTAACTTTGTTTAAAAGGCAAGCGGAGTACATAAAATAATTGTTTGTGAGATAAGGTCTCTCTGTGGCATCCCCTTGTCTCTGTGATTGAAAGTCGCAGGGTTAAGAACATGAGTAAGAGGTTAACGGTAATAAAAATAGCTATTAAGCATATATTCCCTTCCGATGTGTCACTCCGAGAAAAGGAGAGAGAACTAGAGAAAGAGAGTAAGGAGGGAGGGATACTGGCACCTAATTACAAGGAGCGCACTTGGCTGCTTTTATCAGTAATTGGAGTATATAGCCCTTCATTATAATTTACTTTCTCCCCCAAACTGTGATAATGCAGACAAGCAGAACTGAGTGGGCCTGTTAGTGGCCCAGAAACTGACACCAGTTAATGGTTAATTATAATGACTAAATTAAAGGAGTGACGGTGAAAGGGCACTGGATAAAGCCCAGGCACTTAATTTAACAGGATCACTATCAGAGAAAACTCATGAGTTCAAGATTGGAAATAGAAGAGGTAAAGACGAGAGAAAGAAAGAAAAGAAAAAAAAATAGAAGAGAAATTGGTCAAAGAGAAAACAACAGAATTTATTTTTGTAGTTTTGTAGGTGAGCGGGGAGTTGGAGGCAGGAATGTGTGTCCAGGGATTAAGAGACCATTAATTGTCTGTTTCAGACTGTGATTGAAAACAGGATGAAAACATATTTTCATTTAGGTGTCCATTAAATGTGTCTTGCTTTAGTTAAGTAATTACTGCTCTGGACAATGTTACACACCCAAACACAGACAAAGAGATGCTGATGTGGCTGTGGCAGGTCCACAATTAGGTTCACTAAGGCTGTTTTTCGCCTGGTTTTCCCTGCCTTTTATTTACAGGCTTGTGGAAAGTCAATATGTGTTTTTACCAGGGTTGGATAGAAGCACTGTAATATGTGAATGTGTGAACAGGATTATATTATATTTTATTGATAAAGCCTATAAGACTGTTAATTGATATACAGAGACGCATAGGGATTTATACTATTACCACGGGAATAAATTCCACAAAGTGTTTTTTGTTTGATTATGCACTAAATAGTCTGTTACTTGTTTGCCTGCTATTTACAGATGAAACATTGGATATTCATTCATAGCATTTTGTTGTTTGCACACTAACAACTGCGAATTATAAAGTACAGATAACATATAAACTCACATCTGCCTGGTCTGCTTCCTGCCAGGTGTTCAGGCAAAAGATTCCCCAGGGACTTGGGTACCTAATGTAGTTCCACGAGGGTTTATGGGACAAGGGTCAAAGGGTATTAGGTGTGAGGTTTAAATGTAAATATATATGAGTAGTATTTATTGGTGTTTATGTAGTGTATTCTGTATAAATTAATATTAATTACATTTATTGTATGGTTAAGATATGTGTTTCCATTGTAATTTGTATGTGTGTGTGTGTGTGTGTGTGTGTGCATTGTTGGCTAAATACTAAAGACGAAATGGGTAAACATCAGAACATTTGAGGATTTACTGCAGGATAAACATAACATTATGTGTCAGAAATCAGTGAAAGGGAAAAAAAAAATCCAATAAAATTAAATAACCCTCTTCCTGCTGCTGTAAGCCCCTCCCACCAGCTGGATTAGGGCATGTGTATTTGCCAATAGACATATCCATCCTTCCTCTGAAGACATCTGTGATTGGCCAAATTATTCTGTCACAGGCCAAAGCCAAAAAACAGAGCCAAGAGGAGGAGCAAACGTCTAGTTTCTTTTCAGACCAGTACAATGACCAGTAATGAATTCTTCCCCCCATTTTTTATCCAAATATATCGCTTTATTTCTTCATCCTTCATTTGGGATAACCCACAATTTCACTTTCCCACCTGTAGATAACCAGCTTGGAGAACAATGTTTGGAAACGACATCCAAAAACTCCACAGGTTTACTGTGAGGGAGCTAAGATAGGTATTAAACACCTCTGGAATGCTCACAGCTCATAAACGTACTGCTGAACAATATATTAGATGCTTTTTCTTTGCTAATTAGTTTCATATGTTCGGTAGCTTTCAGCGCTACCCAGTGGAAACGCTCATACTTATTTTCATTTTTGTGACTTTTCAAAAGTTTGCTGCAACCTCTCGTCATTTTATGGAAATAAAGTTAATGTCAGATCTACTGATTTCACACATATGAAATTAGGTATAACATGTGAATGTGGACTTCTTAAAAGGCAGAATGTGTGGAGCTGAAGTGGATATAAAACTGCTTCCTGACTTACCAGGGCAACCCAAATAGTTTTATATGTACTCAGGGGCACCATTACCAATTGTGGGCCCCATGAAAGGTAAACGTTGTGGGCCCTTTCATAAAATTCAGTAGCTTGTTGGGGGGGGGGGGATCATGCTAGCGTAACGTCACTTATGCTAGCCTGAAAATGAAACTGAAACTTAACATGCTTTCAACATCCAATTCCCAACTTCTGTGCCTCTCTTGTACAGTGGATCTTACATGAAATGTTCACAACTAGTCTGTATCCACTGGACCCCCTCCTCTACTCTATGTTTAAACCCCCCCCCCATTGGCGCCCTAGTATGTCGTTGTTACTGAGGAGTGAAAATTTGAACAATTAGATCTGAATTTTTGAAGTATTTTCCAAGTGCGACCACAATCATGAGTGACAGATGGTAACAGTTTTACCTTGTAATGTTAAACCTTCTTGTGCTTGACAGTAACAAGAAACATTACCAAGTATTTTATTTTTGTCAAATATTAAAAATGACAGTGAAAATCTCACTTCTAGGTTTTGGATGTTAACTGTATGATCATGCCACATGAGATAACATGAGGTGGTGCACTGCTCTGTCTGGCATGATGATAATATCCTGCAGTGTGTGATGTGGCTTTATTTCCAAATCTTGTAAAGTGTCTTTGTGTATCTGTGCATGATGCAGACTAATTGCAAATTGAGTAATTATTTTAAAACTCCTATAGTTTTAAACTCCAGCTTAAATGTATTTCTGAATGTTTGCATGGAGAGAAACTGCAGCAGTATGTGTTTGACTGTGACAAGACACAGTGATAGTTTGGTCAAAATCCCATTAGTAGAATTGATGTTGTATTATTAGGTCATGATGGGATCAGTTAATAATTAAAATCCAACCTTTTGTCAACCTACTGTTGCCGGTTGCCTCTGCTCAGCCTATCCACGTTCAGACCTGAAATAACCCACCAGGATCCAACCAATGCTGCACAAACACACTGCACACACATCTCACAGTCTCACAGCTGCACACGTACACATGCAAACATTACTGTATTTTCAGAGTCAATAAGAATCTGAACTGTCAGAGGCCTGACAGGATTTTTACCAACAACCTCGCCAGTGCAAGCGCTGCACTCAAACACGACTCACTGTCACGTGCAGAATATCAACTAAGTTGACACTTGATGTGTATTATCATAATCGTGCGATTACATGTGTATTTCAGATTTTCCCGCTTCAAATATGAAGCATATGCGAGCGTGTGACACCGTTAAACTCTCACCCACTCTTTCCTTTTTCTTCACACACATACACACACACAGTAAATCCGTGGCTTTGTGTGGCTGTCTCCTTTGGTCCCTCTGGCTTTGCCTTAGCAGAGTGGCTGCCCCACTGATCCCTTTGCATCACAAATTTTGGCACACATTCCTACCAAGGTAATCATCATCATCATCATCTATGCCAGCATCATCTTCATCTTCATCATTAAGCTGGATCAGAATCATCATCTTACACTGCCATCAGAAACCAGCCCTCCTGGTGGCATCCGCCCACACACAAGCATCCCCTCAACACACAGACACACACGCACACACGCACACAGTGGAGGATCATCGCTGCAGCTCTGGCTCTCCTCTAAAATCCCCTGCACCATCAAAGGGAAAGGCCTGTCTGTCAGTCATGCGGGTGATTATGGGACTGAGTGACAGGGGACGACTGACACTAAGCGGCCGGGCTGAATGCACCTCCGTCAGGCCTGGCAGGTCTGGGTGACACCGGGGGCTGGGCCGCGTCCCTCACGTACGGGGATTAGCCTCGCCAGCTGCCATCTCAACGCCACTCTGCTCTCACTCACACTAAGTGGCAAACTCACATGCTAGCAGGCAACACATGAGCATACATACAGTGTGGAAAACACACACAGTAGTAGGCAAACTTCACTGTATGGACAGGCACATACGTGTTACACCCTGAGAGCACATGCACCGACAATAAAAACCTCAAATGGCATATAGGCACACAGTATACTGCAAATGTACTGCCTTGGTCCACGTGTCAACCCTTAAAATAATATATCACTTTAACAAGGCTTTGCTGCTTGTAATCCCTTTACAGCTGCAGAAACAGATTGTACATAAAGTCCACAGAACTTTGTACACATTGCTTACTGTAAGGAATCACATTAACTTTAAAGCTTGTGTGGCCTACTTGTAAACATGTATTAAATTATAAATGATACACACATTCAACACACATAAATAAATATACACAAGGAGAGACTCTTTGGTGCAGCGACATATGCAGGCTTTTGTCACATGCAGAGCAGCAGCAGTAAATATTTTGTGTATAGGTGTAATGAACAATACGTTGGCTTTAGGTTTGGTTAGTGTCACTGAGCAGATGACTGTCAGAAACAACAATGAATGGGAAAAAAAACATAAGGAAGAGGATGTAAATGAAATTAATTTTACAATGTGTACTGATTTCACACAAAGATGTTCCCTATTTCAAGTGATTTTAACAAAACCTAACTGAAAATACAGTGAAAGTAGAAGGGATAGTATAGTGAAATAAGGAATTTCCATATGTGTAAAATCAGATGCAGTGTTTATGTCAGTTTTCATTCATGCTTGTGGCTCACAGAAAACAGTACAATCCTAAAGACACTTAAACTGCACATTCCTGAATCACGCTCACCTGACACGAAAATGTAAACAGTAAAACCAGTGAACACTTTAGTAACTCTAGCATCACATTGACTTTACAGTGTATTTTTGTTGAAATGATCTGATATAATGATGAAAAATATCACAACTACACAACTTGGAATGTTAAAAAGGGTGAAAAATAACCCGTCCTTTTATTTCATCTGTGTGCATTTGACTAATAAACCCTCCATTTTCTTGTTAAATTGAAGTGCTGCTGCAGATCTTTCTCTGCTCACTGGGTCACACTCAGTGCCTGC
>JAPQRP010000019.1:11147640-11166317 GCA_037367295.1 Apogon hyalosoma | reverse complement strand
CTCAGCTTCGCCCCCCTCCCATCCATAACCTCTCTAACCTGGCAGACTGCACACCTTGGGCTTATTCAGCAGAGTCAAATGCCAGCCTCTTTTTCTTCGGCAGCTGCTCTTCTGCTCCCGTGCGCTCACATTCACGCCTCGCCTGCCTCTTGGAAATGGGATTGTCTGGGAATCCGATTCTGCCTTTTCCCCAACAGGATAATTGAAAATGGGACTGCAAGGGCGAATAAAAAAAAAAAAAAACAGAGGAGAAATGCCACATGTTCACCGCTATACTCCCATCCTGCCTGTTGATACTGCCCAAACTGTATTAATATTTAGAATTTAAGATAAATACTAGCACTACGATAAAGGAAAGGACCAACTGGACAGTGCATCTTGTTTCTCCAGTTACTATGAGCCAACTTCTTCTGAATGATTTTTTTTTTTTCCCCATTTTAGAACATTATGGTATCTACTGTTAGGGCACATTATTGACTCCTACTACATTTGAGTGTGGACCACTGTTACTATCCCCTAAACCAGAGATTCTCAAACTTTTAACAGTGGAGTACCCCCTGAAATATACATATTTTTAGCCAAGTACCCTCAACTCTGGCTTCAGCATTTTTGATTGAAAAAATGAAGCAAAATTTGTTCTTGTGCCAAAGGTGTCAAACTTTTGTAAACAAACAACATAATTAGTTTTTGTTGACAAAAGGCTAATTTATTCATTAAGGACCAATTCACTTATTTTTCTCATCAATGAAAGAGGGCACTTTTAAATTTACATTTTGCATGTGAAATTTACTTATAAAGATTTGTTATTTTTAATGTATTAATTCCTCAAATAAACTCATCTAGGATAATATCAAATTAAAATGTTACCAAAGCTTGGAGGGGTGGGGGGCTCTGAGTTTTTAAAAATATCAAATTGAATTAAGGTCAGGAGTGTTAATTTTATTACATGAATGTATTTATTGTGCTTTATATTTCAGCATTAATTCTCAATATTTATTTTGTATTCAGTACATGATGACTTACTTGATGAATTAAAAAAAAAAAAAAATCAAGTAAGGAGTATGTGTACCCCCATTTGAGAAAGACTGCCCTAAACTAAACAGCCCAGAATGGACAGAACAAACACATTTTTAGTAGTAGGCTTAGATCAGGGCCAAGGTGAGAGCAGACTGGGATCTGTGAGTTCACCATGAGGGATTACGCAATATACACAGTGTGCACCTAAGTGTTGGTGCCAGCGTACGCTACGTAGCCAAAACGCCCGGATAGTAAATCATTCAGCTCCTTCCATTGTATAATTACTACTGTGATTAATATGTTTCAGCTGCAACAAGTTCTTTAACCCGAAGGGATGCGGTGAGTCCAGATTGACCATGTTCCAGAGTGATGGGAGCTTTAGGGTGAGAATTGAGGTGGATGAAGTCATTATCCATAGTGCCTAGTGCCTACAGTACAAGCCTGTGGGGTCGTGTTATGATCTGGGGTTGATTCAGTTATTCAGGTCCAGGTTTACAATGTTATCCATATCATAACACTTGAAGGTCTCAGAGCATCTGTGTGTGTATCTGCAGTTCTGAGAAACTCAGATGTTTTTAACTGGCCAATTTGGGAACTACAGTTGAGGAATAGCTCCATCTGTACGCTAACCTTTTCATGCATAGTGGTCACTACAGTGGACAGCTATTCTACATTAAATATCTCAGCAGGTTGATAGGACCAATATTTTGGGAGATATTAGTCATTTTTTAATACAATAGCCTTATAATCATATTGCTCGGTTGACCAGAAGCGCAGTACCACGCTGCATGACGGGAAATGAAGTTAAAAACAGGAACGATACATTTACTAACTTCAGTCCCTAGATATGGGTATTAGTATGACCCATGGTTCCCCTCAGGTGAACGTACTAGTATGTCCATAAAATGAGGTCATTTGAACCTGAATATACTGAACGACCAGGTCTGAACTTCAGTGGGTTTTGTATTCACTGATGACACAGACATATTCCATGATGACAACACCAGGATTTGTTAGGCTTGAACTGTGAACGAGGGGTTTAGGGAGCACGGGACATCTTTTTCACACATGGATTAGACACCACAGAATCCAGACCTGAATCCCATTGAGAATTTTTGGGATGTGATAGAGAAGACTTAACGCAGTGATGAAGGTCCGACTCCTCGTCGTCAATGCAAGATCATGGCCAAAACTTAATTAAACTGTGGATGGAAAAAAAAAATCAGGCATTTATTGTGACATTGCATAATTATTGAGTGGAATAAACAATGAGAAGCTACAGGTGGTCTAACAAAATATTATGACTTTTTTGACAAGGCAGTGAATAAAATACACAGACAGGTGAAGAGGTTACTCTCACTAGTCTTGCAATTCCTTCTAAACTGAAACTATAATATCAACTTTTGCAATTATGTTTATACTTGGTGTTTGATTAAGATGTTAAGGTATTTATTGCATGTGATTTTCTTACAGTTCTTATATTCTCTTAGATATCCAGATTTTCTTCTGGTGATCTCAAAAATTTGGCTGGACATTGCACTACAAATGGAAAAAAAACCTTCGATGTGTAATTTTGTAAGAAGAGTAAACCATGTGTAACAACTGGATTAAGTTCACTGAAGCAGGCTTTGTCATATATTTTTACTGCGATCCTATTTTCTCCAACTCGTAAGTTTATTTTATTTATTTATTTATTTCATACAAATAAAGTCCCTAAATCCTATGGAGAGAAATGTAAATAATGCAGCACTTATCTTAAATTGTGGCCATATCTCTAGGTCCTTTTGGCTTCATTCCACCACATGCTACAGTGTTCATAAAAATAGCCACATATATTCCTTCCCATAGAGGGAAAAAGGAAAAAAAAAAGATTAAAGTAAATAAGTTGAGCACATTAAGCAGAACCGTATGTCTTGACCTGACTCACACAAATTTGGTTTGTTGATAAAGTTTGCCCTTTTCAATGTCTTAAAACCTCAGATAGCGTTCTGTTCACACTGCAGGCAGAATCCAAATGATAAATACTATGCATTAACATATTTAATACCAGGAATAAAAGGGAGTGAAGGTGTCAAACGTTCTGTTGTTTATTTTATGTTTGTAATGTATGAATATGTATTTTCTGGGAATGGCAAAGAGAAACGAAACAGCAAATATTTTAATTTGGTCATTGCAGATCGGTTTTGATTTATATGAATTTCATGCCTCCCATCAGGTGCCATATCATAGAGGAAGGTAATAACCCAGAAATAACCTCGTTATGGAGACAGCACCGCGGTCTGGGCACAATGAACTCAGAGCTGAAGAATTAGTGACCTGGAAAGTGGCAGGGAGAGTTAATGGCATTAGCTACATCAGACACAGAGAGAGAAAGGGGGGAAAAGAGAGAGGGAAAGAATCATTGCCACCGCTGCAAAGGAAGGACGCATAAAAATTAAAGTGAAAATAAAAGAAAGGATCCTCTGATGGCTCATTGTTCTTCTCTCCTCATCACGGTGCCTTTTGATATTAAGAATACAGCGCTGTTATGAGTATTTTACCATCAGCGTTATTATTATCATTGCTGTTTGAAATAGAAATGCAGCTTTTCTTATTGTTTTTGAGTCTAATTAGTGGAGAATGGGAAAAAAAAATGTAAAGTAGGCTATTAATGAATTATTTCCTTTCATGCATTTTATATTGCATCTTTTGTTGTTTGTGAAGTGCTCACATTTCACATGTACACACAGTATTTTTACCTGCTGACAGGCGACGTGCGCTGTGTAAATGTATGTGTACGTGCATGTATCACACAAGGCTCTGACAAGATACCAGAGGAAGCACATGTTGTTTGTTTGTTTGTTTGTTTGTTTGTGAGTCTCTCATACATTAACGAGATGATCCAGCTAATACGGAAGCTCGCATTTAAACACAGAAAGACAAAACTGGAGTTAAAAAAAAAAAACAAAAAAAAGGCGATGCAGCAGGGTTGCAGGATGAGCTCGCAAATGGATTATGTGTTTATCAGCAGCTGTTTGTCCATGTGGTTGGTGCTGATGTGTTAACATACCGGAAACGCTTTCAGACCAGGACGAGGACAATTATCGGTTGAAAACTCTGGATGTTACCAAGTAATCACTTCTTTGATATCCTACATCAATACAACTTTGGACACTTTGATATATGAGGCTGCCTTGATGAGCCTGGTGAATACATTAAAAATATGTTTAATTAGCATTTCAAATCAGCGGCACTCAACTAAAAAAGAATATACAATAAAGGAGAAATATGGCTGGGCAGTTTGTGTGTGTGTGTGTGCGCGTGTGTGTGTGTGGAGGAGGAGGAGGCGGGTGAACAAATTAGTCGTGGGTTTGATGAACAAAGAGACTGGCCTCAGAACAAAGCACGTGTTTTAGCCTTGTGCCTTTCACCTTCTTCATTCATTTTGAGGCCAGCCAAATCAAAATGATCCTCCGGGCCTCCTCTTTTTTTTTTTTTTTTTTTTTCTTATTTCTTCATCACTCTCAAGCAAGAAAATATTCTGTCTCTAATTAATATGACCTTATGAATTTTTAATAAAGCCAGATCCCTTCTTTGAAAATGCAGTAGGGAGCCTTGAAGTACATGTGTCAGTATTTGCACTTAGCTCAGAGGAAGAAAGGGGAGAGAATCTGACTTTGGTTGAACTAGTTTGTGATGAATAACTGATGTACATTTTAACCTATTTACTTCATTTTGATTTCCTTCACTTAGTGCACTTGCGCATCTTCAGATCACTGGAGATGATTGACAGATCAAGACTGTTGGGGTAAAAGTGATTGCTATTCCGTTCTTTATTTTATTTTTTTTGAAAGATGTAATGCCATGCCAAAGAGGAAGTTAAGATTTCAAACTGTTCAAAGCGAATTTCTGATGAGGTGTAATTCAATGGAAAATATAAAATGTCAGTTTCAATTCTGCACTGTGAGAAGAGAGGGATTCTCAACACTCTGTTGGCTTGCACGCACTCACATCTAACTCTGGCTGCACTGAACCATCTTTCTTTTACTGTCTATATATCCTGTGCTTTTTGTACAAAATACAACCAAACTGTGCAAAAGTTTTAAATAAACCATGTTACTGTGTATACTTACGCACACATTTACATAAGATGAATCATATTGTACATACAAATCAAGGTAATTAGAGCAACCATGACCTAATAAATTCCTGTTTATGTCTTGAGGTAAAAAAAAAAGAAAAAAAAAGATTTATGTTAATGTATGTTGTTCTATGTAAATATGACATGCTTTAAATCCATCAATTGCATAATTTAACGATTCATGATTCAAGATTCATGAAATGTTAAACAATATTTTAGTGGCAATCATGTGTAATACAGAAGCATGGAAGGGTTTATTTTGATTGTATTGATGAAAATCACCAACTTTCTTCTTCAAGAGGGAAAATTAAAATAGAGCTGACTACTTGAAATAATTTTCCCCTTCATATAACTAATGAAAAATGTCTATATAATATGTACTATACTTAACTCATAAAGACCCAAACAACAACTGACGACTGAAAGCATCTACTGATCTAAAATATTTAATAACCGTTGACCCACTAATCCTATCAATACATGTAAATAATTGGTGTAAAATGCATTTTCTCATCTTTTCATGGTCATCAGATATGACCCATTTGGACATTCAGCTTGAAGGTGGAAAAACCATCAGTAAAATCCAAGGAGTTTGATAAATGATTGTAGATGGAGACACTTCTTTTTATGTGCAGTTATTGATATCTTTCTATAAAAAGTCAATTTTTCTTCAGTTTTCTGTGTTTCTGATATAATAACCCTCAACTTTAATTTAGGCGTCTATGAATATCTACATGATCAGTAAATTAAATACAAGAAAATACATGGTTTTCATGAAAAAACACCAGAAAAAACAGGATAATATTATAATAAATGGTGATAAATCATTTAAGAAAGATGAAATCTAGAGAAAAATTTTGTTGGGAACTGCCACAAACATAACACTGGGTCTATGGGTTGAAGATGGAGGAGGAAATGAACACCAGGATTTGAGATTGCACATCTTCCGTCTGCAGCTCTTTCCTCTCAGTTCAAATCAAAAGACTGAATGCAGTTTATTTTGCCTTGTTTCTTCATGCCATTCATAAAAAAAATAAAATGAAACCACTTTTCCAAAACTTCCAAGTTGAGACATGGGTAAAGTAGTAGAATCACATCCAGGTTACATCTGACAGAATCTGCAATTGATAATTTCAGCTTTCAATTGCAACCGTTCTACTTGTCTGAAAACACATGTGAGTGGATTTTCAACAGTCTGAAAACACAGGCTAGGAGTAAATGAAGACCTGTCCACTCAGATCATCTGAATTCCAATTTGCTGCGAGGTAATTGTCGAATTTTTGTCCAGTGATGCTGAAAAGACTGGAAGTCAGATATATCTACATGATAGTGATTATTCTATAAAAGATCGGTCTTGGATCAGTACCCAATCACAACCATTTACCTACATAAATACATAAATGACAGACTGCCACCTGTGGCTGCTCCCTGTCCACAGTGGGCTTTTATCCATGTCTGTTGTTCTGATTGGCTCTAGGTCTATCCAACTGCAACCACAGGCAATTTTGGATTAGCTTGTTGACAACAGTCCTTGGAAATCAAAAATGAACAAAGCCCAGACTAATGGGAATAATTTGTAATAACAATATGTCAAGTTAAAATTTGCACTTCATGCTCAATTTGTATACTACATCAAGTTCACCAGATTCATTTTAGGTCTCAGAAAAAGCTGTTACTGTTCTGTAGTGTGGATACTCACAACACTTTTGTAATACTTGTAGTTATAATTCATGGTGTGGGTGGCCCTTCAGACATTTGTAACCATGGTTATCACTAAAACTAACCAATGGCAGCAACTGATAAAAAAGATTTCTGCCATGGTGGAGGTAAAAGTAGGTAGTGGAAGTAAAGATGTTAGAGTTGATTTACTCTATTTCTATGTATGCTCTTCATCCATAATCCCTTTTAAAACTTTGCAGCCAGTCACAGTTCCAGAGTGTATTACAGTTGACTCCAGACTAATTTGTAATATTTTTTTTTCACCATGTGTTGGTCAACTATGGCATAATCAAGTTGCATGCAACTGCTGTGGGCCACAACAAAGACCTGATGATCAGAATCAAGGATTCAAGAATTCAAAGAACTTTATTGTCATACCAACACACAACACATGAGATAGCACCAAATTTGGTTTCTGAGGTCCCAGATTTAGCCCCATAAAATCTTTATATAAACAATATATACATAAAAAAGACCTTTGTATAATAATTAAAAAAGGAAAAAAAAGACCTACGTATAAAAACACTTGTGCGTGTGCAAAATGCAAAGAGAGGAAGTCTGATTGGTCACTGGCCTGTATTGCACATAATACTGTCAAGTACAGTGTAAAGTGTTCATCGTGCAGGGATAAGGGGGTATATTGGGGGGCAAAATACTTCAGAATACTTTATTAATCCCAGGGGGAAATTAATGGGTGTTACAGTCGCTCCATTCAAGTATAATAAAAAGTAGCAGGAAAGAATTATCAATATAACAGAAAAACAAAACCATATAAAGCTCTAAATATACAAACATATATAGCTCTGAATATGTATATACATACCAAAGATACATATTAAAACCCTCTATTAAGATGCAACATTAGAACAGCATTTTGTATAAAATGTACTAGACAATATATTATCAATATGATAATTAAAGAAAAATACATAATAAGTGTGCAAAATATTTTTGTGTGCAATTCTAATTATGTGATAATAAGGTGGAGATGAACAGTGCAACTAATGCAAACATAAAACCACTTTTGGTCATTTTAGAGGGAGGTGAGTAACACGGTTCACTAGATCCCACGTATATTGGCTTGGTTTAACAGCATAGAAAGTTTTCTATCTAAAGCAAAAAATACGCTGTCTATTTATTTTTAATTTCACAAGTTGGTGAATATACTGCACTGAGATTTGGAACAACACAGAAACATTCTATACACACATTAACTCGCTAACACTGTCGTCAGCCTCTGCAGTCATTATTATGTGTAATTATTTGGTATGTGAATGCATATGTACATTCACACCTTTAATTGGCTTCTTCAGATCAAGAGTTTTGGTATGCAGCTGTCACGTTTGTGTTTTGTGTGTGGCTCTTTGTCCATATTAGATGTGTGATTATAACAGCCTGTCACACTGATCTGCCAGAGTTTAGAATCTGCCAAGATGTACTTCAGAGACTAACTAAACTTCAGGAGAAAAAAATGAACTTTTTTCCTTTTTTTTTCTTTATGTAGAGCGGGGTTACCATTTATACAGGGTCTCTGTTTTTATTTGTACTTCATATCCTTGCTTTTTCACACTGCAATAACATATTTAAAGTTTTGTGTATTTTAGGAATGACTGAAAAAGTGGAATACGTGTTTGATGGCAGCTCTCCAACTTCAGTTTATGAAAACAGAAAAGAAAAAAAAAAGTTTGAAAAAATCTCTGATGAGCAGACATTCAAGACGTACTTTCTCCTCAACATTCTCTTTTTTCTTGTCTATTTTTCACACTGCTTGACACTAATGGCCTCTTACAGTACCAGAGTGGGTGGGGGGGACTTTTGGCCTTGGAGAGTCTGTTAGGACAGCTGTCTTTTAAAACCAAAACAACATTAGTAATAGCTACTAAAACTCCACTATTAATCTGCACCAGGCTCCAGGGTGGCTGCCATTGCTAATGAACATAGCGCTTGTTGTATCTGTCCGTCTCCCTACCAACCCTGTCAGAGAGGGGTCAAAGGTCAAATGGCTTATTGTTACATGCGTGGGAGGTGTGTACAGGGCATCTGTCTGAACAGCTGTTTCGGAGGGGGGGATTAAACAGAAAAAGAGAAATGAAGGTAAGGTAAGATTTAGATGTTATTTCACAGCTGAGTCTCATGAAATACATGCAGTCATCAAAAACAATGGTTAAGCGATCCACCAGCGATCATGTGACTAAAACAGACAGAAAAGAAAACATGAAATGCATAAAAACACTGTTTTTGTCAGTACAATGCCATAGATATTGATATAAGAACTGAAGTGAATTTGGTTATTATGAAGAAAACATGGAAAACGGATAGATATCAGCCCTGAAATTAAACTCTTTCGAGCTATTTTTGTTATCATTATACTTGTCCAAACAAATGCACCTTTAGTTGTACCAGGCATTAAAATGGACAAGAAAAATTGAAGAAAACAAGGGTTGTCTAATAATTTTTTCCATGACTTTACATCAATATGCTCCGCAAACTGTATAATTGTAATGGACTATAATTGGTAACCAATACTTAATCTACTTCAGTCCTGTTCCAGAAAGTTTGAATCAAACTACAGGTTAGTCAGTAGTGAATTTTAACAGAGAAGTTGTGAAGGCTGAGCTGATATAGATACAAAATGTGCAAAAAGACAATACCTGGGCTCTGAATGTGCTGCTTTTTTTTTTTTTTTTTTTTTAACTTACAAACAACTAGGCAACTGCTGAGCTGAAAATCTTCAATAAATTAATGAAAGAAGTCTGAACATTGAGCAAAAATCAAGGTGATTCTTGGTGTTATTTAAATTTTTCTAGCTATTATTTTCTTTCAGAGTCATTCATTTTAGCTGATAAATCTATCAGGGCAAACTTGGACCAAATCTGTACTGAATCCAATATTCATACAACATCCTGTCTCTAGCAGAAACATTGTGTTGCCTTGAAATGAGTCTTGATGGCTGCACCTGATGGTATTGAAAGTAAATACAGTAGGTTATGTCCTATACCACTTAAAGCTACAATACCTGATATATATCTTTTAGGATCACTTGGCAAAACCCCCATCATTATTCTCAGACTTCTCCATCTACTGCTTGTGTATGAAATCTACCCAGTATCACAGGATTTAGGTGGGCATTTTCAGACAGGTAGGAGGGGTTAGATGTGTGATTGACAGTTGTCATGACCAATCACTAATCAGATTCTCTCACCTGAATAAGATTCTACTGCTTTACTCCTTGCAAAATCAGCTTCACTTTTCTGTAACGGCATGAGAGGACAACAGGTTAAATATACTTATATTTAGTCCTTTGAGCTGGACCAAGAGACGAGAGCTGCAAAAGAATGGCATACTTTAAAACTTAGGTGTTTTTCCCCTGTGATTTCAGCTCCTGCAACTTTAATAGAAAATGCCCCAGGAGGTAATAAAAAAGTAACCGGGTAGAAGGATGTTCAGGGCATCTCTCCTCTGATGATGACTTGGATAAATGTTGTAAAATGGAGTGAAGGGAAGCTTTCATTTCACCAACTGATCTGACATCTCCTCAACCACCCTCAGTGACAAACATGGAATCTCTGAATATGCAATTATCGTTCATTTCTAAAGTTTATCTTCTGAATGTTTTATGCTTCCGCTTTCAATCTTTGTGCACTGATGGTTTCAGGATTCGGCATTACTGACATTTGACTGCCTGGTGTGTCTCTTAAATGCAGGTTTTTGATGGGAACAAAAGGAATTTCTCACTTTTGCAGATGAATGTGAGAAAATCCTCAGGGTGTTAGACTCTGCACAGTGAAAGTCAAAGAATACAGTGAATAAACATTGATATAAACTTTGGTTGGAGAAAAATTCAATCATTTGGTAATAGCAGAGCACCAGTGTTACAAAAGTAATGCATAATGGATTACTTTTTGCTGTAACACAGTAGGGTAAGCCATTACTAATCAATTTTCAGTAATATTTTGCTCGGTACATGTTCAATAGCGCTTGCGTTACAACACACTTTTCACCCATAATTTAATTGCTCAAATAAAAAAAAAAAAAAAAAAAACAGCAAAAAAACCCGGCAAGACCATGAGACCTTAAGAAATAAAAAATGCATCTTTAAGTTCTATTTCCTGTTGGTGTTCAGCCAATGGGTGAATATGGCAGAAGACAGTCCAATCACAACATGGACATATGCTCATTACTAACACTAGCCCTGCTTTAAGAAGCTAGTTAGCATGATCCCTGTGATCAGCAATGACAAGGTAAGCTAATTTTTGTATGACTAGTTAGAATTCTTTATTGATTGCAGATTTATATACTGGTGTCCTCGGTGCCACGCCCTGTTTGAACATCAATCAGTCAATCAGTCAATCAAATTTATTTATATAGCACCAAATCATAGCAAAAGTTATCTTATGACACTTTAGCCTACATGTAGAGCTGGTCGAAATCAGACTCTTATGTAAACATGTAAAAAAAAAAAAACAAAAAAAAAACAAGCATTCCTGCTGGGATTCAAATATCGTAGACCGTAGCGTTACTTACTGAGGTATATGTCTACATGTACTTGTGGATGCAAATGTATGGTCCAAGACTATCCTATCTGTTGTCTACTGCACATGCACCATTTATGACAGTTGTCTGTATGTAACTCATAAGTAATACAGGAGTCATGTAACACACTACAATTATGAGACAGTAATATCGTAAGGTAAGGATTTACTTTTAAATGACAATAACAAGTAATCTGTAATCTGTTACAGTTTGGAAGTAACTTGCACAACATTGCAGAGCACCAAACATCTCTTTGTGAAAGTCGTGTTGCACTAACCCTACTGTAGGTGTTAACGTACGCCCACGTCTCATTTAATTTGCCATAAAGGTTAAATCAAACTATGTGATCATGAAGTGTTAGTATGTCACGGGTGCATTACTACAGTTTGTGATGCAATAAAGAAGGCATTTGCTGTCCCCCGCTCCCCTGCTGTGCCCCAACAATCACCGTGACACATTTGAACATTTCTTTTTTTTTTGGGGAGTAAAAACAGCTGTGGAGAAGATAAAACAGCCTGGCACAGCTGGAATGGCACACACCCCTCTACACACACAGCCGTCATCACCCGCTCGCCCCTCTCTGGCACTCTCTCTGAGGGTTTATAATTCATTTACAGGGCAGGCGATAAAGATCGATGTCATTCTGTCTCGGCTGTGACACCAAGAGAGTCGCAGTGGCATCATGTGACGGAAGACACCAGCCTATTAGGGAGGCACAATCAAATATTTGTAGCATCCGGACACACTCGTTATTTATTCATGCTAATACAAGTATATTAAAGAAGCTAAACAGGGTTAGTGCTCCATCACTCACAAGGGGAATCAGCCGAAGCATTTATCAGGACCCCGGGTATGACTCCCCTTGGCCAAGTCTCCCCTCACAAACAGCTCGCTAACTGACAGACTGAGGTGGATAATGGGCCCTGATTTGTATGCATAGGGTTGCCATTGTCATTTCTTTATGGTTGGTTTGCAAATAATGCATGATTTGGGACTTGGGTGTCAAGAGGAGACTTTTCTGTATGTACGAATAGCCGCAAGCGCACATGCAAACAAGCACACACGAAGACATATGCCACGCACACATCCATATGCACACTCCTACTAGAATTCCTCTGTGGTTTTTGACTGTTATCGACGACACTCACAGAGAGAGAGCGTCTTCATTAGGCAAACAGTGATACTGATGTGTGTGATGGATATTTGTAACTATGAGTGTATGAACAAGAGCAGGCACCATTCCTCAACTGTTTTACACCATTAACAGTGCCTCCCCACCCTTTGTCAGCCCATAAAACCAAGACTTCAGATATATTATGTTTTAATACCCGCTTATAAAGGAAAACATAAAAATGCAAAATGCAATATCCAGGAGCTGTCACTTTGATAAACAAAGCTGAATATTGATCTGTCTCTAAATTGGAGCGTGGGGGGAAAAACAATAATGTTAGATTCCTAGTAACATGAAATTACATGCTGAAACAGAGTGCGTTCTGCTTTGGCCTGTCACCATCCAGCTGCACAGCAGTTTCTCACACAGAGTAAACTGGAGTTCCACACAACCAAAAGCAAGCTGCAGAATGACTTACACTCTACAACAAACAGTGGTTTTCTTCACAGCAAATCCAGTTTGACCAAGGGAGATGTGAGCTCACCTGGTGATAAACCAAAACAGACAAGTTTATTAAATCTACTTGTGAATGGCTACTTAGAAGTAACATTTCATAAATAGATGCATTTATAATGCCTGATGAGGAATGATTACAAATTTTAAAATCTCAAACAACTTCTAGTTGTCTTCAACTTTTTAGATAGATTTTTCCATACTTATTCATTTTTTATGGGATGCCATATGTGAGAAGTATATTTTGGCAGACGTGTCCTCTGTAACAGTTACAATATGGGCCTTTATTTAGGATAAATCACTGCACTAACATAACCTGACTCTTGAACATTGCCCCAATATCAAGGTGACATTTCATTCCCAAACCAGCAGCCTCAGCAGCCAAAGATGTTTGTAAGGGCAGGGATAAGAGACAGTAAAGTTTGCACGAGTATATTAACATGTCAAAAACTAAAATGGCCTGTTGTGCTATTACTTTGATCCATGAAAGCACATTTATATGATAAAAAAAAAGTTATGAATGTTTTTTCTTTTTTTTCCCAAGCAAAACCCTGACCCCAAACCATTAAATAAAAACCCATTCAAAGACAATGTTCCCTTTTATCTAGGTTAATTCCACTAAGGGAAATTAGCCCTAGTAACCCGGAGCCTTCTTTAAGAACTTTAAACTTTTAAGATCCCTTAAGGGTCTTACTTAAGTTTTGCAGTTTGTTTCCACTGGGTTTTAAAAAGTTTGCTCTATAATTATCTACTGTATCACAAGCTGGATCAAAACTTGGTTTGTATTAATTCTAGAGTAATGGCAAAAGATAGTTCCATGAGCTTATACTGAAAATGAAAAACAGAAGCAGAACCACAATGTTTGTATGTTAAATTATAGATTATGAAGCATGGTTCTAATCGGATACTTATGCATGGTTGAAAAACTTAATGTTATGATCATCATCAAATCTCACCACAATTGGAATCATAATTTAAGGAGTTTTGGGAGTTTGTCTTAGATGATCGATCATGTATTGACAATTTTGTTAGTTCCCATTCTGCACCTACAGGGGCATCAGCATGTTCAAACGTCGATAACACTGGTAGTTTGGGCTTGTATGTCAATACATCTGCCAACACCTTTGAGCTTTGCTCTGAAGTTTAACCTCCGTGTATTTTCGTCTGACATCAGTTTTGTTGAAATGTCTTGTTCTGCCAGACCGTCTGATGGTTGTCTGAGTCGATTTGTCAGAAACATCCAGGGTGAAGCGATAACAAACTGCATGCTAACTCCCATGCTCAGCTCCTGCATGAAAAAAAAAATCCCTCTCTCTAACAAGGCATACAGGCCCATACCTAGAGAGTTAGCGCTTCACGTCTTCGACAAATGGACTTACACCTCTCCCTCCATCTCCCGCTCTACCAGAGCTCAGGGAAGGCAGGCACCCGTCTACTTCCCTCCGTCTCTCTCTATATTAAATCGACCAATCAGGGGGTGTCAGTCATGCATCCCAGCTCGCGGCTGACAAGTTGGCAGTTGCGATGCAAGAGCGGTTCATTCATTCCGATGACACTCTGCCAATATCTGTATGGTGGAAGCCGCACGTCTCTGCCTTTTTGCTCTTAGTCAGTGGAAACAGATTCACAGGCAGACAGGGAGAGAGAGAGAGGGGCATCGAACCGAGTAGAATTAAAAGCTTTGACTGTAAGTTTTCAGATCCGGGGTGTCTGACTTGCCAGTTTGAAGTGTGACTGATAACATAGGAAGAAAGTTTACAGAGGAAACAGCTAGTCTTCCTGCCAGCACCACTCTGTCTTTAATGTCTGTGGATGCAGGTCTTATTGATAGCAAAGTGTAATAGCATGACAGCATGTTTAGGCTTGTTGTAGAAACTTGGGGGCATATTGATGTAGCCAGGAGGGTGCTGAACCAGAGCAAGGTCTGCTCACTGGGCTTGAACTGTTACCGGAGGGGGCCCTTTGGGGCCTTGGAACATCACCAATAAACACAAACACATATCACTTCAAACACAACTTTTTTTAATTCAAGGCAGTTGCATCTTCTGAATTCATTATTAGTGTTTCTTTTCTGCTTTTTATGACCCTTTTAAATTCACTGATAACTATAATGAGTATCTGAGGTGAATATTATTCTGAGGACCTTTTTGTTGAGATCTTGAGAACATAGTAAACTTAGAAAAGAAAATTTCAAAAAGGAAAAGTTGGTTATACTTTGTTCATAACATGCTTGTGTGTTGTAATTCTTAATAGAATATAACTCACATAGTAACAATATCTAAAAAATATCATTAATAATAATATTCTCCCTACTTCCTAGAAAGTAAAGTCTAAAAGTTAAAAACTAATGTTCCACTAGTGAGTACTTAGTATTAGATGTGAAGTGAAGAAAAATCCAAACAACACCTATTCTAAAACGTATGCCTCTAAATGCTGATAATTGTGTTTTTCGGCACAGTATGTTTTTAGAATCCTCAATGAGTTCAGATGCTTTAGTTCTAATGAGAGACCTGTCCCAAGTGGGTCAAAGCATTCTGGGTAAAACAGCTAATTAAGTGGCAATTAACCAGTGCTGTCTGCCAGAAAACTAAACATAGTCAGGGCAATTTAGTTGGAACGTGCCTAAATGGCTCCTTGTTAGTCCAGCCTCTGCAACAAAACTCACACAGAAATTCTTTTATTTTTCCTGAAATGGGATTAGAAAATTACAAAACAACACTGATCTTTGACTTCAACTCCTCTAACATGATAAATGATTATGAATCCGGTCAAACACAGATATGAGAGTGAGAAAGAAAGGGATTGGAAGCTGTTTTCACTTTCAGAGAAACCAATGCATGAGATGCATGTTTTGTCTTAAGTGGGATACATATGAACCTTAACACTGGGTGACAGAGTGTGTGATGTTTTCCTATCTTTCATTATCAGGAAGCCAGCCAGGCTGCCAGGCATTACCTGTTGATGACCGAGTGGACTGCAGACCTGATGGACAGATGGATGGGATCGTTGATGAATGTGTGGCAGGTGCTTTGTCAGTCTGGAAGGCAATCTAAAGCCCAGGGAGAGGGGAGAAACCACTTAGACTCCAGGGACACCTCTAACGTCTCCCATACAACTCAAAATCCCACCTGCCCCCCACCTCTCCAAAACCCCACCCTGAAATTAAATTACAGCGTTACATTTAGTATTAACACAGCTGCTTTACAAAGCTGTGGTCACCTATAATGGCAGCCTATGTCGCTTCAATATCAGCTGCGTCTAATTTAGAAAAATGTCCATAGAGGAGGTCAATCTCCTCTCTCATACGCGATGACTGATAGATCCAATACCTCTGGAATCAGATAAAACTTTGACAAATGGCCCCGCGCCGATCTGAGCGGTGTTAAGGAGGACGGTAGGGAGCCGGAGAGCTGCTGTGTCCACGGCTAGCCCTGTCCCTCTATCCCATCACACCAGCACTGGCTTTGATCAATGGGGCCACAGTTCAGATGCACACACACATACTGAGACAGGTCCTAGGCCCGTCATCACATGATTAAAAGGCCTGGAGGATATTGCTTTCCCACGACTCACCCTACCAAAAAGAAAAAAAAAAAAAAACTTCATAAAACTAAAACGACAGCATCTTCCTCTTGTTACTTTCCCTCCCCCTCGTCCTCGTACTCTTCCTCTCTGCATGCAAATTCGGATTGATTGGAGAGTGAGACAGGACGTTAAGTAATATGAGATAGATTTCACCCTTCTCCTTCGCTTGTCCTCTCCAGCTGAGCAAAGGGAGAAGAATTCCTCTCTTCAGCTTGTTATTGTTGTTTTCCATCTACCTTCAGCCACAGGACACCCGCCGACCTAACCTTGCATTAATCACAATCTGGCTGATGAATCGACCCACCGATTAGCATGATAGATAGCTGAAAATGTAAATACTACCACACATTGCTAATTGGCCCCCTCTACCCGGAGACACATTTGTAGATGCTCTTTCAATGAGGAGGATAACTTTGGCCTGGCGGGCGCAGCTCTCGATCATTAAAGAGATGTAGAGTTATCATCTGTTTGCGAATCTCTCTCCTCGTACAATTCCTCTTTCAATTTTCCTACAGCTTTCTGTCGCCTGGTGGTATGCTGATTTATGCGATTAGTTTGGAAGGAAAGAAGGCAAAGATATCATAAAGCAGACACACACTCACATCGTATACCTGTATGGTAGCTGTTGGATGGTATGGAGGGTAGTTAAGGGGCTAAAATGCTATTGATCAGCCAAGGAAATCAATTGACGGCGCATACACACAAAACAACAGAACAGCACCTGAGTACACTAGCTCCCAACCATGACAAAACACACACACACACACACACACACACACACACACACACAGTCTCCCGTGGCTTCATCTGTGCTTGGAGTGAATGTGTAAAGTTATAGCAAGTTACCTTCGGTTGAGTTGCACTCGAAGCTACGAGGCTTGTGTGTGGACGTGTGTGTTAAAGGGCATATGAGGGGATCAAGTGTCTCTAGTTTCATTTCCTCTCCCCCTGTTTGCTCCGCCAAAGAAAACAAGGCTTCATAAAGTCACTGTGAGTTCAGCGGAGACAATCTCTCCATCTGTTTTGGCATTTTACAAGTTACAAAGTTAACCATTTGGTGCTGCTTACAAAAGCATGCGTCCATGCTAGGAGCTTCTGAGGTAAACTTCCACGAGTACAATCAGTCGTAGCACCGCTGTCAAGCCATTTGTTTTTCCAAGCATTGCCGTGTTTCTAGTTTAGAGATACTCCAGTGGAAAAGGTGGTGCTGATGCCCCTACTGTTGCACAACTGCCACAACTTTCAAGCAGATGCAATACGAGTGCAGCGGTAGGCATGCACTTTACCACAGATATGAACCCAAATAAAAACTGGAGCTACTTGTACTTGACTTGAATTATACTTCATACACTCCATTACCTCCAGGTGTGAACAGTGTATTTTTTCTCCACTGTGTTTTTCACCTCATTTCAGATTACAATTTTTCATTCCCTTTTTTGTCCAGTGTAAGCGTTCTGCCTCCAGATGTGCAGACTTTGATTATTTGTGATAAACTGAAGGATTAAGTGTCCCTGTATGAGCTAAAAAAAAAAAAAAAATCATTCATTTGTTAACCCTCTGCTGAACAATTTGTATAAATTACTTTAACAAATAAAGATCCAGAGCTACTTTGAACAGTTCCCAAATATTTTTTCCCCTATTTAACTTTTCTTAACTGATATATCACCATTTATTATAATATTATCATCTGTATTTGGGTGTTTTTTAAGTGTAAATCAGGTATTTTCCCATATTTTATTGATTGATCATGTGGATGTTCATAAAAGTTCAGATTAAAGTTGAGGGTTATTATATCAGAAACAGAGAAAACTGAAGAAAAAGTGAATTTTTCAGGTAAGATATCATTACCTGAACATAAATCAAGTGTCTCCATCCACTGTCATTGATCCAACTCCATTGGTTTTACTGGTGAATCCATGATGTAGAAGATGACGGTGTTTCCATGTTCACTACGGAGCCTCTGAATGTCCAAATGGGTCATATCTGATGATAATGAAAAGGTGACAAACTGTATTATACACCAGTTATTTACATGTATTGATAGGATTAGTGGAACCATCAGTGAACCATAATATAGTA
>JAPQRP010000019.1:11135307-11145642 GCA_037367295.1 Apogon hyalosoma | reverse complement strand
ACTCTATCATCTCACCCTGTTATAATCTCAAAGGCAAATGGGACGTAGTGCACAGAAGTCTACCTGAACTTTCCTGCATCTTCACCGACCGCATACAGATGCAGTAAGAAAAATTCTTTTAAACCTCTATAACATCTCACTAGAAACTTCTCTCACCATCTGCATATACTTGTGTCCTGCGATACTGTATATCAAATACCTGTCTCCAGCCAAGACGGGGTATGGAGAAATATCACCGATTTTCAGATTAAAATGTAAAAAATGTTCCTTTAACAAGCCACACAGCACCTTTTGTACCTCCAGCATATCTGCCTGTCACAGCAGCAGTTAAATCCTCTATGTGCTGCAGCCTGGTGAGGAAGCTCTTGTCTGTGACCACTGTATGCAAAACGTGGCATTAGTCACCAGCTAGCCCCCACTGACACGCCTGCAGTGTGAGGGAGATTAATGCTTACTAGGGACACTTTATTATTCTCTCTCTCCCGTTCTCTTTGCCTTAGTCTCTCTCTCACGCTCTCTCAGTCTTTCTGCCTCCAACCGGCCACACAATTAATTGTCTGCTCCGTGCCTCCCTCCTCTCCTTCCTTTGCTCTACCCCTTCCTCTTTCTCTTGCCAGAGTGACAGATGTGGAGAGGTACATGATATGGAGGGGAGAGATGAAGGTAGGGCTGGTGTTTAAGTGTGTGTCTGTGTAGGTGGGTGTGGGCGGGAGCAGAGCAGGCACCCATGCTTTTGGCCTTGACAAGCACCTCCCATCCTTGGCCTACCCTTTCCTGCCAACATACACCCACCCACACACACACACACACACACGCACACACACACACACACACACATAGAAAAGTGCACATATATAGACTAAACTCCCACTAGCCAAAGCTGTCCCTGCTGGCCAAAGCTCAGAGTACTTTTAGGAGGAGACCCTGCATCAATCTTCTGACTTTTTGACTTGGTGTGTCACATGTGTTTTAATTTAGTGTATAGTGTAAATATTGAGTTTATGGTCTTTTACGCTAGTTTAAATCACTGATGTTGCATTACTTTAGAGGAATGCTGTTTGCCGACTTCTATTTTAAAAATTTTTTTTAAAAGTGGGCCCCAACGGCAGTATTTTGAATAAATGCTTAAGTAGTTGCAGAAGTAGGTGTGCAATTGTACAACAGTTCTGTAGTTACATAAAAACTGGAGCTACTTGTACTTGATGTAAATTATACTTCATATACTTCATTGCCTCCCAGATATAAATATTGTAATGCATTATATAATGTAAATATTTCTCCACTTTGTCACTTAATTTTCAGATTACCATTTTTCATCCCTCTCCAGATGTGCTGACTTAAAATGTTTATAAGAAACTGAAGGATTAAGTGTACAGTGCATAGATGTTTGTGTAATTATTGTATTTATAGTCATTTACACTAGTTTCAATCTATGACATTGCACTTCTTTAGAGGAATGTTATTTTTTGACTTAAAATGTTTAAATTTTCTAATTTAGAAAGGCAGGAAGATAGAACATTTTAATAATAATAATAATAATAATAATAATAATAATAATAATAATACATTGCATTTATAAATCACTTTTTATTCGGCAGAATCTCAAAGTGCTACAGTCCAATAAAAAATAAATTAAAATAAAATTAAATAAAATGTTTGCGCTAACTACACTATTTTGAATAACTATTTAAATTAAAATCATGAAAGTACAGGAATGATGATGATTTTGTAATATACTGTATTTCTATTTACCTTTATTTTTTGATGCTAATGACATAATGTAGATAGCTGTGAATTTACCAATATCGTTGGTCAAAACAGACTTGGTGCAGGACGTGTTTTAATATAAATTATGTATACTATTTCATTTATAACTATTTACTGTAATAATAATCATTGTCAAAGTTCTGTTTTTAGGCAAAATGACCATAATTACCTTTCAGCATATTTTTGTTCAAGTAGTCTGGGGGGTTATGAGTGTTCTGCATCTACTGTGTTTTCAGGCTGTGTAACCCTACCCCATGAGTCTATGTTTATGTCTAATCACAGGTGTTTTCAGACAGGTAGGCTGGTTACATCTGTGATTGACGGCTGTAGTTACACACCACTGATCGAATTCCATAAGAAGCGGCTTGTATGCAGTTTGACTTCTCTCCTCTATGCCTTGACGTCCAGTCTTAGAGAAGGGTCTTCACCGTTCCATAACGGCGCGGAATGTCAGGTTCATCTACCTTTTTCTTCAGGCTTTTTGGACTGAGAGGAGAGAGCTGCAAAACAAAAGTGTATATTTTCATATTTGATTTTTTCCTCCTGTATATCACCTCCTTCAGCTTTAGCTAGAGGACTGTCATTGGCCACCATACAAAGTTTCTCATCTTAACCCATAAAGACCCAAACAACCACTAGCAACCAAGATCATCTACCAATATAAAATGTTTAGTAACTTCAGATCCATTAATCTTGTCAATCTGTGTAAATAACTGATGTAAAATGCAGTTTGTCATCTTTTCACAGTCATCAGATATGACCCATTTGGATGTTCAGAAGCTCTGTAGTGAACATGGAAACACCGTCATCTTCTACAACATTGATTCACCAGTAAAACCCATGGAGTTGGATCAATGACAGTGGCTGGAGACACTGGGTTTATGTTCAGTTAATGATAGATTTTGTTGAAAACGTCCCTTTTTCTTCAGTTTTCTCTTTTTTTCTGATATAATAAAACACAACTGTAATCTGAACTTTAATGAACATCTATATGATTAGTAAATTAAATATGCGAAAATACCAGATTTTTTTTTTTAAGAAATGTGAAATACAGAGAATAATATTATAATAAATGGTGATAAATCACTTAAAGGTTAAACAGAAAAAAACAATTGGTAACTGCTGCAAAAGTAGCACTGAGTCTTTATGGGTTAATCAGAAATGTCTACATAAAAGTTCAGTATGGACAATTTGTGCACTGCATTGTATGTTTTGTGGTAGAATCTGTCAAAAACTGGTCGGTTTTTGGCTCTAGCTGACTCCTTTTCTAAGTATTTCTATGTGCACTGTTAGAACTGTCCTCGGAGACCTTGGAGCGGGTGTTGGTCCTCTTCTTAGAAATCAGCGTATTGTGGTTATTATCATGGATTTAAACAGTTATTAGGTGAGAAATAAAGTTAGCGCAACAAAAAATGATCACAAACTTCACACAATCACACCCAAATCTCACCTTTAATAAACTGATTTCACTCTATTTTGCAATTACAGTACAAATCATTATATACTTATAGTATAGACATGGCTGCGAATTATGTTTTGTGATTATCTATAGTAAGTGTATTCACTTTGATTCTGATATTTACTGAAACTATATATATTTTTTTTTTCCTGGTGATGTACATTTGACAAAGCTGTGAACACAAACAACCAGAAACACCCACAAAACCAACAACAGCACATTCTCAAGAAACAGCTTATTAGAAAGAAAAAAAAAAAAAACTGAGATAACAATATGAAAAATCTTAGGGTTTACATCCAAATTAAGCAAATTAGTTAAGAGTGAATGGGCATATAAACTATGTGACTTTGGATTATCCTACTAATTGGGGTCGGGTCAGAGAAAAACACTTCGAAGGCCTTTGAAAATAACGTGTTCTGTCCTCATGGACCGCACAAAACAAAACTAAATTTGCAAGGGGAATGCTTCTACAACTTCTGCACAGCTGAATTTCTCATGGGGCATGTGTAAAATATATCACGTCTCAATAAATCACAACACAGCCTTCTATTTGTACAATGCGACCTCTGATTGAGAAGGTTTACACATTCCTATGATGTAGATGTAAAGGATATAAAGTCTGTAATGTGAGCCTTCATCTGTTAACCCCACACACTTAGCATACCTCTGTCTGGAGCTGCAATATTTTACGTCAAGTGGTTTGACAGAAAGACAAGGCTAAGGGCAAGACGGTAAGAGGGAAGGATTAAAAAGTAGTGGCGAAACAGCTGACAGGACAAACTGTTAGTTAAAGACTTGAAATGCCTCCCTGTTTTCATAGGGATATGTTGAACAGATGTTAGGGCGAACTGTACATACACACCTACACACACCCCACTGATCAGAAAACGTGACACATTTTTCAGCCACAGGAAAAAAAGAGAGACAGAGAGAAAGAGCAAACATCCTTTAAAAGTTGACATTAGGTATTCAGACGCCAGAGAGCAAAGTGCCGGCAATTAAACCAATCAATCTTGTTGTTGCTCTGGAGCCAACATCTGGTCCGCTGGTCCTGGTAGACCACTGTCTAGGGGTGGGGTGTGAGGGTTTGGGGTGGACAGACACTTTGAGCTGTCCTTCAGTGATCTCCCTCCCTCTCTCTCACACACACTCACAGATAGAGGGATGAATAGAAACGCACCGATACCAACACACCCACACACACACATATCCCATCGTCCCAGGTCCGTACGGGCCTGATGTCAGCCGGTTCTGCTGTGTTGTTTCCTTTGTTATAAATAACAACAGGCCACCTGGACTCCTCCAGCCCGTTACCACAGCTCTGGCATATGTGTGTATGTGTGTGTGCGCTTGTCTGTATGTGTGTGCGCAGCAGGGCCTTAATGATCCCCCAGGCTAGCCAGGCTGAGCTGAGGCTCAAAGCAGAGCAGAGCACCTCATCCCAGGCTAATGGGACAATGGAGGATTGCTTATGTGTGTGTGTGTGTGTGTGCGTGTGTGTGTGTGTGTGCGCATGTGTGAGCAAATGTGTGTGGATGAGTATTTGTGTGTTTGCGTGAATATGTGTGTATTCATAGGGAATGTTTGCGTGCATACTCACAAACACATGCGCTGAACATGTTACCATGTGCATGTGTGTGCATGCATGAGTGTGTGTGTATGTGTGTGTGTTAATGGGACGGTGGAGGATTGGTTGGAGGACTGACTGGTGGCAGAGACGGATGGCCTGGGACAGAGACTGTGCTGACAACCAGTGAATACGGGGCAACGTTGCAGAAAGGTCAACGCCGCACATACACACACACATACACACACAAAATAATGTCAGAGGAGGAAAAATAGGGGAGGTGTTAAAAGTGTGTGTGCCTCTTCCTTGCTTATGTGACTTTCAAAGTTTTGTTAGTGTGTGTCAGTATAAATGTGTTTTGTGTTTGTTGGAGAAAGTTCCATGTGCATGTACACCTTGGCAGCGTAAAAAAATGAGGAGAGCTGCTAATGACTTTAAATTCACGGGATGCATCTTTTCTAAAATTAATTTAAATTGGAATTCAGAATGACCATCCTGGATAACAGCGTGAAGAACCAACTTACAAAATGAGACGCAATAAAATACACATTAAAAAATACTGGGTTAAGGGATCTGTAGTTTTGACTTAATATTGGGTTTAAATAAGGACCAAGTGCAGTGGGTTGGGTATGCAACCTGAAAATGGAGGCTCATCAGTCATAGATGTATAATAACAGCTGGATACCAGACTGGCACTCAGACTTGACACCAATTCCACCAGTGGCCACTCTCAGTACTGCAATGGCAAAAATCCCCCTGTGGCTCATAAAGCATTTCCCCATAGACCACAATGATAAAAGACATGTCTGTAAAAGTGCTGACAGGACACTTAAAACTGAAGACAGGTTGGAAATTATTCTTTTTACCATCTGTTTTTATATCATGGTGTTTTTAAGTGTTTAAAATCATGTCACTGCCCAAAAGATGAGATTTTAAAAGGGATGTGGGCTATAATGCAAAGGTAAAATGGCAGCGACAAACTTTTATGTCTTACATATCGATGATCAACTTCCCACTGAAAACAACAGGCGCCATTTTGACCGTCTGGAAGCCAGTTCTTATTATACGTCGATGTTTGTTGTACCGTTTTAATGCAGAAAGCGAAAAACCCTTGGCTCTAAAGGACAAGAAATGGTAAGACTGTGAAGTTGTATGAACATAACACTGTGTAATAACACTAATATTAAAAAAATAATACTCAATGTTCCACTAGTTATAATCAGAAAATTCCTCTTTTAGTTATTTCATCCTAGTCACCAAGCTAGCCAAATTTGCTAATGTTAGCTAACATCAACAGTTAACATCAGCAGCTAGTTTAAGGATATTTAAAATTAATGTGGTATGATATTAAAATAAATGACATTCATTTTACAACCAAAGAAATAACAGGACATTTGCTTGATGCTTAGTGGGTATATCTGGTTACACTATAATCTATATAACAAATTAGTAAGGGCTCACAAATATACTGTAGTAATAAACAATTAATCTGCATTTAAAGATAACAGGGAGGCAAAACTATGTAGAGAAGGTATTAGTAATATAGTAACACTACAATGGTAATAGCATGTTATTCAGATTGAAAAAGGTGACATAGTAACAGAATAAAAATCTGATACCAGTAACTAATATTAGTTAATGTTTTCGCAGAAGTACAGGGTACTGTAAGTGTAATACCCTCAAAATCACATGAAAGTTCTTGAAAGTCAAAACTGCTTATCACCATATTATAATGCTGAAATTCATTCACTTTTATATTCCAAATATATCCTTTTAACTACAGCTAATTCGGTGCAAATTATGTTTTCAGTATTATCACTTGTTACAGGGAAATTTAATCAGAGTTTCTGTGTAATAACAATGAATCACCACCATGCTAAATTACCAATCTCTATTTAATTTCATGGTGATATCATATTAAACTAAGCAAATACCATAATGATCACCCAGAAACACTTTGCCATTTTGGAAATCTAAATTATAATCTGATGTGGCCAGATAACTCTTTAATATTAATGCAGTTTTCATGTGGTTAAACAAAGGATACATATTTGTTGTCAAACTGGAGTCACTCAGAAATGTTGACAGCTCATTCTTATTATTGTCAGGTATTTTCTTTTTAATTCTATTTATTTTTGGATTTTCATATATAGAAAATAAAGAGGTTCTATATCCAAAGGTAACCTATATCTGTGCTTAAAACGCACACCAATCATGTTCTGTGTTGTGCAAAGCAGGTCCGTTCAGTGCCACGAATCACTAAAATCAGATCAAGTAGATTTATTTTTTTTAAATATTGTCCCACTCATTGAACTGAAACATGGCTGAAGAGTAAATATCCCTCATGATACTCAACTTCTTGCCAGATGATGGTTGTTTAAACTGCAGACAGTCACTCGGGCTCATGTGTGCTGTGTAATGTACTTAATGATGAAATCACTAAATGAGCTTGTATTAGCTGAGTAGTTTGTTCAGTAAATGAATGATTGAATGTATTACATAGTGAACACGAACCCTGACAGTCAAATTACTACAGGTATTCTATACATTCAGGTGATAGTAAAGAGGAAAACCCAGGAATATTTGGTCAATTTATCACATTACCCTCTCATACAACCAAAAGTTGATTTTTTCCTGAATATATGATAAGCAAGATGAAGTATGAGTCAGGAATAGTCAGGTTACTACAACCATCTGCCCACCCACAGAGTCATTGATTATTACAGTAACAGCAAGTTAGGGATATGAAGGGGGTTGAGGGCAGGGCAGTCCTCAAGAACTGTGTGTGTGTATATGTGTATCCGTGAGTGTGTTTGCCAAGGGGAAGTCCCTCTGGTCTGGAGCATATGTCTGGCCGTGCTACAGTCACAGGGTTAAGTAGTATTCAGACCAGGGAATACGATGCAGCAGATCTGGCAGTAATACAGCAGTGCACTACCACTAACACATGCATGAGTGCACAGTAATACCAAGGTGTGAGACGCTGTTTAGCCCATAAACAGTCACATTAACAGTATAGTTATAGCCAAATTTACACTCCTAATCACACATACACACACAACCCACACTGTAGGGTATATTGGTTATTGAAGAACATTACAGGGTGACATTGGAGAATAGGAGGAAGCATATTGGCAAATTAGGAATATTATAGATATATGTGTGATTAGGTTTTTTTTTTTAATTTTATTACACTTCTAGTGTGTCAAAGTGTTTTAGGGTGGGTATTAAATGGCAAGCCAGTTAAAACTCTCATTTCCAGCTTACTGTCATTTTGAACATAATGCATGAATGAGGCAGGCTAAGTCTTGCACATTTACAGTTTGTTTTGTTTCTGTTTATTCATGAGCACTGCCCCTGTCAAATAAAGCAATAAGCCTAAATAAAAATAGAAGTACAAAACAAAACCTGCAGAGTGGTGCAAAACCAGTATTTACACTATTATCAAACAGTAAAGTTAGTCAAATAGTTTCTTGAAATTATTCTTGTCTTATGTCTCTTTGAAATATTTGGGGGCATATTAGCTTAGGCCTATAATAGTTAATGGTAATAGTTATGAGCTGTAGCTATGGTTGTGACTACCGGGTCATTAACTATACTATGATGATTTTATTTATTTATTTATTTATTTATTTATTTATTTATTTATTTATGCTGTATGGCTCCTTGACTTATTGATTCTCCTTTTTGCTCTGCTTTGGGCTCAACCAACAAGCATAAATACCTAGCTTTGTGACTACATGTGTGACATCTTTGCTCTGTTTTTTATGCTTTCAGGTGGTACTGGTAGTGTGGGTTTATTACAGGCTCAGTGTGAAAGATTATTCAAGGCCTTTGCCTCACTCTGCCATATGGTGGCTGCTAAAACATGTTAAACAATGTTTAGTTTGTCCATTCTTACTTGTTTAGTTTGGTTTAGGGGATAAGAACTCTGGACCACAAAAAAAACAAAAACAAAACAAACAAAAAAAAAAAAACAGGTGATTATAAAGGAGCCTGACATTCAATCCTACTCACCATAACAGAATAAATGAAAAGAAAAGGAACCTGGAGTATGGTAGAAACATTATGACAAAACATGGCAGATCGCATCACAGATATTGTCACCAAAACCTCTTATGTCCAAAACAGTTACTTTCAGGAAATTGGAAAAACACTGTATATTCTAAATAAATGAATGGAATTAAGTCATGTAGTCACAAGTCATTTTCAACACTTTTCTTTTTTTTATTATAAGATTTTTCTTAAAACTTTTTCTCATTTTCAGCACTTTTCATTGGTTAAATATTTCTAAAACCGTCAGGCCAACATGAAGACTGACCAACAGAATACTTTTTATGGCAAAAAAAAAGACCAAAAATGGACTCATGAGGTTTCCACCCCACAGCGACCATATACTTCATCAATACATAAAAACATCTCATTCAAGGTAACAATGACATCCATCCATCCATCCATCCATCCATCCATCCACCCACCCACCCATTTCCTTTATCCACTGGTGATCTTCTAAGTACTAACAGGCCTGGCCTTGCTAAGTTCAGAGACCAGATGAAATCAGATGTCTTCAAGTTGGTGTGGCCTAATAAGCCTAAGAAAAAAGATTAATGAAAATTATGTTTCACTTCTCAAAATGCTTCTTCTTTGTGTAGCTAAATAAAAAAAAAAATCTAAAAATGTCACTTTAGACCAAACAGGCTAACAGGTAATTAGTTAAAATGTAACTGGTTTAAGTAATCATCATGAATATAGTTCATAGTTAATTTATTTGTCTGTGTGTACACATATATATATATATAATTATAAGCCAACACAAGGTTTTTGTCTTTTATTTTGATGCTGTATTTCCGCAGGTTTGTTTGAGTTATACTTGGGAATAATGTAGTCTGTGTACAACCTAACTGTTGGGTTGTCAGTCTTGTATTTTATTTTGTTGCATTGATCAAGTTGAGTTTAATGTCCAGTCAGAGGTCAAGGGCGGAACCCAGGTGTGCAGAGCGGTAGAGGCTGGTGGTCTGGTTGGCATTCGGCTGCTGACGTGGTGCTGGAAATTTAAATGGTCGCAAACCAAGTGTTGGACGCAGAGTGTACACATCGGGTTCTGCACTGTTAACCGGGATGAGTGAGTACTCAATAAAAATTATTTTCTGAGCAGAGATGAAATGTTGAAGCTTAAAATAATGTAAAGACTAACTGTGTGTTAGCATTGATCACTATTAGCCGCTCTGTATGTTAAGCACAGTGAGTTTTACAGAGATTTATTAAAGGCCTCGTGTAGTGGCCATAAAAGTTGTGTTATTCTGCACCAGAATGCTTTCAAGATTGTAAATAAATTGTCAGTAGATTTTTCAAGTCTCCCGCGGTTGTAATCGGTCTTTCTTTGGTCATGCCCAGTACTTGAAATTTCTCACGTCCGCAGGGCCGCCTGTCAGCTGAAGGCACCATGCGTGACGTCATACTAGTAGCCATTGAGTGCAGTAGCAATGGCAGACACAACAGAAAATATGAGCAATACTGAGGAAATTAGCTTTGAGTTTAGTGA
>JAPQRP010000019.1:11113756-11132685 GCA_037367295.1 Apogon hyalosoma | reverse complement strand
GTGTGTGTGTGTGTGTGTGTGTGTGTGTGTGTGTTTAGTGTGTTATGTGGCATGTGAGACTTGGTTTGATGGGGAAAAAAGGAACGATGCTGACCATGCATTTAAATGATTGGACCATAATTTCTTGTCAAACTTGGCAGTCTGAGGAGTCTGAGGATAAGGACAGATGGTTAGTGTGTTTCTTTGTGTGTGTATAGTCGGTCCTGCCACTACATTTCGGTCCAGCTGGGTCACTGTCCGTCCTCCTGCTTCAGCCCCCCGGCGCTGACATCCAGACCCTTGATCTCCATTTCTTTCCTGCCATATGAACACATTTTCTGCAACCTGCAATAGATGATGATTGTAATCTAAAATAAATGAAAGGAAAAAAAAACACACACACACATACAGGAGGAGATTGGGGGGTGATGGGGGGCACAGAAAAGAGAGGGAACCAGAAGAGAGAGACAGAGAGCATTATCACCTTGGCCAAGCATCAGGAGTTAGAAAAAAACAAAGAGTGGGAGAGAGAAAAGAAGGTCCACGGGCAAATTCATCTTCCCCTGCTACAATCAATCTCTGGCCAAAAGAAATACACAATAACTAGGCAGGAAGAGGCCAAGATTAATGGGCCACCGACATCTCCACTGACCAGCATCCACCTCCACCCAATACCACCTCTCTCTCTCTCTCTCTCCGTCTCTTTCACATGCCCTCTTTCTTTCTTCAGCCTGTCTCTCTCACCCCATCCCTCTTTTTCATCTCACACTTTACTCCTCTCTCCCAGAAAAGCCCCCCACTTTTTTTTTTACACCCATATATACCCTCCCTCCGCCCCCTGCACACCTTGCCTCCGCCACATACAGTGATCTATCGTTTCTGCTGACTGTTTTACAAGTGCATTAGCAAGCTTTAATGAGAGCGGCCAGTCACTGAGCAAATTCATGCAAGGGCAAACAAGGCCAGGCATACCCGCCAAGTCCCTGATACCCTGCATGGCATGAAGAAACCTGTATTTACGTCAGTATTTAAATATGCCATCAATACTATTATATGCCACCTAAAATATAATAATTAGCCTACATGTTTAAACATAGCAATGGGAAAGCTAATAATATCAACTAAGCATGTATTTTAATTAGCATTTTTATTTATTAGCCTAATGTTTGGACACACAGTTATCTTCCTGAAGTTATTTGCCCTTATTAGAGTCAGAACGTCTGTCTTGTTCTGCCAACAAGTTAATATAATATGTTTGTTTAAGTTTTTCATGTAAACTTTTTTCACCAGCCAATCAAGTTTGATTTTACTGCTTAACAAAACCACACAATAGTGACATGTGAAAGGGGATTAGAAATTAAAATATTGTATTCTGGAACACATAAAACTAGATATTAAACCTTTCATCTGCTCCTGTATTAAATGGGGAAGTTTCATACTGAAATACATGCTTTTTTTTTTTTTTTAATATAAAAATATTTTCAAGTCTTGGATTAGTACTATTATAATAGTACAATAGTAGGATAGGACTGGATGACATTTATCAATGTTTTCTATGAAACCAGTGTCATTTGAAAAGTCCCTAAAGTCATTCCTTGATAACATGAATCCTGAGCTACTTTTACATTCTCCTGTTACCATAGCTGCTTGTATTACACAATATTTTATAATTCATTTTGAATACATATTGGAACAAATTGCTGTACCTGTAAATAATTATTGCTGCTGGTAAATCCTCATTCTAAAATAATAAGTATAGTTTCTCACATCTAATTTTGCGGGTGAACACATTATATCTACACATGCACATAATTTCCTCAGTTGTATTTAAATCTATAATGCTTCTAGAGTTATAGGTCTATATATAATGTTTGTTTTATTTATCTGAAACACACTGAATTGCCTTTATGAAATGAGCTATATATGTAAACTTTCCTTTTCATGCCTATTGACTATGTTGGTATATCTGATTACATCTGAACTTATATACAGTTACACAATATTTCCATTAACATAACTGTATTATTCTGTGATATGCATGGAATAAAAACTACAAAACTGAACAGAAGTTTTAAATTAGATATTTTTTAATATGCGGTTTTTGTTTTTTTTCTATAAGAATCAGATTAAACTGTATTTGCCAGTTAAGTAAACACATAAAAGGAATTATTTTCTGGTAGTTGGTGTCTCTAGTACATTATAAGTACAAAATGCAATAAAAAATGTAAGGAAAGTAAAATAAAACAAAATTCTGTATACATATAAGCCCTATATACATAAAGACACAGGTATCAATTTACATACAATAGTGGATTTTTTGTGTACAATTGTGGACAACAGTAAGCATTAGATGTTTAGGTCAAAACAACATGTTTTATGACACTTTTTCCTTAAAACTCTCTATGACAGTCTATTTAATTTTTGAGTTTAAAACCCAAATGAGCTTAATTCCATCACCTTTTAAAATGCTCCTGGGTTTACCCAATTCCCCTTCATCATTTTACCACTTCCCACTGTCTTAATTTGGGCCAACGAAGCTTATTTTTCTCACCTACACCGACCATACTGTCCAGTTCTAATTAAAAAAATAATTATGCCACATGGCACCAAAATAGCTATTCCTTCCTATTCAGCGTCTCCAGTGAACTTTATCAGCCTCAGTAGCCTTTTTTGTCACAGATAACTGTGGAAATGGCAGATCAAGCCCTGGCTTCCATTTCTCAGCCCATCCACACATTCTTATTAGAATACCCATTGATTGGATGAAAATGACATTAGTACTTTAATTAAACCCTCCCCATATAGAAGCCAGAGAGTAATGATCTCCCTTTTTAGACAAATGAGAGAGGAGTGTGAATATAAAACAAATTTCTTATTATTGCTGCTAACAAGAAACTGCCACAACAACACCCCTTATTGACAACTCCACTGAAGACGCACTGAAAGGAGAAGTAGCGCAAGAAGTAAATACATGGCAGTGGCTGTAACTGTTCTGAATATTTAACGACTTGCCCAAGTGACAGCATGATAGGAAAGAATCAGAAATTTTCTAAGGTTAACCAAACAAACAAAAATGTAGCTCTAAGAAAAACATTAAATTATACTTTGTTTCTCTTTTAAAGAAGCTTATCTCTACAGAACTAGCGCTGCTAACAGTGATGTATGCCATAGATTCAGGTCATGATGATTTATGCCAACCTAAAAAGGCCTGTAAACTACACTCCTGCATATAAAAAGGTAAAAAAACCAAAACAAAACAAAGCAAAAACTGAGTTTCACAGGGTTTAGCCTCCAACACATCTCTAGCAGGAATAAAAGTACAGGAGATAACAAGGATAATAAATGAATCTGACTGAAATCTATATGTTCCTTATCAACATCATAGAAAAGCCATACATTCCAAAAGGGAAGGCTTTGGTTATGGCAAATAGGTTGTAGTGTGTCATTATACATATCAGCGTAATCATATCTGCTTCATTGTTTTACAGCGCATGCAGCTTGCAGCTCCCCTATAAGTAACTGGTCAGGTGATATCAGGAAACACCGTCCCAGCTGCACCATAGGAGGAAATAACAAGTGTGTACATGGTGAGTGTGTTCATGGCCACATTTGTTATCTCTGTTTTTGGATTTTATATGCCTCTGCATGCACAGTGTGTGAGTGTGTTTGTGTGTGTGTGTGTGTTTTTCCAGGGGCCCAAGAGATCACAGAGGAGGCAGGGACTGAGAGAGAGCAGGTCCCCAGCCCACAGAGGTAAAAATTCATTTCTTGAGAGCTATATATCAACGGGCATTTGTTTAATGAGCGCCAGAGTGGAAAGATGTATAGAACATGTCAGGCGTCCACTTGCAATGCGTTGTGGGTAGCAGATAGCATCACAGAGTGTGACCGCTCACTCTGTCTCCCTGCTCGCCTCTTTTATCTCCAGCCTCCCTCTCCCCATTATAAATGAGAGACAGAAGGGAACAAGAGGTAAAAAATAATGGAGAAGAAAGAGGAGAAGAAAAAGGAAAACACAGACACACACAAAGACAAAGTCTGTCTGCAGCAGGACTCATATGTCCACACTTATTTGCAAAAGCTTGCACATGTGCAGATACTCGTATACAAGCATGATGCAAAACAAGATAGAACAGCGGCAAAAGACAAAAGGAAGTCAGATGTACATATGATATCTACAAGAATGGGAGAATAGAGGGGGAAAGTTTTGAAAGGAACAGAGAACACATTTTTTATGGTTATGTCTTGATATCAGGAGCTGATCTGCATTTATTTGATTTTTCTTTATCAGTGGCATCTCAGCATGACTCCTACACACACACATGCACACAGACACATCGGCGAGCTCCTTGGCATGCCTAACTAACCTGTATTTCCCCTCCTGGCAGATCCCTCTGCCTTTGTTAAGATATGTAAATGGGATGCATGGGGAGGACATGTGGGTAATTAATTGTAACTGGGGGGATAATGTTGCGCTGTCAGAGATGTCTCTGGTTTGTGTAACATTTTTTAAGAGTAATGTGGTTAAACTGGGAGTGTCTGTTAGCGCTCAGTCTTAATTGTGCCGTGCTGGGAATGCTAAGGCTCAGCTAGCCTGTTCCCCTTCCTGGTTCTTTGTCTACATGTGTGTCAGCAGTCCTCTACACTGAGAGGGAGAAATATATTATCCCGACTTTGTGTGCAAACAACTGTTCTTTGCCAGAAATGTAAAAATGGTAGTTTCACTGGAAAGATCAACAATGTATGAAGCTGTCATCAAGCTACAACATCACATTTCTTCCATTTTAATACATTACTTTTAAGAATCTAATACGCTCATTCTATATATACATTCATATTTTTACTTTTAAAGGAGAGCTTGTATATAGAAGATGAACCTTGTACATACATTCATTTTCTTTTACTCCTTTTTTTATCATTTGTGGGCATTGAAACAAGCTGCAAACATAATATTTTTTAACAAAACACATTATGACTTTATAAAGGTTTTAACAGACAACAGATTGGACGGTCTAAAGTATTCACACATAGCAACACTGTCCCCTATTTACTCATTTAAGCTATGTCGTCTCCACTAACTATTGTGGGCAGTGGGAGTTAGAGTGGTTGCATCAGTATCCTTTCTACAAAAGTCTTGAATATTAGTACGATGTAATAAAAGTGTAAAGTTTTAGGTAATAACTAAAGCTATGATTAGAACTAAATAACTAAATGATGCCATAAAGCGTCACGTAGCCGAGCAGACCTGGACAGTTAACTGACTAGAATGAGTTAAATGAGGCTCACATCCTGAAATTTTACAGCATTGTGCAGATTTGAAGCGGAATTCGAATTTAAATGCAGGACTTTTCTTTGCACCATAAGCATTTTACACTACATAATAAGTACTTGACATTAGTAAAGAATCCGTGCTGCTTCTACTGCTGATCAAAGACTGAATTTTCTGATCAAAGTACCAAGCAAACTGGTAGATAGATGTAAAAATGACTATCTGTGTCTGAGCAAGTTATTGTAACATTCCCCATCTCTTGCTGTGCTGCATTCGTATAGAACTGGAACTTGGAACTTCTTGGAGGGAGAAATTTGGAGAATTAAGAAAAGGAAACTAAAAGGAACTGCTCATGTTAAAGATTGTGGACAAGTGTAAACAATGATATGGTGAGACAAATTTCTCATGTACTGTCACTTTTTCATGAGCGATAGCACTATTTTCACATGCTGAGGTCCCTCTTTGCATGTCCTGTCGGCAACAACATGCATTTCCTTTCTTTCTAACTGTCTTTTTTAGTCCCACACACACATCTGCACACAGTCAGCAAAAGCATGTTAACACTAAGGTGTGAAAGCCCATCAGAGTATGTATGTGAAGGCAGACTGTGAAGGAAGAAATGACAGTGTCACACACGCATAAACACATTGTTTATAGCCTATTACATTGGAGCTAAAAGCTTATTCAAGTTCATATTCTTTGAGATTGAATAGAGTCGAGGTTGTCCTCAGCACTGCTGTGCCTAACTCAGACAATGTTTTGAACCCACTATGGCACGAAATGAGAACATTTACGGCAAGCATAAAAACATCCTCCTAAGATGAAACTTTTTTATTTTTCTGTACCATTATTCTCTTATTTAAGTGGAAAATTTGAAAAATGTAAAATAAGGAATTGAAGCTTGAATTCAGTATTCATAATCACTAACAATGATGAAAACAGCAAATGTATCACTGACATTATGTAACTAACCTCAAAATATGTTTTGCGACACCTTCCAAATAAGTTATTTTGTATATTCAGCCTTTACTAAGTGATTCATCACCATTTATTTTTTATATTGTTATCTGTATTTTTCAGTGAAAATCAGGCATTCTTCTATATTTATTTTCATGGTCATGTAGATGTTCATAAAAGCTCAGGGTAAATTCAAAGGTTATTATAGGAAAGTAGAAAAACTGAAGAACATGTGACTTTATCAGTAAAATATATCATTAAGTGACCATAAAAACATGCTTCTACAACCACTGTCCTTTGTCAAAATACATGAGTTTTACTGCTGAATCAATGTTGCAGAAGATGACAGTGTTTCCATGTTCTCTAAAAAGTATCTGAAGTGCAACGTAAGACATAGCTGGTGATGATGAAAAGCTAAGAAACCTGCAATATTGCAGATGTTGATACTGGAAATGCACTGCCCTTATTTTTTGTACTAATCTGTGGGGCACTCTTTCTGCTTTTTCTGCACCGCTCCCAGATAAATCCAGAATCCATGTTGTATTAAAACAGAGGTTATTTAATGTAAGTTTTAGTAAGTGTTGTGCATTATAATCCATATATCCATAGAGTGCATTAAAATCCTCAACAGAAAAGTTCTTATTAAGAGCTTTGATTAATAAATAAAAATGTTAAAATAAAAACTAAAATTAAAAACTCCATTCAAGTTTCTGCCGTTCACTAAGCCCAATCCGTGATTTCTTAATGCTGAAATAAGTCTGCTACCTAAAAAACCTAAATGGATTTCTTACACCATTTCACTTAAATGTTACAATTAGCTTCTACTTCAATTAAATCACTCATCTCATGTGTCTCCCAATCAGAGAGACAGCACCCAGCAGGGGGGCGGAGCTCTGCAGTTAGTGCTAAGAGGGTTCGTTTAGCTCACCTGTCTGTCAAAAACAGCCATCTGGAAAGACTCCCCTATTCCTGTCATCTCTATCTCGCCTCTCTACCTTCTCGGTTTCCTCTGTTTTGATGTGTCCAGTCTAGACCTTTTAATACATGTCAAAATGCCAGGGCTTGTCGTGTCAGGCCTCATATCTACTTCCTGTGCCCACGATGGCTCTCGGTCGCACTTGGTGCCTCAACTTCCTTGATGTTCTTCTCTGTCACCCCCGTCTTCCTCCGCTGCCAGTTGGACTCAGTTAACGTCCCCTGGAGACGATGGCAATGAGGGGTGATGGAACATAAGGTGACAGGACGGAGCTGTGTGTGTGTGTGTGTGTGTATGTGTGTGTGTGTGTGTGTGTGTGTGTGTGTGGACAGAGCAAACTTACTAAGTAGTGGCCAGTCAGCCAGTGTGCAGCGCGGTGGCCTGAGCGCAGCAGGAGCTGTCCTCAGTATGACTCGTCTTCTTTCACTCTTTCATCTGCAAGCGTCCTTCACCTCGGGGGACAGCTGGGAGGAAGATGAAAGAGACAGGCTGAAAAAAGGGTGAGGGCACGGGGTGGTTGGGAGGGGCACAGAGTTAAGTAAGGGAGCTAACAGGATAACAGGGCATGCTCTGATACATGTAATGGAGCACATATGTCGTGTCATACATATGCCAGTGCATTCGCCATCCTGGGTACGCCTCAGTTTATGTCTGAAGTTTGAAAAGCCCTAGGCCCAATCCCAATTCACCCCTTAGCCCTCTCTCCTACCCCTACCCCTCCATTTTGCAGGTTCACATGAAGGGGTAGGGGTGTCCCAATGTTCGATGAGTGAGAGAGGAGGGGCTAAGGGGAAGGGCTGTTTGGCCTTCGAAACTGAGATTTTTCAGGACCACACTTCAAACAGAGGGGCATGAGGAATGTCCTATAACTGTTCGAATCATCTGCAAGATGGAGGTTAAAACAGCAAAAAAGTGCAGCAGTGTGATGAAAGAAACATACAAATGTATGTATTTTCTTTGTTAAGTTAATCATTTGATTGTCCGTTTAATGCCGTTACAGTGTATTATAGCCCATGCAACAGAGATGGTTACAGCTGCTGACAGCATGGTGAAGTCTTTCAACAACATAGTTGTTGCATCTGTTTATAGCGGCATTGATGACAGTTGATGACGTAACAGGTCTCGAAGTGTTGTCTCATTTTGTAGGAGAATATTTCAACCCCTACCCCTTGCAACTCCGCTTCAAGGGGCAATGCCAAGTGCAAAGGCCAAGGGGTAGGGGTAAAACTAAGAATTGGGGGTGGGCCCTAGTGTTACTGGTAAATGTGTTAATTTGTAAAGAAGTTTGACAAAATATCTGACTAAAGAGGCAAGATTAAAAATGCTGGATGTAAACATAAAGGTTAACTTGCTTTATTATCCCTGTAGGGAAATTCCATCACTGCATTTTATCCATCCTAATACAGATGCACCTTCTAACATTAGCGTTAGCACACATTAATAGTAGTGAGCTGCCATTAAAGGCACTCAGGGACCACCCCCAGATCTTCATCTACCCCAGGGTCAGGGGAGCCAACAGGAGAATGCACCGATATGTGTGTTTTTAATGGCGGGGGAAATCGGAGGACCTGGAGGAAATCAACGTGGCATGGAGAGAACAGGTAAACTCAACACAGGAAGGCTCCAGTGGCCCCATGTCATAGCCTTGGGGTTCCTCAAAGAAAGGCCAGAGGCAGTTTGTTTTGAATGGATTCTTATGGGAAAAGTAGTTCATTTCCATGAATGTTTTTCTGACAGACTGAACACCTAGGAAACCTATAGCAGATCACATGTGCTCTTGTATATGTGTTTATTCTTTGTGTAACCAAAACCAAAGTTAAAAAGTTGCCAGACTCATTATGCCATGGCTAAAAAAGCTGTGCAGCTGGACCACAAGACTAAGTATCATGAACATTACAGGAATACTGGATGATGATGGAGAACTTATACCACTGGTTCACAGTAGTACATGTGACTGAAATCAAAGCTAAGTAGCCCCAGGTTACAATGTCATCGGTGCTAAAATGGTCAAGATTGGGGTCTTACATCTTTACAAATATGAGCTTCAACTTGACTCAAACTGACAAAAACAATGAAAACATATCTCTTAGAGGGTTTGTGGTTTAATCATATGTGATGAGAAGGCGTTTGATGTCAGTAAACACATTACTGAAATCACCAAATAACATAGATCACATAAAGCCACATGATGTCCATTGAAATAAACTATGCTTGTAAGAAGATAATGAAGCATATAGGCATTTGATTAGTTTCCTCTATAAGCACTTTAGTCAGTGTGTGTGCACGTGTGTGTGTGTGTGTGCGTGTATGCGTGTGTGTGTGTGTGTGTGTGTGTAGTCCATTTAACTTGGTTTTAGAGGAAAATACAGACAGGGATACAGGAATGCAAGGACTCTGAAGTACAGTAGAACTGATGCTGTTCATTGAGCTGTATAAAGAAGTGTTTTTGAGATCTTCAGTCTCTGCAAAATTGCTTTTGCTTCCCGTAAGAGCCCAAAAATCACACATTCACACACACACGCACACACACACACACACACACACACACACAAATCTACAGATGCAGAGACTGCCTAGTTGGGCTTTTACTGTTCACTGAGTTGACGGGATTGTGTTTATAGTTTAAGACAACTATGGCCATAAAGCTTTAAGTTACATAAACATATGTAATTCAGTGTTTTATATATATTTTCATATACTAAATTAAAACACTTTGAAAGCATTTCTTTGAAAGACAACAGTAGTCTTTATGCAACATTTTGCAAATATAAAACTTGGTCCAGGGACAAACAGCTCTTGTACTAAAGTTTGCTTTTACCCTTTACTATTTTTAATTCTAAATTACTTTGGCTCACCTTGTTTAACTTTTTTTTACTTTTTTTGGTAGTAAGACTTTGTTTCAGCAAAGACCCACGTCATATTAAAAACATATTTTTAACACTACGCAGCACTGTGCACCATCCAGTAATTATCATTTCAGTGTCTCTTGGGAAAAAAAAAAGTATTGTAAATGTAACAGATCTATAACTGAAGCTGGACTCCTACTTCTGATGCGTCAACATATAATCATATTTAATGAATAAAAGAACAGTTTAACATTTTTCGGTAAGTAAGGATATTTGTTTTTAACCAAAGAGATGGTGCATCCACCTGTTCAAAGTTTTATTCACATAATACCTAGGTACTACTACTATAATGTACTACTAGGGTGCCTTGTAACACAGCAGTAAAAGTGGTTTAAATCTTTTTCTCTCTGCCAAGTAAAGCGCAAAAGAACTGTTTAAAAAAACTGACAAACTACAAAAGGTCCCTGTTTGTTCTTATACTGTTAAAAAATGTACAGCATTCTCTTTTGCTGTCATTTCAGCATGACTGCACATCATTTGGTTTCACTTTCTTTAGTGGAGATTGCTTTTATTTGCTTACTGAAATAATGTTTGTTCGTGGCAAGTTGCAATTTCATTTAACAAGAATAAGCCCTTCCATACCCCATAAAGACCCGTCAGTGAGACTGTTTCCTTGGATTCATGCCGACAGCCATACAGTCCCAGTCCAGGTCAGTCAGGCCCATATATCTCCTGGTGTATTTACAATGCTTTCTGCATCACTCTCTCTGTCCCTGCCCAGGTAGCTGTTTTCCACCAAATGAACAATCTTTATAGACGTGTGGCCGCCATAACAGGCCTGATTTCCAGCACCAGCGTGGGTCGTGTAAGTCTCTGGGAATTGTCAGGCTTCCCGCTCGACAAATCAGCCCTAACGTATGATGTTTGGGGTGCAATTTTTATTCCTGTTTGACTGGCCAACTACCCGGAGGTAATGGGATGTTGGGGGCGGAAAAATAAAACTGCTGGTGGGAAATGTATTCGCACTGCTTGTGTGTGTGCGTTTGTGTGAAGTCTGATTGATCGATGCGGCGTGCGCTCTCCATTTATATCCCGCTTATTCGGAATTGGTTAAGTTTAGGAAAAATGAATCCAAAAAAAAACAGAGAGAGAAAGAGAGCATGAGAGAAGAGATATGGTGGCAGATTACAGTGAGGCAAGCTCGTACATCTAAGCCCGGGCTGGGGTGCCTGTGATGGAGGGGCTGTGAATTGTCTGTGAACATTAAGTTATCTAAATGAAAATCAATAATGTGTGTGTGCCAGCGTCTTACTAGTGAGGAGTGTCCGAGGACAATACTCAGCAGAGCGTAGAGGTGGGCAAAGAGGTACATGTGTGTGAGTGCTTGGCATGACGGGTATAATCCACCACTTCAGGGACAGGTCGTAGGTGTCTGAGCATCATGTGCAATAATGTAGAACTGTTCCTATTTAGGGCATAAAAGCCAAAATGGTACCAGGAGGAAGGTTTTGTACTGTATAAAAGTGCATGCACTGGTATTCATTATTGATAACATGCATCTTTTGTGTTGCATTTTATTAAGATACTCACACGTGTACCAGCAGTCCCATCTGAATGTATATGTTTGTGTGCACACATGGGATAATTTGCATATATGTCTGCATAACTGAATGGAAACCCCGCTTCAGACCTACTCACATACTGGCCACTGGAGAAATCTTTCGGCGGTCATGGTTGAACGCCCTCTCACCTGTCAGCATCTGTAGAATCATTTCTTCCCAGTGGCAATTAGCCCAACGTTGGCTAGTGTAACGAGTGTCACCATGCTTCTCAAGCACAATGTAAAGCTAAAGCATCATCAAGGGCTGCTCTGCGCCTCCCTGTTCCCGATTGAACCTTAGTAAAGCAAGAGATCCTTATTAAGCAAGATGCTGATACATTTGGAATATTGTATAGGTGCAGTAATGTCTTAAAAATGTATAAATCTAATAATTTATGTAAACATGAGCAATAAAAATGAATGAGAGAAACATTAACTTTACCCTGGATAATCAATGGCAACAAGCGCCAGCGAAAGACCTTGTGTACAGGATGTTTTTTTTTTTTTCTTTCTTTCTTTCTTTTCCTCAAACCCTAAGCTTATACTTAGGTTATTTTCACACTTGAGGAAAGAATATCAGTAAATCAAGGAATTAAAAACATATATACAGTTAAAAGAAACATTTTTTTAAATTCCTCAGTTTATTACTTTACATATCAGATAAATTAAATATAGTTTACATAAGAGCTTCCTACAGCTAATGCTGTTAAAAAAAAAGGTGAGTCTTTCTTAGGTAAAGAAATGTGAACATGATTCACTCTGTTTTAGTAATGTGAGGGTTCAATAAATGATTACCTTCCAAGTACTGTGGAATAAACACTTAAGTAAACAAGTGGTAAAGTATGTCATTTCTGCCACTAGAGGTCTTTCAATCAAACCAGAAACAGAAGATGTACCACTAGGTGATGTTTTGAAAAAGTGTGGGACTGCGGAAGCTGTTTCTACCACCATCACAGAGGACATCTAATGCCGGAATAGTGTTTACAGATGAGGTATTTAATGAGTATTTAAGGTTTACTCATATTACATTCATTCAGTAAGACTTTGAAAAAGCAAACAAAATGTGTCACAGCATTTGATATAATGTCACACAAAGTCAATGAAATACATTACATAGATGACTTGGATATTATTATGTGGAAAAGTTACAGATTTAAACGGCAAATAATTTTTCATCACAGAAGGAATATTTTATTGTGATGCTAATGGATTAATTGTACAGCGATAGAATGGCTGCAAAACTGTTGTATCTATGCATTGATATCCACAGAAAAATTCCCTATGAGGAAGACATAGTCGCCACGAGGCAAACTGCAGGGTGGGAAAGTGGGAGCAGACAGAGTAGGGCAGTGTATTAGGGAGGTAGATGTTCTAATGTTAGCCCTCCTATTCTCATTCCCTGCTTTACCTGCCTTAGTACCAGTGCTGCTTCTGTGGAGGAAGAGAGAGTGAGAAAGGAAATTTCTCCATTGCAGAGGCAGTCAGGCAGAGGACAGGAGAGAGGGAGAATAAATCAGCCCCAGTCTGGTCTCTGGTGACCACCCGCGGCAAGGGAATAGTGCAGAAAGACAGAGAGAATGAGAAGAGAGGGGGTGGAGAGTGTCAGCGAGAGCTTGGACTACAGAGGAATAATGTCCTTTTACTGTATGTCCCTCTCCACCCAGCCCCAGTGTGCCGTCTAAATCTACCTTCACTCATTTAATGTCACACAATCCCACCCCTTCAATGAACCCGACCGTGTTCACACACGCATACACACGCACACACACACGCACACACTTGCAGTGTAACACACTGTAACACCTCCACCTCCTCTGACGAATTAGAATTGCCCGACTCCATCGCCCAGCAAAACAGTGTCTGATTTGGCAAATGGTCAAAGTGGCCATTATGTGGCAACAGAGAGGCCATATCGAGATGAGCCTGAGGAGAAGATCAGGAAAAGAGAAGGACAAAGGGAAAGTAGGGGACGAGCGACAAATTACCCCTTTTAGAAGTTAGAAAGTGCACTAACTAACCAGAGCAATGAACACATTATTACGAGAGCCATTATAAGAAGCCATGTTGCAGTGAAAAGAAATAATATCAGCTCAAGAACTATACAATACCAATGCAATATGCTGAACGCAATTCATTCACTTACAGGGATGTACACAGAAATGTATACTTCATTATTGCAGAATAAATAATGTTCTGGTCAAAACCTTTATGATAATCTATGTAAGTTAATTGCGTGTTAGTGTGTGCTAAAATGTTGCAATGTATGTGATTTTGTTATTAAAGCAATGCTTTCTGCAATGCAGAATATGGCATAACGGCATCAATATAGTGATGCAACATATTCTCTAGACTTACAGTGCAAAGCAGAAATACATATAAGAAAGTTGCAAAGAAAACATCATGACGATAATTTTCTTGAAATAAAAAATGTATGTGCCTTTCGCAAAATTATAATTAATGCATGTATTAATCTTGTGTTTGTAAGTAATAGCCTTAGGTGTTTTTTTTTTCTTCATTTGATTAAACAGCATTCATTGTAGTTAAACTGAAGCTGACGTTTGACATATACTGTGTGGTATTTTTTTCTCTTGCATACACACTTTGACCTGCCAGGTTTACACAGCTTTACCCGGGCCTCTTCTCTCCCAGAGCTGTGTTTCATCTTAAGTGAGTTTATTCAAGGCAAGTCAGTGTTTTTCCTTGAAAGAAAAGAAGGAGAGAAAGGCGAACTGTGACTGAGAGAGAGAGAGAGAGAGAGAGAGAGAGAGAAGACCAGTCTAAAGCTAGCCCATAGGACACATTTAGTAATCCTTCCAATGATGTCCAGGGCCCAGTGATGGTTACCAGACCTGCAAAATACCCCTACAAACACACACACACATACGCACACACACACACAATCCATTTTTATTGTATTTGGGTCTGCAGTGTTGTATTTCCTGCCCTCTCTTAGCGCCACACACACACTGCACTCGAAAACAAAAATCCATATTATCGACCAGCCAGTGTCACCACAATTATTCTTTTGAAACAGCCATTGAAAACAAATTACATCTGCACTGCGTTTTCATCCGATTGCTCTGGGTGAGCAATGCTCAACTGCTGGGTCGGCCCTGCCTTCGCCGACCCGCAGACCCCTCCCCATAGGTTTGCTGTCTATAGCACAGTGTCGCTAACGACTGCTCTGCGTGTGTGCATGTGTGTGTAATTGTAGCAAAGGTTCTGGGGAAAATGGATCCAGGAGACACACATTACATACACATCCCACATATAACAGTAGAATTCACCATGGGTTATTCCAAAGTAGGCCTTACTGCAAAGGTAGCATTTTCCAGTTGTGATATACCCCAAGAAGAGTAGTGGATGTGGCACTTTCAGAGTACATCTCAGCAAATGCGTATTATGCATGGCATTTTTATAGTCAGTTGTGAAACTAGCCAACAATTTTCAAGGCTGTAAAAGGAAACACCACTACTTAATTTTTTTTTTTCTCTTAGAGTTTATCTGCTTGTTCATACATGTAGCTTAAAATCTGCAGAATATCTAACCAAAATCCAGTTTTAAGGGATTCTTCACAGATGGGATATGGAACAATTTTGGCACAAAATGACAAAAAATGTTAACTGTTGCACTGAAAAAAAAAGGAAAAAAAAAATCACAAACGCGCTGCATGACATTATCCCCCAAAGTGATCAGTTCCATTCTGATCTAAAAACAACCCATAACTCTGAGCGTGTTATAATTTGTACATCTGCCAAATTTGATTAAACTGACATATATGTGTTTTGGGTTTTTTTGGTTTGTTTTAATGTTTTTGCAAGAGCAGAATAAAGTTTGGTTGATATAATCTAAAAAAAAAAAAAAAAGTAAGAAAGTGGTTGACAGAAAGAAAGAAGAAAGTTGTGTTTGTGTGATCAAACAAATCTTACACCAGCAACAAAGTTTGAAGTTACTTCAAGTACTTATGTAAGTTGGAATATTAGTGGAATATGCATTTTTGTTAGTCATGTAAACAGCTTAGTAGCAATAGTTTCTTTATCAGCATCAAGACAATTTAGATGTAGTCCGATTTGCACAAATTTTAACAAGTCGACAGAAAGCGCTGAATTAAAAAAAAAATGGTGTAAGCATATTTCATCATAGCAGCACATTTTGGTTTTTCTCTTTGTTGCATAGGCTGACTCAGACATGTTTCAACAAGTTTTCATTAGACCATCATTTCATGGACCACTTTAGCAAAATCATTGTGTACCCAGAATGTAATGTTTGCATTGTTTTCATAATCAGCCATTTTAGTTCTTGAGACTAATTTTTACCAGCAGATCATGATACAGGCAAAAGAGGTCTATTCAGCAACGCTTCAATCACATTTAAGACCCTGAAAAAAAACCATTTGAACATGTTGAAAACCAGGAGTATACAGGTGTGAGCACCAACAACAATACCTAGGTTTGAGTGAAGTGGCTAGGAAGTCTTAAATAAATGTAAATAATTAAAACTACAGTAATAAAACCGCATGAAACTATCACAATTTGGAAAGAGTTTGGGTTCAATCAGAGGAAAAGTCAAAAACAATTTACTCAGGTAAAAAAAAAAAATAGTATTGTGCAAATGATTGAGTTTTTCCTCAATTACTAAAATCAAAACTATAAAAACTGACTAGAACCGGGGTAGAATAATGAAGCAAACAATAAAATCAAAGGAACGTAATACAATGAAAACAATAGGATTGAAACACTAACACCAACTTAAAATTCCCATTAAACATATCTGGAAAATGTTTAAAATGGGTGCATGTGATGGCTGGCCTCACAGTGTTCATCAATCATCTGCTGGTTTGCAGCATCCGTCATCACTTTTGCAACACATCTTTTAAAAGAGGACAGAAATCTCGGTAGTGACTAGTACAGTTATGCTTGACTTCTTTATCCTCCAGAGTGTTGCCATTGATTAGTCCTGTACTAGTATGATGGAGTTAGCCCTATAACGCCAAATGTATCATATTTAATACTTGAGTTTTGAAGCCCACTACAAGATCAGTGTGATATTTTTTGTCTTGAAAAACCTGATGTATACAATTAGGTACCTGCAATACACAGATAATCCACCAGGGGGTAGGAATTCATTCACCAGAGGCCTTTCCAGTGACACTACAAGACTGTCATTAATGAGTAAGGAGATAGAACTTTGCCAATTTTGAGAAGGAATTACCAATTTGTTAGATGTTTGTGTTTTATTATGTTTTTGTTTGTTCAAAAATAATAATATTTGAGCATTTAGACCCAATGTACCAAATATGATACACAATTGAAAAACATACATTGAAATTGATATTTTAAAAAACCTTTTTTTTTTTTGGTTGTTCAGAAGGACCGATAAAGGCTCCAGTTTTAAAGAACTGGAATTTTCTGTCAGTGATTCAATGGTTCAGGCTTTACAGGGTTAGATGATCAACCTATGCAGTATTTTTAACTTGACACTTTCAACTCACAATAGGTAGTTATAGGAGACTTACATCAGACATTAACTTGTTAAAAAGGGGCTCCATTTGGGACCTTTAAAGAATGCTAATGCTACAGCTGAAATGGGCCAGAGAACCGATTCCAACTGAAACAGCTGAACTGCTGGGCTTTAAAGATACAGATACAATCCTAATATAAAAATTCCGCTAGGTCATGACTTCATTATTATCATTATTACTATTGTTGTTTTTTTAAGGTTAGCAAAGATACATAAAAAATAGCATAGAAAAGGACATAAGCTTAAACATTTGCATAAGCCTAACAAACTTTATATTTCACAATTACACTTCCCGCTGATTAGATGATTAGCCTGGCCTTACTAAATAATCCTTTACTGGCAGTATTATGTGCATCGATTATTCTGTGAGAGCCTTAGTGAAGGGCAGCTTGATTGCCACACCAACCATCCCACCACTATTACATTTAACTGTGTTACTCCATCTAACAGTATTAGTCCATTGCTCTGCTGTACACAAGCTCCTTCCAATAGCATCAGTCCAGTGGTGCCATGTGACAATGGGAGAAAACAACAACTAATATCCAGCCGGCACCGTTGGTAATTAATCCTGGCTTGGCTTCCCTCGGCCGAAGAGCACAGCAAAAGGCTAGAAGGCAGGATCCCTTTGTTAAGCTTTGACCACACAAGTCACCTCACTGGCCCTCCCGAAGCGGGGAAACGCCAACTTTGGAGTATTAAGAAAACCAATAGCCTTGTTGACATGAACACGGAGGCCTAACCCCCGCAGCCTCCTCATATGAAGCATTGATTTTTCTGTCCAGCCGCGGCACTAAACCCATTCATTCTCTATGGCCGAGCCCAAGACTTTCGTGGACGTGAACGCGAGTGCCCATTCACATACACACGCACACACGTAGACAACACACACACACACACACACATCCTGGCTAAATTCTTCTTTCATCCTCTCAGTCTTACCTTGGGGGTGGAAAGTTGAGGATTAAAGTCACCCCTCCTCCTCCTCCTCCTCCTCCTCTTCTTCCTCCTCCTAGTTCCACCATCACTTCACCACTAAACCAATACCACACTGCACATACACACAAATACATGGGTAAACACACAAGGCACATACAGACGGGCCAGCCCAGTGCAGAGAAGGCCAAAAGGGGAGGTGAGGTTAAACATGCCTGGGTGCAGCTGAAGGGACTACACCGGCTGATCTTTCAGGATACAGCTCGCCGAGTCTCACAACGGGACTCTCACAAACACAATAGCGCCGACCACCTCAGGTAAAATATGTCCTATTATTATACAGATGTATTTAACACACATTGGGTCAGGTGGCATTGTTTCCCATTGGTCACCAAAGCACCAAAAATTGCTTTTGTATGTGTTTTCAAACCACAGGTACGTGTAATGTCAAAGTAATTTGTCGGTGAAGGATCCTGCGCTTTTTTGCTATAACCTCAGTGGGCACCAGAGACAAATTCCAGGACTTTGCAAGTGGAGATTGGAGTTCCCATCCCAACTCCTAAAGTTTTTAGCTTGAAGCTACAAAACTACCTTTTTCTTGGTACTTTTCTACTTTTGTAAACTCAAATTTCTATGTTTACTCAATCAAATTACTTTGCTCGGGGTTGGAAAAATATGGTGGTGTGGTTTAAATTGCTAAATACATCAAAAGAACAATATTACACAGAAGTCTTTCCACAGCCAAAACTTAACCATAAAAATTACTTCATTTATTTTAGAGACACTTGAAAATCAACATGAACCACTAAAACACTACTATGTTGATAATAGAGATTGGCACAGATAGTA
>JAPQRP010000019.1:11095285-11107957 GCA_037367295.1 Apogon hyalosoma | reverse complement strand
AGATGTATGCAAGATATATCCCATGGACTTCAAAAGTCAATTATATATTGACCCATACATTATGCTTTAAAGTGTGACTTTACTCCTGCCCTGAGTTCAGCTTCATCCACTATTCAGACAATATTCTGATATACATGATGAAAACTAGGCTAAGAGGAGAGGGGTTGAAAGAGCACTGGGGAAAAAAAAAGAGTAGTTTAAGGACATCCGGAGGACAGAACCACACAAATGCAAAACAGCATGGAAGGGTAATACTATACCACCTGAAAAAGGCATACATATCACTTTAAAGGAGTTGCATGTTATACACGCATATTAAAAATTCACCTAAATTTATCATTGGAGGGTTTAGAATAGAAAGCAGTAGTTATTGCCGAAAATGTCAATGTATTGGATTATAGATACATGATGTGAATCTATTCATACTGACACTTTGGCTGGTGTGTCCACTAGAGGAAGTAGTGAGTCACTCTGCCAGACTCCCATAGTGAGAAAAACTATGACCTGAAATGTTTTGGAGTGAGTGGCCCAAGCATAGAGGAAGATGTCCACTGCAAAATATCCACTTTAGTGTGGACAGGGCAGGAGTCCACAATATATTTAGATGAATGCCGGTTTTTGATATTATTTGGAGAAGTGACGTTTACATCAGCATCAATGTGGGAAGGCTCAAGATGATTTTAAGACAGGATGTGGCATGCTGAGCCATCTTCAGAGATTAATAGCTCTCCTTTTTTTTTAAATAGTGTTTTATATGTATTAATGTTAAAAAAACAAAACAAAAAACATTTAACTTAATGTTTAGGGGTGGCACTGTCACCTCACCGCACAGAGGGTCCTTGTTTTATTACAAAACTGTGCAAATAATGTTCCGAGCCAAACAAAGGTCACTACCAGACTCTATTCAAAAGTTCTTTTCAATACGGGAAAACAGGTATGATTTCAGAGGTGTTTGTATGTTTACCGTACAAAAAGCTGTTAAATGTATAAAAAGATGTATTTCTGTTATTGGGGTTAAATTATGGAATGACATGAATGTGCATTTAAAGATGTGGAATTCATTAATGGTTTTCAAAACATTGGTTTGTAAAGGTATTTTTGAGGGATACAAGCAGTACTGACTTGATGTTCTGATAAATAAATAAATAATAAAACCGATTCTGATGTGAATGTAGGCGAGGCGTATATAAACATTTAGCTTCAGCCTAAGCCTTTTCAATCTCAGCAGAATTCAGTCGGTTGACTTAAAATCAGCCTCATTGTTTGTATTTTCTGTATTATGGATGATGACTGAATAAACCTAAACCAAACCAAGACTTGATTCCAGTGCCATTTCCATGTTCTTCCCGTGTCTTCAGGGGTTCTGTCCAGTTTCTTCCCACTGTACAAAGTCACACACCTTAATAGGTAATGGTTATAGGTATGTCAACCCTGCAATGAACTGGCAACATGTCCAGGGTGTACCTACCTTCAGCCGTTGGTAGCCAGGATGGATCTAAGCATCCCTGGTACCTAAAAATGAATGAATACATGAAAAAATGTTTAGTATCATTTTCATGGTGTGTATACATTACATTCAGAATAACAGGGTTCAGTTATAATGTGAGAAGAAGTGGACAGAACGGTGTACTTTCCAGTTGTCAGGTCTGCTCCTGGTCATGGTCTGATCGCACATATTGAGTAAATTAATATTCTGATGTACATGTATATACACATACAGTGACTTGAAATTGTATGCGCATAGAAAGAAATTCAGATTAAATCATTTCCTCGAGCAATGAAATGCATTTATTCATTAATTTATGTATATATTTTCTTGATTTGTCGTTCATTTTCTTATAAAATTACTAAAACTGAGGACACGGAATCGTTGTTTTTCAGACTTTCCTCATCCTTCCTAAAGCTATTGTCCACTCCACCACACCACATAATGCACATGCTTCCCAAAGCTGTACCCTCTTTTATTGCAGCGAGGCCAGAGACCCTTGTATCATGTTAGATTCTGGTCATGATCATAGAACCGCTTTGGGAATGCATGGCTCATGAAAACAGATGCCATTAATTTATTTTATTATTCCCTCTTTTCCTCCCAACATACTGGGCAAGCTAGTGTAAATTGCAGATAGGGAGAGTTTGGGAAAAGGCGGGGGGTTGTTGCTGCCCTGGGATATTTATCCCTGGAAAATTTTCACGGGAGATATTGTGTGATCTCTCCTTAACTCTGACAGAGAAAAAGAGAGAATGCTGAGGGAAAAATAGAAATGGTAATCACACTATGCTTGAGGGAAATACATGCAGCTTGGGAGGAAAAAAAAAAAAAGGGCCATTACATGCAGAGACTTTTCTTTGTGAAAAACTGAAAGGAAACTAGCATTGCACTTTAAGTAAACAGACCATGTACCACTGAGATCATAGGAACAATGTGTTAAGGCAGCTTAATCTCTAACGCCGAGGGGATACACACTGCACACAGTTTGACTAGATGTTTCTTTGCTAGAGTCTGTACAGCTGGTATTACATTATGGAAACAGGGATTTGGAATTAAACTCATTCCATGAACATGAAATGCACACGATTTACAACAAAGAATTACACAGCTATGTCAGGCTTTCATCAATACACAAAAGTAGATGTAGAAGAAAAAAAACGTCCGCTCTGAAATAAACTTTGTCAAAATCCACGGATGGGAAATATTTGGTGGTTTTGCCTACAGTTGAATTTATGTACTTTATTTCACATTTATTACTAAAGCATAATTAGTCAAATTCATCACTTATACACTAAGACTGCATTAATCATTGTTTTTAAGTTGATAAGCAGAGTAAATGGTGATATTTAATGTATTTTAGGCCAGTTGTAATAAAACCAGCTGAAATAAATTATAACTGTGATGAAATAATCACATTTTTCAGCTCATCTACACATTTATCTTCCTCAAATGCAGAATTTAGGTAAAATAAATGAACAATAATAATAATAAAAACTAAGAACGCGTCAAAGAAATTGCAATTGAAATAATTTCCTGTACAATCTGTTAGAGTTTATCATAATCTTGATCCAAATAAATGATAATATTGTTCCATGTCAGACATTTGGAAAGACATTTGCTTTGCTGAAAACACAGTTTGTAGTCCTGATTGATAAACAATTTTTTCACTGTCATTGTAATAATAAAAAAGGGCTGCAATCGCACTGTAAAAGACAACCTGGAAAGCAATGAATAGAAAAAAAAAAATTAAAAGTGTCATTTGGCATTGTTGAACGAGATAAAGCACATAGACATACCTCTCAATGTGTGAATGTGGGCATGTCTGTGAAGTAACTTTCTTTAGTTATAACAAGTCATATTGGAATCAATCTTGCTGCAATATCATTATTATTATTGATATAAATGTCACATACTAAATATTGTCAGCCCTCTTTTAGCTTTGATTACAGGACACATTCACTGTGACATTGTGTATGCCACATCATTCTTATGCAGTGTCACAATAAATAACATTTATTTCCATTGAGATTGCACTAATTTTTTTTTTTTTTTGCATTGTATCGATGATTGAGAACTTGGTCTGATGTGTAAAGTCCTTTCTTGCACATCTTTGACCTCCCCATTGAGGTCAAAGTCTGCTCTACGTGTTGACCAGTCCACATGTGAAACTACTCATGCCTCATGACCCACTCTATCACATCTCGAGCTGGATGAATTATGATATTGTCCCCTTGGAAAATGCCCAGACCATTAAGGAAGAAACTATCCAGTTATTTAAACCCTGGTCATTCGATATATTCCAGTCCAGATTACGTTATTGTGGACACATAACATGACTGAGTCCAGCCCTGACCAACTGAATCAACCCCAGATTGTAACACTGCCCCCACAGGCTTGTACTGTAGGCACTAGGCATGATGGGTAATCATTTCATCTGCCTCACTTTCCACCCTGATGCATCCATCATTCTGGAACAGGGTCAGTCTGGATTCACCAGACCACATTACCTTTTTCCACTGAAAAACAATCTAATATTTATGCTCTCCATAAAACCAATAGTTGTTTAAGAAACAAGAAGCTACTCACTGCATCAGAGTTTAACTTGTTTCCATCTGAAACATACAATCACTGCATTATGGAAGGCTCTTATCCATTCGGTGAGTTAAAGGAGTGATATTTTGCTTTTTTAAATGGAATTATGCTTTTTAAAACATTGCCCTGTGGTCTACATAAAGTGTAAATGCTCTGCTTGGCTAAATCTTCTTTAATTCAACTCCACAGGTCCATCTTCAACCCTATTTCTGAGTAATGACACCAGAAAGGTGATTTTGAGCGCTGGCCCTTTAAATGCAAATGAGCCACTTCACACCCCACCCCCTCCAGGTTGTTGACTGTGCTTTGTCCTGTTCAGCCACTTGTGTTTGTTAGTACAATCAATAACTGAACATTTTAGGCAATCGGGTTGAAGTTTGGACATATTTTCAGTTTTTACTACAACCACTGCTGCTAATAAACAGTTATGTTGTACTCGGAGAAATGTTCATCGGAAGTAATGACCTTATATGTGCAAATGCTGTGACGTAACTAGTTATAAAACATAACAAATTCAGCTGGAATTGAAACAGGTTGTAGAAATTCACTCGATTTTTGCTGGAATGAATATAAAGATAGCTTTGCAGCACCTGGAGGTTCAAATCCAAACTGTATGAACTATTAGGGTCCAAATACACAAATAAACATACCAAAGACTTATAAAAGTGGGTTTGGCAAAATATGACCCCTTTAAATCCAGGTGATGGCTGTTTTTTGGTGGGCCAATGTAGGTTTATCTTTTACCTAGTTTTACCGTAAACCTGCCCACCAAACACTAAACAGCAGGTTAATGTTGTGGAACATTTAACATTTAAAGAGCCTACATGTTTTTACTGCTAGGGAGATGAATACAGGGCTTAAAAAATGGAAATTCATTAGCTTGACAGAAAAAACATCCTAAAATGATGCTCATGCTTATTTGTTTTTTTCTATTACTCTTGTCACAATATTAAAAGTGCTTTGCCGATGCACAAAAAATACACAAAATTATAAATGAAAAAGTATGTATCTATGGATTTCCAGGACATGCTGGAGTTGCAGATATTTTTGTCTTTGACCTGATTTGTAACTGCATGTGTGTGTGTGTGTCTGTGTGTGTGTGTGTGTGACAGAGGAGACAGTGAGCAGCCAGTCTGCAGGATTGTAGACAGAGTGTAGGAGGTGACTGATGACCACCATCACATCACTATCAGCTCTTCATAAGACTCAATAAAAACATACACACACATAAAAAACACACACGATGGAGGTCTAGTGAATTTCATGCTATGGTCGGACCTATGAAATCAAGTCATTTCTGGTTTCGGTCAAATGTGCCAAATATACTGCAAATGTGATTACCATAATCCGTGTTTGGAGTATAACATTACAAAAGTAACTGATTATATTAACACATTACTTTTTACTGTAACGCAGTAGCGTAAGGCATTGCTAATCAATTTTCAGTAATATTTTACTCGGTACATGTTCAATAGCGCTTGCGTTACAGCACACTTTTCACCCATAATTTAATTGCTCAAATGAAAAAATCCAAAACAAAAAAAAAAAAAAAAACCAGCAAGACCATGAGACCTTAAGGAATCAAAAATGCATCTGTAAAGTTATATTTCTTGTTGTTCAGCCAATGGGTGAAGAGGACAGATAACAGTCCATTGTCCACATGAACGTATGCTCATTACTAACACTAACCCTGCTTTAAGAAGATGGTTAGCATGATCTCTGTGATCAGCAATGACAAGGTAAGCTAACGTTTCTATGACTAGTTAGAATTCTTCCTCAATTGCAGATTTATCTACTGGCATCCTCAGTCTGAACATGTAAAATGTTGAAAAAAAATGCCAGCGTTCCTGCTAGGATCTGAACATCATAGACCATAGCGTTACTTACCGAGCTATCTGCCCACACGTACTTTGGGTGCAAATTTCTGCCATTTATGACAAGAGTCTGTACGTAACTCAAAAGTAATATAGGAGTCATGTTACGCATACAATTCTAAGACAGTAACATTGTAAGGTAAGGAATTACCTTTCGATAGCAAGTAGTCTGTAATGTATTGCAGTGTGGAAGTACCTAGCACAACACTGATCGTACTAAAGCTACTATACATTTCTCATTTACATTACATATAAAGTTCTGATATTTTGAAGTTACTTTTACATTGGTCTACCTCCTCATATAATCCATTCACACTCGATTTCTGTGACAAAATGAAACAATCAAGAAAGAGTCATTTTCCTTTCCTCTTTCCCACCCTGGCATTAACGCTGCTCACTCTTGAGTGTCAGCAAACTGCTCTTTCAAACAAACAGCCCTCTGACTGAATTACAATTTTCTTTTCTTTTCCTGTCTTTTCTCTTATTTTTTCACTCTCCTTTTTCTGACGGGCCACTGAACCCTTTCCTTGGCTGTGTATGCACCAGCAAACATGCTGATACGATCTTAAAGGTCATGTTCTTTTCACGTTGACAGAGGCCTTCCAAAACTTTGACGAGGGGGTCCCTCTAAAGGATAGCGCTGTTACACTGCAGCAGCGGTAGCAGCAGCTCGAGCTGTGGCCAAACTGCAACCTGATTAATGTTCTACATCAAAAGCCCTTTTCCTATTCAGCTTGCATTTCCGGGGGTAGTCATGCTGATCCAGAATGGCCCATCAGCCGTACCGCTCTTTGCTTCCCCGCCTTATTCTTTGAGATGTAAAAAGATAAACTGATTATCCCTGATCAGCAGCAATTGCATTCACTTCTGGGCTTGGTACACCATCCAATCACGTAAAATGAACTAAAAGCTAAGTACATGTCCCTCTGATAGACATTATCAGGTGTGGGAATGGAAGGCAGTCTGTTCTTGTAGTACTTGTAGGTGGATGCTGCAAGTTAATACAAATGCAAATATGAAAAGTTACATAAAAGAGTATTATAAGTGTGTTTAAGCTTGTAAGGTCTGTAATCAATCTGCAGAAATGTGCAAACGTACTACATGCAGGTGATATGTGTGCGCATCCCTGTAAATGTTTCTATGTGCGTGTTTGTGTCAATGTTGGACTACTCTCTGTCGACAGCTCCGCTCCTCGCTGCCTTGTTTTTAAAAGGCAACCATAATGGCCAGTAAGGACAGCCTTAAGAGCTGCTGGCAGTTTGAAGCTTGACGCAACCAAAGGTCATTGATCCCCCCCCCCACCTGCTCACTCTCTCTCCTTCCCTCTCTCTTTTTAAACAATTCGTTGAGATTTTGGCATTTTGTGAACACACACAGGACAGCTCACCGACAAGCCGACCTTGACAGCGAATTGGATAAATAAACCTTCAATTTAGCTGCTCTCCTCCTCTCCTTCCCCGCTCAGCTCTCCAGCTCAGGCAGAGAGTCCCACCGGGAGGCTTCACCTATCCATATCGTTCAGCCCACGCTCGGCTCGGCTCGGCTCTCCCTCCCTCTCTCCCAGCCTGTCTAGCGGAGCTGCCCTCAGCGCTGTGACAAACACGGCCTTAAAGATAAGCTAACAGCCCCCTTGCGCTCCAGTCAAAGTCAATCCTCGCACCGCGTCGGAAATTTAATGCCAATTCCGTCTCTCAACCCCGTCCATCCCATTTCCACAGCCGACACTGCACCCTCCGCCTCTGTCTTTGCCTGCCTCCATCAAAACCTTCGCGAGGCACAAACACATAGGGCACGCAGACATGCACTGACATGCATGCAAACACACACTTCTCCATTCCTATCAGATGGGGTTCACATCCCGGGGGAGAGGCGGGGAGTGAGAGCACTACTCCATAACGGGTAATGACATGGCATTTAATGATACTGTCCAAAATGATCCGGGCCTCTGCCGACAGCTACGGCTGCTCTGCATGGAGGCCGAACAGCCGTGGAGAGCCAGATAAGCTTGGCTGGGCCTGCTGTACATTAGTGTGCGTGCGTGTATGAATGTGTACGCTGGTGTGTTCAGGGTTTCCTAACGTGGCAGAGGCAATACTGTATCTTTCACTCGCCCTGTCGCCTGATAGGATGTGACATATACCTCTGCCACAAACTACCATCATTCCTCTCATCAACTCACCTCTCCACCCCTTTATGTGCTTGTTTCTCCTTTTACCAGTTCTGCCTGCCTTTTTGTCCTTTTTCTTCCTAACGCATCAAGATTAGCAGATGGATGATAATTGTTGGTACAGAATTGGGTATATAACGTTACATTTCCCAGAAGCCTTTGCACAGTCTACATTTTTTTAATGTAACATTTCCTGTATACTGTTCATTCGGTATCAATGCAGAGCTACCAAATGCTTCAACACTAGGTTTTATAGACTCCATCAAAATAAAACACTCAGAAACAACAACCAGGTTACGCTCACTAGAGTAAATGATTTACTGTGCGATTCTTTAACAAATCTACATCAAACGGTTCAACTGCAATACACGAAATGTAACAGAGTAAGTTGAGACATTTCCTAAAATACAGTAAAAGTTTAAATCTATTTGATAAATCACTTGAATCTTTTATTTAAGGGAGTAATATTTTGCTTTTTTTTTTTTTTATTGAATTATTTTAAAACATTTCCGTGTGGTCTCCATAAACTGTAAATGCTATGCTTGGGTCTGAATTCTTCATTAATTCAACTCCACAGGTCTGTCTTCAACCCTATTTCTGACTAATTGCATCAGAAAGGTTGTTTTGAGCGCTGGCCCTTTAAATGCATATGAGCCACTTCACCACCCCCCACCCCCGGGTTGTTGGCTGTGCTGCTCTGTCCAGTTCAACCAACAGCTGAACATTTTAGGTAATCGGATCGAAGTTTGGACATATTTTTAGTATGGACTACAACCGTTGCTGACAAACAATTATGGCGTACTGGGAGAAATGTTCGTTGGACGTCTTGATCTTATATGTGCAAATGTCGTGATGTAACTAGTTATAGACGTAACAAATTAAGAAGGAATTAAAACAGGTTGTAGAAATCCACTTGATTTTTGCCGGGATGAATATAAAGATAGCTTTGCAGCACGTGGAGGGTTCAAATTCAAACTTTATGAAGTGTTAGGGTACAAATACACAAAGAAATTAACCAAAGACTAATAAAAGTGGGTTTAGCAAAATATGACCCCTTTAAAGGTAAAAATCTATAAACTGTTGCTTGTTCTTCAACATTAACCATCAATCTATGAGGGAGAGAGCAGCAATGAATGGGCAAAGTGAGAATAAATCTTTATTAAATGATTGTTTCACAGTAATTATATTCTAAAATAAATAAACACACCAGCATGTTCACAAAACGTCATGATAATGTTCTAGAGGGAAATACGTGGGATTTGTCCAGAGTTTTGTTTCTCAGACAGAAATGTACGACACTACCAGCCTATTTACTTTTTTCTATATTACAGGATAATTGTCGTCATGTGATGGTATAATGGGTATAAATGGAGCATCCGTAAAGGGCTTAATCTTTATAAGCAAGGCTGGGTCAGAGGTCTTGTCAGTCGGTTCATAGACGATATTTCTCAGTGCAAATTTACAAAGGATGTAGGTCTTTCACCATCCTATATTAGTGAATATAATAATGTAAAAATATCTAAGGAGTCGATGCATAAAGGCCAGGGACTGATGGACGAATGTGACCTTTGACACCTCAGGCAGCATTACATAAGAAACCATTATGCCGTGACTAAAACCACATGCGATTGGGAGTACTTGCAGAACTGCTGTCACTTCACACAATCCACAACTACATGGAAAAATGCCCTGAATCAGTTCAGTACAAAAACACATTGAGTTCTTATGGTCCAAGCTTATCTCAGATGGACAACAGACAGTGAAAAGATGGTCACTTTCAGCTTGTTCTTTGGAAAGCAGATCCTACATACCTAGATGAAAAAACAAACAAACAAACATTCAGACAAGTTATCAATGAACGATCCAAAAGCCGCATCTGTGATGGGATTTGCGATGATGATAGTGGCCATTTTGCCAGGTTACGGCCATATTGAGTTTTGTCAGGGAGTATTACTCATGCCAGGGGAACACTATTCTCAGCAAAAAAAAAATCTAGTCATAGTTATATTAACCCTTTATAGGGCACTCAGTGGCACATCCGTTAACCTGTTAGTCAAGAAGGATGACTCGGGACCACAGCAGTTGTTGATTCAGTTTTTTACTGTACAATAAAATAAACTAGTAAAACAATGTCTGTATGGACAGCAGCGGCCTCTCCCTCCAGCACAGCTACACACAGACTGCTTTCCATAGCGTATCTATCGCTAACTGAGGAGAAAGTCGCACAATAACGTCATCAACTCGTGATGGCAGTTCAAATTTAAAGCAACAGTACAGGTATTTGGTAACTGAGAAAGAACCTAGTATAGAACTTTCTTTAACAACAATAAAACAATGCTTCTGAGTACCCAACCAGGATTTGGTGACATGTATACATAAAAATAATATTTTCTATCTGGTTACAATTCGAACAACATCAGTGCTGATCCAGACATCTGTCAACATCCGCATTATGTTTTTGAACATCATTCCTTACATTAGTACCATTACTTCATGGTACCTAACAAAGCAGGTGCACTCACTGTTCATGCAGAGGTGGACCTTACAGACCCTGGAGACCACACTGTTTTATAATGTATACAGAAATCACCAAAAATAGTCACTTGCCTAATAAAAGGTTAACATTATCCCAAGGACATTTTACACAACTGACACTATGGTGTGGATGCCCGTCTTGTATCTCAGCATGATAGATGCATTGTCGTCCCCATTTCAGTTGGTTCTTTATTTACTTATGTGTTATTTAAAGTTTGTTACTGAGCATATGAATCTTAACCATTTTTCTTTCTAAGATAAACATAAAATTTAGACTGAAATCAGATAAACATTCTAATATTAGAAGTAGTAGTAGTAGCAAATATCCAGCACTGTGTGAGGACACGTGTCCTGGAGATGCAGCAGCTAATGTAAAGAAGAGGCCAAGATGTGGTCTGGTAGTTTCTCTTTACCTTTCAGTTTCATTCGGTCAAACTGAAAAGGCAACAAGTAGAAGTAGTTTTAGCAATAATGATTGTGACATTTTTTGGATAGCAGCTGCTCTTCAACATTAATTTAGATCAGGACAACACATGGACAGTGGTTAATGTAGCACAGTGGTCATTTGCTGTCACTCGATTTCACATGTCCAGTCTTTAACCTGAGCAGATAACTTAGCAGACACCATCTTATCTGATCCACCACTTGAAAGAGATCCAATACCCAAGACAAAGTGCATGTGTTTCAACTTAAGAGTGAATTTACACCAAAGGCCAATATCACACCATGCAAACCACACTAGGCCGACTTTGTGGATGAGTGATAAAGAGATGTGAAAATAAGAGAATATATCAATATAATCTCATTAGAGCCTGTTAGCTCACAAGGATTGTACAGTGTCAGAGGTTTAATGCTGATGAAATTCACTCATTTATTTGGAATGTTATGGTGTAATTATTGAATTACAAAGACTTGTTTAGTTTAGCTGTACATCAATATGTATATGTACGTGTGTGTGTGTGTATATGTGTGTATATGTATATATGTGTATATGTGTGTATATGTGTGTGTGTGTGTGTGTGTATATGTGTGTATATGTGTGTGTGTGTGTGTGTGTATATGTGTGTATGTGTGTGTGTGTGTGTTTGTCCAGTGTGCTTAAACCTTGTAATAATGTCTCTCTGAGGGAACCGGCTAATGTTGTTTTCACAGCTTCAGCGTTACTCTGCTGCTTATGGCACTCGTTCTCCACCTTTCCAGCTCATTTACTGAGACGTTTCCTTTTTGCAACCTGTTATTGTTGTCGTCGTTGCCATAACTGAGCAGAACGGTGAACTGAGATAGCAACTGTTGATTTCCATTTTCCACTTTCTGTGCCATTACCCTTCAGTCTGGAGATGACAAACAGCCATCAGTTCAGCGGGAGAGGACGGGATGAAAGAAGTTATGCAATTATTAGAAGCAGTGGTGAAGTTAGAAATAAGTAATAAACATCACAAACTGTGTTTTTATGATAATTATAAAGCTGGAGGAAAATAAAGGCCTCTCTCTCTGACAACTTCAGAAGGTCATAAGTGTATTAATAATGAATTAATCAGAATCATACAGAATAATACTTTATTAATCCCAGGGAGAAATTATTGGGTGTTACAGTCGCTCCATTCAAGTAGAATAAAAGCAGCTGGAAGAAATTATCAGCACCACACGAAATAAATAAATACATAAATAAATCAACAAACAAGTGGTGCCAGACACAAGCCCCACTCTGGCATGTATTGTAGCCTATTTGGGTATCGATCCAGCTGTTGCCATTCTGTCTGTGCATGTGCTGATGTCAGCATAGACATAGACACATTTCACCAATTATAAGGAAATGGGAAAAAAAAAAAAAAAAGATTTAAAAAAACTCATAAAACATTTGAACTTTGACCTACTTTTCCCAAAATATAATGACATCTATTCTGGGTCACTGGTAATCTATAAACCCAGTTTGGTATGAATTCAACCAATAGTTTTGCTGCTAGAGTGGTAAAAACAAAAAAGCAAGCCAAAAACAATACCCCTAACCCTCCCCT
>JAPQRP010000019.1:11085067-11095185 GCA_037367295.1 Apogon hyalosoma | reverse complement strand
ATACACACACACACACATACATACATACATCTCAATCCTCCCTGAAACATATTAAGCAAAACCCTACATCAAAAACTAGATGAAATATTTGTACTAAACGCCATTGATAACAGACTTAGTACTGTACTGTTGCCAGTTTAAGGTAAAAGCTTGAGATATAGCATAGTGTAGGCATGCACAACTGACAGGGGAATTAAATTATTTATGCCAAAGAATAAATAGAAATGACAGAATAATGGGGCAAAAATGTGGCTGGTTTGCTTTGCTCAAACATACTTTTAATCTGCCCAAAACTTACATGTTTCCTGCACATCGTCATCCATCACTTATTTGTCGTTAAATAATGGAACACATTTTTATGAAACTAGTTCAAAGTTTCAAATGCATTCCTAACCAGACTTATACTGTTTGGAAATGCAAGCATTAAGACCCTGACTGAAATTTAGTCTCACTTCTACACTTTCCCTTTTTACAATGACATTTATGCCCATTTAAAAGATATGTCTTAAAAAATACAAGCCTTTTTCACACCTTACTGGCACGTTAGACATTTGCAGCAGGTCTATCAAGAGAAATTATTTCAATGCATAGTAAAGTTAAAGTTATTTTGCATATACAGAAATACCCTTAAATGTGAACTGACTTTTGATACTTGAGTTCATTGGCCTGCAGCTTTTCAGAACAGGTGTATGTGTGCATAGACTATATGCAAGTGTGTCACCCACTTGACTGTCTCTGACAGCCATAATGACACCTTGGGGCGAAAGTAAAACACAACCTCTAGCTAAAGCCAGTCTGGCTGTGATAATGAGTGGCTTGCTCCAAGTGCACTGACAGATGGAGGAGAAATCCATGTAGGCAACTCCATCAGGTAATTAGATTGAACCTACAATGCCAGGTAATAAGTGTTTAGGTAGAGCTAACAGCTACCTTTCCACACTTCAACTGCATTTATCCACTTGCAAGTTAAGTGCAGCTTTCTTAAGAAGAAAAATATTGGAGTAAAAAAATATAGCAGGAGAGTGTGTACACTGGGTATGCACAAATGTGTGTGTCTCAAAGAATTGGCATTACTCCATATGACATTGATCAGAAGGTCTTATGTAAATACAGGCGTTAACCAACTTGTGTATGCTCAACTGTGTGTTTGTGTGTGTGTGTGTCTGTGTGTGTGTCTGTGTGTGCCACTGTGGCTACATGTCAGGTGTGTGTATCTCCAGAGTGTATGAAGCCCTGAGGGCAGCCCAGGGGCTTGCCTCCAGCATCTGTTCTTACACAGACAAGAGCAAGACACACTAAGACTGTATACCCTGCAGCCAAGCTATCAAAACACCCCAAAAACACACAGTTCAAGCCCACTAACCTTTTCAAAAATCATGCATGACGTTACAAACAATTACAGAGACACAACCTGGCATGGAATGCCAAGATACTGCAACACTCATCTCTGTCTTACAAGGCCGCAGCTTTTCATAGACTGTAGAGCAAATTCAAGAGGAAAAATGATGTTGTAAATATCAGCAGGGGGTCTGGGGGTTTCTGAATAAATTGAGTTATTTATATTAACTGGTTTACTCTGTTCTTACTTCACTCTTCTTTTGTCTTCTGCCATTCCTCTGTTACTCCCACTGCATTTCTATCCTTCCAGGTAGTTGTTACTGCAGGAAGTAAATTCAGATTCAACCAGTCCATTGGTTTCTTTCATGGGTCTGCAAGTTTGCAATTGCAACTGCTGCAACACTGAATTGTAAGGTTTACCACTGACCGCTGCTAACTGGGTTAATATATTCACAGTACAATTTATGATCCAAAGTCAAAAAGTCAAGCTTGAAAATCCACAAACAAATTGTCCTTGTATTGATTTTCTTTCTGTACTCAGGCCCAGCTTTACCCAGGCTGTGGAGTGATTTAGCACTCCTTCATTCAAATAATTTTTAGAGGGGAAGTCCATTCATAATTTGGTGTTTCACTTATATCAAGTTGGCGCACATAGAATTTGGGAGTACAATTACATTTTTCTCCACCTCCCACATTTCCTATAATAACTTCAACCAACACCACCTTTTTGTGTATCTTTCAGTCTTACTAACACAGGTGTGTCAGTCTTTTATGCATTTTTGCCCTGGGTTCACTGATTACCCTTCATTTTCACATTTTCCATGTATAAATGGTTAATAAATAAATAGTAGCACTTGACTTGAATCATGTCTGATCTATTATTCAACCATCATGCAGTAGCTCTGAAGTAAAAGTGGTAGTAGTGGGACTTTTCTACCAGCTGAGCAATTTTAACTAAACCTCACATCATATTAATATAATACAAAGGCTATTAAACACATCTTGCTCTGTTTCATTGTCACTTGGATCAACTAGAGCAGTAAAAGACATGACACAGGTGCATATTGGTAAGAAACTTCCACTGTAGTAGTGAAGTAGACCCAGAAACAGTAAATGGTACCAAGCGGACATTCTAACAAGGTCAACAGGCATGTTCTTAATGTGGGTTAGGTGGTAGGTTTACTAAAAATTGTTTTGATGGTGTAGCAGTAAAAAAAAAAAAAATGTAGATATCATGAAAATTAATGAGGTATTTTTGCAAGGTAGGGTCAAGGTTGGGAGACTCTACATTTATCATTAGGTCTTGAACTGAAAAAGTAAGGGGAACCCCTGCGCTGTTTGCTAATGTTGAGGTTACAGGTTATTTAACTCAACCCTTCAAGCCACTAAAAGTACATTAGTGTCCGAGTCATAGTACGTGGGTTTAGTTTTTAAGCTAACTTGCACTTATCAAATATTACTGACATTCATTTTAAAGAAGTAAACATACTTTAGTGGAATCTACTTGGAAAGTCATATCAAATGCAGCCACTTTCAGCCTCCTACATCAGTTTCTTTCTGTTCCTGTGCTTGCCTGTTGCCCTCTCTCCTCCATTGTTACCCACAGCTGTCTGTGATGTTTATATCAGATGGCCGAATAACTGTTGCGGGATCGTATTAGAAATGCAAGCAGCTGGCCCGGAGCATCACAAATCAGCCTGCCATTCTCCCTCTCTCCCCTCTCGCTCCCACTATGTGTCTCTCTCTCTCCCTATTTCTTTCCCGTTTGCCATCACTCACATGGTCGAGCAGATATTTTACAGCCAGAATTACGGGGTGGCTGACACAAATGAGCAGGGCCCGGGAACCTGCTGTAAGCTAATTACAGTGCTGGCCCCTGTTCTTAAAGCCGGGGCAACACTTTACTACACCCAGCACTGTTGTTACAGTACGGCCCCTCTGTGCTGCAACAAAGATAGTGTTGTGTGTGTGTGTGTGTGTGTGGGCTATGGTGGGCTTATTGAGCTGGAAAATATCCCTTATTATGAGAAGTCAGTGTGGGCTGATGTAGCACTGGAACGTCACCTTAGGGATCCAGGTAGAGGATTTGAAGAGGAAACCCTTCACTAGCTCTCTTGTTTGTGTGTATGTGTGTGAGACATATAGACCTTTAACCTCAAGCTTAAATCAATGTAATCATTCACAAATCAATACAATATATTTGCCTTTTTGTATATAGATTAAAAGTAGCAAATGGGATGTAAACCCAGCCAAAAAAAAAAAAAAATTCTATCACTCGACACATTTCGCCATTTTTTTACGTTATTTCCAGCGTGAATATATGCAAAGATCATGTCGCCGCAAAATCATGTTACAACACAATGCAAGTGATTAATAATTCATCCGACTCCAATTAACCCACATTGTAGAAAACAGTCATCCTGCGACGAGAAACGGTGTGAAGTTTAACCGATGAACAAACAATGGCAGTGTAATCATGTAAGCGATAGAGCGGCTGCTGGAATCATATGCCATCAGAGTCATCATCGCTCAAGCCTCCTGCTGCAGATCAATCACCAGCGGCGGATTTTACAAAGACAACTCATGTCATGTATAATTTTACTGTACGGCGTGAAAAAAATGAGTGATGAAGAAAGAGATGCTGACAAGAAGAAAAAGAATAATATGAGTGGCTTTTTAACAGTGTGGGGAAAAAAATGGTCACATTTTCAACAGCGCTTCCACTAGCAGTGAGATGGTTGGACTGAGTCAATATACAGTAAATAAGGAAGGAAATGCAGAGAAATAACATCACTTATTGAGATGTCTATGATCTATGAAATGTGAACACGATTTTGTGTTTGATTTGAAAACTCAGCTTTAACTTACAGTTTGGACCCGTTTTTTTGTCATCTTTATTTTTATTAAGTCTTTCAGATTGTTTTTTGCGAGTGATTCTGTGTGTTAGTTTTATCTTGAGGAATTGATTAGGTTAGTTTACGAACCCAAATAAGAATTAGCTGAAATTTAAAATACACTTGTTTTTTCATAATAATAAAAATAAATAAATAAATAAAATCATGTTTTGTCTGGTCAATGCATTTCTCAATATATATCCATTCCTCACATTCAGGGTATCTAAGAAAAGTTGGAGTAAGAGTAATTTAGGGCAACACTGAGTTAAAATAATGATGTAACAAAGTGATGATGACATGAATAAGTAATGATAATCATGATTTGGCTCAAAAGCAACATCCAGGAAAGGTCTGGTCCTGTAGGAGAGGGGAGGCAGGCTCATTGTCTGTCAACAAATGCATGAGATGATCATTGAAATGCAAAAGCAATGTTCAACAAAGCAAAAGGAGGAAGGAATTTGGATATTCCGGTCTCGATAATGCAGAACTGAATTAAAAAAAAATAATCTGTAAAGAGCAAGGGTTCAAGTCTAAGACAACCACTGTAATTCCTGATCCTTCAGGCAACACCACGTCCACAACCATTATTCATCTACAGCTAAACCACGTGGATCAGGATTACTGTAGCAAAACTTTGCCAAGCTCGACCATAGAGATTTACAGCCAAACATACCCGTTCAGACTTTACTGAGCCAAACAGGGACGCTTTATGATAACCGTGTCCAGAGTCTTGTGGGCTCTGGGGCATTTTGCATAATTGGAAAACAATGCAAAACCACGCTGCACAAATTACACAGATGTGGCTGAGGAACAAGAAGGTGTGGGTGATTGATTGGTCTGATGTGGTTCCACTGGTCCCCAGTCAGTGTTGTGCAAGTTACTTCCAAATTGTAATAGATTACAGATTACTAGTTATTTGAAAGTAATTCCTTCATACAATACGACTGTCTCAGAATTGTAATGCGTTACGTGACTCCTTTATTACTTCTACATTACATACAGACTTGTCATAAATGGTGCATGCGCAGTAGAACCCAACCCCCCCCAATACAAGACATAGGAGAGCCTTGGGACACATAAAGTTCCACCCTGAAGTACATGTGGATGGATACCTCGGTAAGTAATGCGACAGTCTACGATGTTCGAATCCTAGCAGGAACGCTTGCATTTTTTTTTCACCATTTTACATGTTCAAACAGCTGGTAGATTAATTCACAACTGATAAAGAATTCTAACAAGTCATGTCTTGTCATATACTCTTCTGCCATCTTCACCTATTGGCTGATCTCCAACAGGAAATAGAACTTTCTTGATGCATTTTTGATTCCTTAACATCTCACGGTCTTGCTGTTTTTTGGGGTTTTTTTTTCCTTTCATTTGTGCAATTAAATTATGGTTGAGAAGTGTCTTGTAACACAAGCACTATTGAACATGTACTGAGTAAAATGAAAATTGATCAGTAAAGCCTTACACTACTGTGTTACCACAAAATGTAATCCGTTACTGTAATGCATTACTTTTGTAACGTGTTACTTCCAACACTGTCCCCAGTAGACATGTGTGGAGCATCCTGAAACACAAAATACATCTATGTCGACCCAGCACTATTGCACACTAAGAGACTTGTTTGCAGGAAGAATGGGATTAAAAAAAAACATGTTGATCGTCTCTCTGGGTACTCGGGTTTCCTCCCACTGTCCAAAGACATGCACCTTATTAGGTTAATTGGCCAGTCTGGTGTGAATGTGACAGAATGGTTGGCTGTATATGTCAGCCTAGTGATGAACTGTTGGACACGACACGTTCAAGGTTTACCGCGACCTCCCCTCATGGTAGCTCCAAACCTCATAAGGACTAAGCAGCTTGGAAAAGGTATGATTGGATGGAACACCCTTAGTCTATCTCCAAGTATATGAATATCTGTTAAAGGTCGCATAAAGAAATGGCAACATTACAACACAGTAAAAGCTTTACAGTTCCAGCTTTTTCTTGAATGAGATACAACCTGAATGTGAGGAATGGATGTTTATTAACTAATGAAATGAGACAAAACAGAAAATATGTCCTGTTCCTATTGTCAACAATAAAAGCCTACAAGTCCAAAATGCAAGTCAGGGTATATCTGCATTTTTAATTTGCATCATTATTATTATTATTATTATTATTTGGAGTTGTAGCTCTTCTTGGTGGTTTGGCTTTTTCAGATGTTACGAAGAAACTTAACCCATAAAGACCCAAACATCCACTGGAGACCAAAAGCATACTGCAGCTGTTGATCCATTAATCCTATCAATACATGTAAATACTTGGTGTAAAATACAGTTTATCTTTTCGTGGTCATCAGATATGTGGGCGGCCATGGCTCAGGAGGTAGAGTGGGTCGTCCAATAACCGAAGGGCAGCCATGCTTTCATCAGTCTGCCCCAGGGCAGCTGTTGCTACATATGTAGTTTACCACCAGAGTGAGAATGTGTGAGTGAATGAATAATGGATCCACTGTATGCGCTTTGAGTATGCGTTCATAGAAAAGTGCTATATAAATCTAATCCATTATTATTATTATTAATACATGGGGATAAATAGAGTTAAAAAGGTTAAATAGAGAGAACAATTCATTTGGGAACTGACACAAAAATGTCCAGTATTATGTGACTCATTTTATTTGCCCATTAGGATTTGGGAAACAAAACTGACTTTAGCCACAATTATATTTAAGTAGCTTGTGTTTAGTTTTCATGTTTTTCAGATGCTTCTGCCAGTTTTAATTTTTGTCTGAAAATATGGTTAATAGGCTTTTTGTTGTGATTCTCAGTAATTTATATATGCGATGGGGTACAAGGAAAGCTTTTACTTTCCCTTGTTTTTTAGATAACTGGAACTGACTCACAAACACTGAATGACAATGGTGATTCAAAGCACAAGCAAACCTACTCAAACCCCTGAACAGCATCACTAACTGGAAACCGCTATTAACTTAGTGTTTATTTTTAATCAAATCTTAAAAGAATGACAAAAATTTGCTACTTTATTAGTGGTTTGACAGATGGACTTATACCTGACCAGTAAAAACTAGCCAACAATGGATTCACTTTTCTGGTAATTTACAGCCTATGTATTGAGCCATAATAATAAGAGTAATAAAAATGTAACCCAGATACTAAATACAGACGTGTCCCTCCTTCCTTTCTCGCTGCTTTTTCAGTTCCTCCCTGTCAGCGCTTGCTAGTTCAGCTGGGGTTGGTTTCTGTGCCCCTTTTCTTAATTGGCATTAAAGATGCCCAGGGCCTCGGCAACACACACACACACACAAACACACACATACACAGTGACTCTCCGCTGCTTTACGGTGGCAGAGGAGAGTGGCTGACGTGTGGGAAAATTAGCGTCGGGTGTAGAGAAAGGAGGAGGAAAAAAGCCTCTGAAGCAGTCCTTTGCGGGATGAAAACTGCAATGATAGCGAATATTCTGCTCTTAATTACTGCCTGTTTACTCTGCCCTCCCCCCAGCCTTTAACCACCCCCCCTCATATCCTCACCCCCTGTTTTCAACTTACTCACCCCTCACCTCCCTGTCTTCTCGCTACTCCCTGAGGCATTTGCGACAGAACCTGCGACTCCTACAAACAGGCTTAAAAAAAAAGAAAAAAAAAAAGCCCAAGAAGAAAAAAAGAAAGAGAAAAGATATGAAGGTTGAAAAAACAGTGAGACTTCTGCAGGTAGCAGGTATATATTTGGATTTTCTCTTTCATGTGTGTCCGTTAACAGTACAGTGACTCTTATTTAACGGCTCATCCCCGATAATCAGCTCTAGGAGAGAAATGAAAACTCCAAAAGTGGCAAAATGAACTCTGCAGAATAATTGCAGTGTTTGTGATTGCCGACTTTTCCGAGCCGCCCTCACCTCGATCTCTCCATCCTACTCTGCAGAAACACACACACATATATATCTCTATAAAAACACACAAATCAATCCTGTGGCTCCATATTGCTGGTCTCTGGAGAGAGGCTCATCTTGGAAGGCACAGCAGGGTTCACAGGTTCACTATTGACTCAGTCCAGGGACTCAGATTGAGAGTACGAGTCCCCTTTAGACAGAGACGCTCACAGAGACATTCTCACCCTTCTGTGTTTCCCACTGCAAACAGAAATGCACATACCTTATAAGCATGTATGCCAGTGTCTGCATGCATTAGCATGCACACGTGATGTGCTTAAAATCATGCACAAACATGGAAACAAATCTTGAGCATCTGTTGAACTGCCTGCGGGTCCTCTCCTTTTTGTGTGTTTCTGATATTCAATGTATGTCTTTTCCCAGCAGACCTCTGTTACATGACTTTTCTTGACATGTTCAGGTCACAGTGACTTCTGATGTTTGACCTTCTAAGTCTTTGGTTCATGTAGGTAATGGTCACAAAGGGTGGAATAACAAGTGTTATGGCACATTTCTGGCAACCACAGATTGGTATAACCTCAGCATAATTTCTTCCCTGAGGTTCAGTTTACACGACAACGCTCTCAGATGAAAACAACAAAATATTTTATCAGATGTCCCTTTCGTTTAGATTGCAATGGCATTTTTGGGGGTTGAAAACATAAAAAAGTAAAAGCACCTTCCAGAGTGGACATCTTAAAGACTCTCCACTCTCGTGTCACCCTCTAAAGGGTTGAAAACACAAAACTGCATTTTCTCATTGCGTAGAGTTTACATCACAGGCACGTGCCAGTACAGGAAAACATGTCGGATTATTTCCCTGCGACCAACCTTCAAGTTGCTCTAGCTGCTCTAATTTACATCCAAGAGTCGTTTCAGCAATTGTCACAAATCTTTATGGAGAGCAGTAGAAAGCAGAGAAGGCACATTAACTACCATCAGCAAATTATTGATGCACCAATTACAGGAAGAGAAGTAGAAAGGTTCTACGCAGGCACTTGGTCTTGGTGGTGGTGATGCCACCTGGGGTGCGTACTACATCGATAAATAGGAAATTTCACACACTTTTGCATGTCCATCTGCATGTAGAATTTCCCCCCAAAACGCGCATCTAAACACAGAATTAAAAGTGAGAACGCAACGCCACTTTTACGTTTTCAGTTCAGCTCATTACCATCTAAACGTAGCCTAAGTCATGTGTGTCTGCAAACCACGGATACATGTAATGTCAGTGTTACTTGTAATTTAACGTGTCTTTGTTGGAGATTTCTTCACTATTATTTTACTTTGAATAATTTTTCTTAGCCATTTCAAACCAGATTGATTTGAACCTTGGTCAGCTTATACAACTGAGATGCTGCTGATAAAAAGATAGAGGAAACGCCACTGAACTTATAACTTTTGATTCCTTTATATCTTTGGCTAGGCGATAACTCCATAACACTAGAGACTGGCATGAGCATAAGCATACTTCGCTTATGGTTAGAAGAAGATCTTGTTTTGTTTTAAACATTACACTGAGTTATTCCTTCACATATCAGTATAAAACCTATGCTTTTTGAGGTTTGGATGTTAAAATAATTCTGTGTTTATGTGTATGAAATAGTTATGGTCTTGCTTTAAATATTACTAAATGAATGGTAAGTCATTTTTAAATCATATCTGCAGACTTTTCTGCATTAAACCAAGCTCTGATATCTTCCCCTAAGCACAACCAAGTACACTGTCACTCATAAAGTTGGAATAAACAATGTTTGCCTCTTCTCATGAAATGATTGTGGCAATATGTTTTATTCTTGATAGATAAAGTATAACTAGAACTCAGTATGTAATCACTGAACTTTGTCAAAGATTATTAAAGATGTGTATAATTAATTAAATAAATAAATAAATAAATAAATAGAGGAATCTGAAAACAAAGCTATTCCAGCTTTATGGTCAACTGTGAACTAT
>JAPQRP010000019.1:11072313-11084967 GCA_037367295.1 Apogon hyalosoma | reverse complement strand
TAAATAAATAAATAAATAAATAAATAGAGGAATCTGAAAACAAAGCTATTCCAGCTTTATGGTCAACTGTGAACTATCATTAAAACTGAACTGTGAAACTCATTATATACTGATATTACTTTGTAAATGGTTGTAAACCACCACGAGCAATTAAAACACTACAACATGAACAAAACTGTATTGAAAAATGTTGATTTGAAACCTATTTATGGTTCCAGATGTGGGTAATATACCTACTGGTAGTTGCCTAAACATGCAATGACAACACTTTGTTCTGGTGAGTAGTCATTTTTGTCCAGTTTTATTAGTTTGTTAAATATTTTTAAATGTTAAGTACCTCCAGTTTTCACAGAGACAATGCAATGATACTCTGAATGATCATGTATCCAACCATGAGCTAAATATTGAAACTATGACATAACCAAAATAACAGACGTGCACATGTCCACATGTGATTGTTAGTGTACCTTTAATGTTTGTTCCATATGTGGCTCACTTCAGATTTGCAATCAGTTTTACAGTTTGACCTGATTAGACTTCCACTTCCTGCTCAGCGGGAATCACTAAATGACTTTCACATGCAACATGTGATTGATGGAGACAGAAAGTATTGTTTCTGCTGCCCTGCTCACACGTCCTGTTCCAAGCTGGGAAGTTGTAAATTGAGGGCGTGCCCTGATGAGTCCAGTGGGCTTGTGGGTATTAATTTCCAAACACAATTGATGCTCATTACTGATGTGACTTTGTCCATGACTAAAATAAATAAAGCATGATGTAAACAGTTGGATTTCATTGTTTAGTTCAGTGTCATTGTATCAAAAAAAAAGTTCACTTATTGAATGTAAAGAAACTAATATATATTCAAACATCACATTTATTGGCTTTTTTTTTTAATGTTTTTTACATATCAGACTTTATACAATAATGTCATGGATCATTTTGCTTTTTTTTCTTAATTACTATATAATTAGTGGCATGAACTAATGTGTGGTCATTTGGTGTGTTTTCCTCCTTAAGCTCAGTTTGTCCTGAGTTTTGGATGGTGGGTGGGGGCAGTGGGGTTAGAAATATTTCCCTGTCCCCATGGTGTGCGCGATGCTGTATTAAAGCCATATTTCGTGTCACACTTGGCAGATATATGGGGTGTCTTAAACAATATGAACTATGTGTTAAGAAATAAATTGCTTACACCACTAGAATTCTTACAAGAACACTTCAATCCAGACCCCCAAGACCATCCAGATCATTATTTCTTGCACATTTTCCCCAGTGCAAGCAGACATGGGTACTGATTGTAATAAAACACACTGTGTGGATGTGGGTGGGTGTGTGGGGGCTGATGATGGTGGGAGTTGTTGGAGGAGGGGGGGTGTTTGTGGGAATGCTACCATGACAGTGACAGTGCCGTACGCCATTCATCTTCTTCATTTACACACCAGGATTGCTGAGTGCTCAGCGGTGATTGTATTCGATGTGCTGATTTCAAGTCAACATTGTTTTATTTTGTTAATTCTGAAATATATTTTCCCTGTCAGCCACTCTTTCCGTGTGCGAGACGGAGAGTTAGTACCTCCTCTCCTGAGTTCAGTCCTCAGATGGGAAGCACAGAGGCCCATTTTGGGGTTTTTGTGTATGTGTGTGTGTCAGCGTGTGTGTGTATTTGTCTGTTAGGGGATGCTTACTGGCAGAAAGCAGCATGCCTTCCCTGTGTTAACATGCCTGACGCATAAATCTACTCAACAAGCTATGGATAGAAGAAAACGTGGAAGATACACACCCACAGTTACATAAAACACCCTGCTCCACTTGCTGAGCCTCTTTGTTGCTTTACAATGCATTGCAGGATTTTATTTTTCATTTAAGCATGAATTTGAGTACATTATTTATCAACAGGTTCAATAATGCACATATATACTGTAGATCTGCCTATACACCACCTTGGATACTAGCTCTTCATCCCTGAATTCAAATCATCTTTAGTATTGTACATAAAAAACACAGATGGTGCACTTTTGATGAGATCTTCTTGTCTAATTTTACCACATTGGTCAGCAGGGAAATTAGACAAGAAAAACTCACTGAAAGTGCACCATCTGCATTTTCACATTTCACAGCCTAAGGATTGTGATTTATAAAGCGTATGAAAGCTCAGGTGGTGTACTCAAATTGTATCTAAAAGTTCTACCTGTACACACTGCAGTGGTTCTCACAAGTCACATTGAGATGTTTGGTATAAAGATAAGTAACACCAGTAAATTATGTAATAAAATATTCAGCATCAGTCATCAGAATGTGTGTTTCCAGTCCATGCTTTTGAAGTTTTACATGTAAAACTGTTTGGTTAAAACAAATTTCCGGATGTTTTTTTAAGCTCACGACTGGTCTGCTGTCTGATCCCTACCATCTTCACAGATAATCCTTTAACCCATAAAGACCCAGAGCTACTTTTGTTAAAGTTTCCAAATGATTTTTTCCTTTATATTTAACCTTTTTAAAATGATTTATCACTATTTATTGTAATATCATCCTCTATATGTTGTATTTTTTCAGTGTAAATCCAGTATTTTCCTATATTTAATTTACTGATCATGTAGGTGTTCATAAAAGCTCAGATTAAAGTTAAGGGTTAATTTGTCAAAAACAGAGAAAACTGTAGGAAAAGTGACTTTTTCAGCAAAATTGCTCATAAACTGAACATAAACCCAGTGTCTCCATCCACTGTCATTGATCCAACTCCATAGGTTTTACTGGTGAATCAATGTTGTTGAAGCTGACAGTGTTTCCACGTTCACTATGGAGCCTCTGAACATCCAAATGGGTCAAATCTGATGATCATGAAAAGATGACAACCTGTATTTTACACCAATTATTTACATGTATTTATGTAATTAATGGATCAACAGGTAAACAGTTTAGATCAGTAGATGAATTCAGTCGCCAGTAGCTGTTTGGTAAGATGCTAAACATGGCTGATAATAATATTCCTAGTCAGTCCTCAGTCTCAGTATCCATGAAAAAAAAATAAAAAATTACTGCCATTTTCAAAAGAAAACTATGTCTTCTTTTCTTCTATTTATTCTGTTACAGCCATGTGTTATTAGCTTATAGCACCACCCTCTGACAGTATTACACAGCTTGGTTTATTTTCTCCAAACCAGTTTAAAGTAATGTGCACAATTTGTATTCTCTATTGAATTTTTGTGCAACTTGTATCTCAAGTCATCATTTCGTGTTATTCTGCTTTAATTTATTTGGATGTAAATACAAAGAGCACTTTTTCAATGCATGCATTCACCAGACAGGCTTGCATAGACAGATTGTATCCACTAAACTGCCAATTGTTGAAGAAGTTCCTGTGTTTTCAGTGCTTGCCTACGCAGACATGGCTGCATCATTGTACACAATGGGTTTCCTTATACAATGAGGAACTGGAGTATTTTGAGTGTTTCTAGGAGTGTCACTGAAGACAAAACCCAAGGCAAACCGTGCTAAAGCCATGTCTTTAATATTACAACAAGCAGGCAAATTTACTGTTTTGGTGACGCTTAACAGCAGATTGCAGCGAAGGTAGATTCCCATAGCATGTTTGCAAAGGCACCGTGGCACATCAAGTCAGCATCCTGCAGCAGATGTTTTAAGTCAAGTCTCGTAAACAGGATAAAGCATGCAAGAACACGTGTCATCTTTGTATATCCTTATAAAAGGATCTCAGCCTGTAAAAGAGATTAACAGAGCATTTGGACAACATTAATTTATGGAAAGAAAATACAATTCTTAGATTTTCCAGCTTTCCTGTGTGTGTGTGTGTATGTGTGTGAGACAGTTAAACAGTGGCTTTTTTTTTTTTTTTTGATAAATCACATGCCTGATTGAGTTCAGTTGTAGATACAATCCTTTCTTTAACCACAAAACATTATTCTCTTTGACTGGCCTCTAAAATCTCTAAATGTGTCAAACCTCATCCTAAATTTTGTGTAAGTGAGCTATTTATCTCATATGCCAGGATTCCATTTTTATGTGCAGAGATGATGAGGCCCATAAAGGATGATAAAGGGACACTGGTAGAAGGTTCCTCTGGACTACAGCTTTCCATTCTTCACTGCCAAAATTAAACAAGCTTTAGATCACCAGCTCTATTCATCTACGCTGAAAAAAAAACTGGTAACAGCCCTGCACCAGTCGTCAGATCTCAATCCCCCCAGAGATAGAACGCTTGCCTGTCTAATATCTATGACTCCAGCCGCCCACTCTCACTCCCCAAACAGCACTGACTGATGTCGAACACCATCCAACACCCCCAGCGTATGTCCCAAAGATTTTTCCACCCTGCCACTGAGCCCAAATCCCCAAGCAGCGCTGTTATGCTCGCTGTCAAACACCAACAACAGCTCTTGTTTTCGGCTGTTTGTTTCGATCTTTGCCGTCAATGCCGGAGTGACGCGCCGCCGTGTCTATCCGGGCTCTGTCTTTGTTCGGATGATGGATAAATAAGAAGTGGCCCCGGGACACAGGTATCCTTGACCATGAATCATCAGGCAAAATGCTGAAATAATAAAACATTCTGTCTTCTGGAAACCTCATTATTCCAAGTTTCAGCATTTTCCGTTCTCGGTGTTTCGTGAATTGAAATGTGTCATGGTCAAAGTGAATCATAAAGCTTTTACTGAAAAGAAGATGAATGTTTGTCAGACCGTTGCTGGTCTCTCAATCTGTCCTAGTGAGACTTCGCTAAATAGGCTAACAGATGAAATAATTCTCAATGTAAAACTTGGACTTAAATATTCCCCTAGATTCCCATTATTATGGAGGACAGTCATACGTATAAAACACACTTGTCATGAATTTTAGAAGAAATGATGATGATGAAGAAATTATTTTTTTTAAAGATTTGTTTTGGGCTTTTGATGCCTTTAGTGGGTTGTTGCACTGAAGAAAAACAGGAAATGTTGGAAAGAAAAGGCAGCAAATGGCCTTGAATGGAATCAGACTATATCCTCAGCTTATGTGATACATGCACTACAAGGTGCACACTGACACCCCTCCATGAACCTTTAAACACCTAGCCTGTGGTTGAGTTTTGGGAGAGCAGTCTTCAAAAGCAGGATTGTTTTAGCAACACTTTCTGTATAATTCCAAGAGGATTCTTCAGATGTGTGAAAGAAAATCTGTTACATCATCAGGGTTGGTTTGGGTTACAGATTGGAGGAGTTTCATATTTGTTAGGCAATGAAATTCAGAAATGGTATTGTGTTGTATTAATGGAGCATGCAGTGACACTACTCCACTGATTTTATCAGCTTGGTTCGTCTCAACTTGCCTTGGCTCAGTTTTGCCACCACTGTACTTATTACTGCTGTAGATAGTCTACCCCTGACTACTGATGGTCATCATAACATAAACTATTGTGGCGTTGTCCTCAGTGGAACAGCAGTCAGTTAAGCTATACTTTCTGAAATAAAACGCATACTTGTTTACACTTAAAATCTGTGGTGAAATTCTGAAGATTTTTGATATTTTCTTTCTAGTTCAGCTATAGGTTTCCCACATCATGACCCAACGTCATATGATTTGGGCTCAACCAATCTGTGATCTGCATGTTTACCATGGCTTTATTTTTCTCTGATCCTTTGTGAAGGTGGTTCTAGATATAGTATCTGATAACCATGGCGATTCAAGGAGAGACAAGCCAGTACTGGTAGTGGAGACGCAACAGGAGCCAGTGAATTTGGATTAAAACCCATTTTATGAATAAGACGTAATGATATCTCAGTCTTCGGTACTGTTTTGAGTATGTCCTTCATGAGTCCCCCAACTTCATTAAGTGGAATACTAAGTCATTTTTTGATCTATTTAAATGAACAGAAAAAAGTGTGTTGAAGAAAATGATGCGGAAATAAAGTGATAGGATCTAGTCTGGATGTAACATCAGCAGCTTTTGCCAGTAGCGATATTAATGGAAAACTTGACACACTAGAAATACAGTAGAGGTGTTTAATGCAATGACCACAGTAATGTGAAGCTTGGAGGTGTAGATGGCAGCCAACTCAGACATTTTTGGCCATAACACAGATGCAATAAATTCCAGGAACTCTCAAAATCCCCCTTTCGTTTCCATCATTTTCTCCTTTTCAATCACATGTATGAAAACGAAGAGGGAGAGACAGAAAAAGGGGAGGAGGAGGAGGACGGCTGGAGTTGGAGGTGGAGTCAAAGAGACAAAGAAGTGACAGAGGCCTCGGTGACATGCTCTCTCCAGACTCACGGCTCTATTTCTTTCAAACCCTGCCAAACTTTTGAAGATACACCCTTTTTCTCAGTGTATAAATCGCCTCCCCATTCACTCCATCAAAGAAAGCGCACACTGAGGCACACGCTCTGTACACAGACACACACACAGTTTGCACACAACATGCTCACACTTCTCCAGGCTGCAGAAATCTTGGCAGATCCCCTCTGACAGGCAGGCAGGAAGATCAGAGCGAGGTGAATGATGGAGAGGGAAGCAGATGGAAGAGGGATGGAGGGGTAAGGGATAACAATCACATGAATGACAGAATACAGGTGTTTGGGTTTGCAAGACAACCTCTAGGCTGCTTCTGAGCCTCTCCGGCAGCCGATGGTATCAGACTACACCACCGTTATTGGCCGCCAGTCTCGAGAAGCCAGACAGAAAGCTTCGGCTGCGATTGGGGAGATGCTTAACTGAAGAGGAGGAGGAGGAGGAGGAGGGAGGCCAGGGGGGAGAAAGAGGTGTTTGACAAAGAGTGAGAGAGCAGCTCTCCTCTACAGAAACATCCCTCCCTCTGTAGCTAACATTTGGCTGAACTTTCAGATGGGATCCTCCCTCATGACTTCTTCACTGTAAGGTCAGACAGAGAGAAAAAAAAAAAAAAAAAAGACCAGAGCAAGAAAATACAGTAAAAGAGGTGGCCAAAAGAGGTTGCATTTATGTGAGAGAGGAGAGAGTGGTTGAATTAGGTGGAAGCAACATATAAAAGCTGACACCCCCTAAGCTGAGTTCCCCCATCGTCCGAAAAGTTGGGCTGGAGTAAGAAATCCGCATTATAAATGACTTAGAAATGTGGATTGATAAGAATTTCTGGCAACAAAAAACGCCTGTTTCAGCTGAGTGTTAGTGATACCAGTCACATTCTGTCTATTTTGCTTGGATTTGTATAACTTTTGACGTCATAGCTTTCAAAAGGTGCAAAAAATAAAGAAGATGAAGTACATGTTATAGAGGCAAAAGAATCCCCGTTAAGTTTAACTCATAAAGACTCGGTGCTACTTTTGTGGCAGTTCCCAAATTAATTTTTCTTTCTATTTTACCTTGAAGTGATTTGTCACCATTTATTATAATATTATCCTTTGTATTTTGCATTGTTTTTTTTGGTTTATTTGGTGAAAATTAGGTATTTTCCTATATTTCATTTACTGACCATGTAGATGTTCATAAAAGCTGAGATTAAAGTTGATCTATCAGAAACAGAGAAAACTGAAGAAAAAGTGGCTTTTTCAACAAAATATGTTAATAAGTGAACATAAACCAAGTGTCTCCATCTACTGTCATTGATCCACCTCCATGGGTTTTACTGGTGAATCAATGTTGTAGAAGATGACGGTGTTTGCTCGTGCACTACGGAGCTTCTGAACGTCCAAATGGGTCATATCTGATGACCATGAAAAGATGACAAACTGCATTTTACACCAATTATTTACATGAATTAGTAGGTTCACTGCATCAACAGGTACTGTACTGTCTTCAACCGCTTATCCAGGTTGCAGGGGCAGCAGCCTCGGCAAAGAAGCCCAGACATCCCTCTCCCCAGCCACTTCCACCAGCTCTTCTGGGGGAATCCTGAGGCATTCCCAGACCAGCCCAGAGATCTAATCCTTCCAGCGTGTCCTGGGTCAGCCTCGAGGTCTCCTCCTGGATGGACATGCCTGAAACACCTCCCCAGAGAGGCATCTAGGAGGCATCTTCACAAGATGCCCAAACCACCTCAACTGGCTCCTCGTGACTTGGAGGAGCAGCGGCTCTACTCCCAGTCCCTCCCAGATGTCCGAGCTCCTCACCCTATCTCTAAGGCTGAGCCTAGCCATCCTGCGGAGAAAACTCATTTCAGCTACTTGTACTCACGACCTCATTCTTTCAGTCATTACCCAGAGCTCATGACCATAGGTGAGGGTCGGAACGTAGATCGACTGGTAAATTGAGAGCTTCGCCTTTTGGATTTTTGGTTTTGGTAAAGAGGGAGCGTCAACAGGTATTAAACATTTGAGATCAGTAGATGATTTTGGTTGCCAGTGGCTGTTTGGGTCTTTAGGGGTTAAGGATCATGATTTCAACTCAATGTAAATATCAAACATGGTTTTTATTTCTGTGGTAGGAGGGTGGTTTTGTGTAGTGGGTTGTGATGAAAGTGTGTATTGGCATCTGGTGAGTGCAGCACAGCAGTTTTGTTGCCAAAATCCAACAAAACAGAATAACTACACATGTCCAAATGAACTTCTCTGTGATGCAAAACACAGTTGACTACATGGCTCAGCATACAACCCAGGCAGCCAATAGGATTCATCAACTTTTCAGGATTTTACATGTTTATCCTAAACTTGGCTTTCTGTTTTAGCAAGCTTTTTTCCTTTTATAACTATTTATTTTCTGTTGTCAAAGTTTTTTTCTTTTTTCTCTCTTTTTTTTTGTTTTTAACCATGACTGGTGCAAACACGCCATTATACAAAGGTCTGAACCCATTTCATAAAATCTCATGAATCTGATTCTAGTGTTCTGGTACTTGAGCCACTTTCACTGTCATTGATTTGTTTTTCTACCTAGATTTTCTAAAGTTTATTTCATGTCTCCTTGAAGCAGCACACTTGGCCGAGAAAGTCCCCTGCCTTATTTGTAGCTATTTTCTGATCATACATTTCCCTTGAATGCGCATCAACCTTTTCCTTAAAATGTGAAAAATTGACTCAAGTGACTACGTTTACTTGAAAAATCAGGGACACAGAAACAATTTATATTCAGCTGTACATTATCAGTTTTCAGAGGGACTTCATTTAAGTCACATTAACCCTTTAACCACTGATGTGTTTGTGGCGAGCGTTCTGAATGTGTGATTTATTTTAAATGTTCTTAAAAATTCAACCGTTTGCTCAACAGGAAAAAATTTAAAACATGCTGATAGAATAGACCTTGTGCTTTCCATAGACATCTGAGGACCCAGAACAAAAACTACTGGGCCAAAATTCAGATACTTGGTGTTCAGTGTGTTCCAGTTCACAGTTCATGTTAAACATCCCAAATCTCTGAGTGCCTTATTTAGCCCAAATCTGTCAAACAATTCCTCTCATTGTCTTTTTCTGTTATTCCACCTGTTTTGACCCTAAAACACACAGTAAAGCAGAACCACTGAAGAAAAGAAACACAAGCACATACTCACAGCAGCTTTTATGAACCTGAAACAGACACAAATTCACAGCAGCACATTCTGGGGTGCCGCTTTACAATCGTGGGCCCTATGAAAGCTAAACGTGGGCCTTTTATAAAATTCAATGTCTTGTCGATTTGATGGGGCGGGGGGTGTATGTACTTGGGGTAGGGGCAGCAGTTACATACGTGGGAGTGCGGTCCATAACTAACGTAACTAACACTGGCATGAACCGAAAATGAAACTTAAAATGCTTTAAACGTCCGACTCCCGGCTTCTATTATACAACGGATCTTACAGGAAGTTTTCACAGCTTCTAACCTGTATCCACTGGACCCCCTCCGCTGCTCTATGGGCCCCCCCAGAAATGCTGGGCCCCATGAATTTGTCATGTTTACCCCCCTTTAACGGCGCCCCAGAGTACATTTACCTGAAATAATGTCTCAGGGGTTGAAGGGTTAAACAGATAATCTACCTGGTGATAAAACTATGTTTGCAAACTATACAAACTTCTTTGTAATTGTCTACATCTGACTTAACTAAAGTTACTTCTTAGTGCAAAAAAACAGCATGTGTGCATTGTGTGTAGCAGATATTAGAGCACATAGGAGAAGAGTTGGATTACTCTTTGTTGATCCCTCCCTTTGTAATACCACATGAAGTCATCACCTTGTACTATATGCCATTTTGTAGATAAGGGAAAAACGGTTACAATGCACACAGATAGGCAGGGAAAACCACCCTGCATAGCAAGAACATGAGCATTTAGCTTGAAGAAATCAATTTGGATAAAACATTGACCCCAGCTAAAGATTAGACACATAAACAGGAGGGAAGTAGATACACATAATCCCCTTTTCATTACATTTTTCTTTGCCTCTGTATTTTCTTTCTCTCCACTGAATGCTAATTCTTTTCTGCAGCATGCCAAATCTCACAATGGATAATCTGTATGGTAATAGAACTGCTTGAGCCTAACTTAACACATAAATGTGTCAGAAACTCAGCCGGAATACAAAAAAAAAAAAAGAAAAAAAAAAAAAGAGGGAGATAGAGAAGGAGAGAAGAGTATGAAAATGAATCCTCCGGTCTGCCATGATATTCAGAGGTATTAATTTCTAATTCCACATTTCCATGTTTAGATGTTCAGGAAAGAGGACTAATAGCTGAAATTATATTTGGTAATAATTCATGCCGAGTGGACTCCCTTTGAGCACTGGAGAGACCCCGCTCTAATTCATCAGAAGGAATCAGATAACAGCTCTGTGATATCCGTGCTTTAAAACATCTGCCGTTTGCTCGACGTTTCATCAGGGAACATGTTTCAAAAAATATGACCAGAAAATCAATCAGGCCGCTCTAAACGAACGGTTGTCAACAGGGCCCACTGTAAAGAGTGCGCCCTGTCCATTTTTCTCATCAGACATCACTTTGCAGAACATGTGATGTATCAATTATCGATTTTATTTTGAAGCCAAAGACGAGGGCAATGGCGCTTAAACGGTCAAAACGTTTTGTTAGTGTGCAATTGTTATTACAGCATAACATGATGAGTGCAGGGCAGCTGGACACTGTTATAAAAAAAAACTGTAATGAAAGCCAGGTAAAGTCTATAAGTGTGAGTTTGAGAGCGGAGAAACGTGACAATACGTATTGTTAATGTTACAGCAAAGACCATTGGGGCAGTAATAAAGTCAAGACAATTATATAGCTACAGGCAGAAATGCAACACAATTTCATGTTGCATTCACAGCTTAGGTGGTTTATGGGGGCATAATATCGGCAGTACTGTCATCAAAAGAGAGGAAGATTTAAATAACAAGGATATGTGTTGAGGCGGGTAGATTACAGTGTCCCAGCACTATCACTGAATCACTAATCTAAAGCTGCTGCAAGACTGGTGGAAAACCAATGCAGAATGTGAACTAGATATTGCACAGAAAGAAAAAAAAAAAAGAAAAAAACACTATATCCTGAATTAGCAAAAATTAATTATGCACTTTGATCGCTATGGCCAATAGGAAGAGAAGTAATAATGAGGGGGGGTTAACATAAAGACTTGTTTTGATTGTAGTCTTCATTTAGAAGTGCTGTGTGTGTAAAGCTTCCTCTCCGAGCTTTGAGGTTTGGATAGTATCTAATATTAAAAAAGATATAAGGGGGGGTTGACAAAGTGAGAGAGGTAGGGGGTTGCTTTGTTAATTAGCCCATGCCACATCAGCATTTTCCAAGAAACCTTTTGGATACGCCTCATCACAGAGAGATGTTGTCTGTTTAAAGGAGGGCGCAGGAAAACTGTAAGCAGGGAAACTTTAATTACATTCAGAAAAGTAGCTGGAGCTGTATGTTTGCACGTGTGCGTTTCTGTGCGTGAGCGAGCATCTGCAGATTCGCAGGACGCGCGACGTTCGTCCGTGGATGTGCTTCCGTGTGTGTTCTCGTGCAGAGACGCTGAACAGGCCTCTCTGCTTGTGTATACAGGCGGTGGCTGTGTCTCACTTCTTAAGCGGCCCGCTAATCACACAAATTATTGCTTCCAATTAGCGCCGTGGTAGTAATTAATTCCCCCACTATCACATCGTTTAGCGCGCTTTCACACCATGGCACCTGTTTTCCCCAGTCCTGCCACCCCTGTTTGTTTATTCCATAGACATTATTTGCATTAAAAGCTGTAATGAACAGTGCAACCCATATGCCACTGGTGTAGGGATGTTTTGAAGGCACCATGGGTCATGGACAATGGGACTACAAAGCAGTGCAGAGGAAGACTCCCATGGAGAGCGTTCCTTACACTAACAGTGACTGCGCCCTCCCTCCCTCCTCCACCTCTCTAATATGGATTAATAAAGTGATAACGCTCTTTGTTAATTAATATGAGCGTGCAGTACTAATTACTTTGCTGTACGACAAGCAAGCTGTTGAACCCGTAAAAGGAATGGTGTCAGATCAGGCTGGCGATGCTACAACGCTGGGGCTGTGTTCTGACTGGTAATGGAGTACAAGAGGGCAGGCAGAGGAAGAGAGAGAGAGAGGGAGCGAGGTTTGTGAATAATCACAATGCAATCAAGAAACTCTGATATTCATAAGAGCTGTTGAATATGCAGGGAAGATATGCCATGCCAGTCAACAGTCAGTGTCAGGCCCACACACACACACACACACACACACACGCACACACACACACACACACACACACACACACACACACACACACACACAC
>JAPQRP010000019.1:11046089-11061572 GCA_037367295.1 Apogon hyalosoma | reverse complement strand
TCACTATGGAGCCTCTGAACGTCCAAATGGATCATATCTGATGACCATGAAAAGATGACAAACTGCATTTTACACCAGTTATTTACATGTATTTTTAAGATTAATGGATCAACAGGTATTAAACAGTTTAGATCAGAAGATGATTTCGGTCGGTGGTGGATGTTTGGGTCTTTATGGGTTAAAATTATCCATTCCAAGACAGGAAAACCATCCTTCTCTTGTGCTATTTGGGCTGACCCACAACAAGTAAGGACTGGTCAGAGACGTCATGACAAGAGCAGGACCTACACTGTCTTAATGCAACTCACATGAACACTAAAAGGACAGCAAAGTCACAGTCGGCTGATTTTCTTTCTGAAGTGCAATGGTTTGACTAATAATTTAAATGAAACAAACCACAACAGAACAGGTTATGAGACCACAAGAAATGCAAACGTATAAAACAACAACACAAAAAGAAACTACTCGTGCATGCCCTGTGACCATAAATTCAGTTGTGATTATTGTATCAACGTATGTCGATATATTTGCTTTATTGATGTATATTAATGACATTTTAACACATTTCCAGGGGTTACTTTTTAACATTAAGTAGATTTTTTTTTCAGGTTTGTGTGTCCGCTTGTCTCTTCATCTGACCTGTAGGCACATTATGTTATTTTTGCTGAACTCACTGTGCTGTGTTGATTGTGGAGGAAGGTGGACTTTCACACACACACACACACACACACACACACATAAGAGCAGAAGCTTCAGATCAGCCGAGGGACTAGCCACTGCCGGCTGTGTCTAATTGCTCTCAGAGGAGAAAAAGATGCTCGGAAGAAAACTGGTGCAGATCTGCCTTCTCTCTCTCTCTTCTTTTTTTTTTTCCCCTCATGTATTCACTGCTCTTTGTTTTCACTGTTTTTGTCTATTTCCCCTCATCTTTCGAGTTCTTCCCATTCTGCCCATCACTTCCCGAGTTGCGACTCCATCATTCAGTCTGATTGCCGAGTTAAAGCGAAAGAGTTAGAGATGGAGAGAGTTACAGAAAGAGGGAGAGAGAAGAGGCCCTTTATTAAACCTGCTGCTAATTGAGATAGCACGAAAATAATGGGGAGTGACACTTTAATGAAGACATGCTACGTATTACCACTTCTCCTTCCTTCCCCTCCGCCACAGAAAGGAGGAGGAGGAGGTGCAATGAAGAGAATAAAGAAGTGGGGAGGGATGAGGAGAGCATGAAGAAAGATCGAAGGAGGGTAAGAGCTTCAACTGTTTTATTGCAAAAAGAGAAAAAAAAAGTAAAGACAGAATTGATACTGGCTCGCATCTTATGCTGTAATATGTTTTCAGTGTCACGTCAAAAGTAAGAGTTAAAGGGAGTTATGGGCAGGGATATTGTTCTATCACGTTAAAACCCAATTATGTTTCATCAGGGCTGCTCCTTTGTACTTTGCTACAGTGCAACGTTTTTGTGTATTTGCTCTCACCCACAAAAAAAAAGAAGAGGAAGAAAACCAAAAAAAAAAAGAAAAAAACTGGAGAGCGACGTGAAGCCAAAACAGAGAGCTCGGTTAGAAAAGATATTCCCGGGTGATATTCTTTCTATTTGGTTACCGCTCTCAAAATCTGACACGAGATGACAATCATTGGATTTGGTTGGGAGGTTGATGATGAGCATTATGAAGAAAACAGTGCTTCATAATATGTCAATGTATCAGGAGCACAATAAAAGAAGCTTTCTCGGAAACACAAGCAAAAGAATATGTACTTATAGAAATAAATGTAGATACAGTAGGATGCGGTGCAATTTTAAGAATGTTATCCAATGCTATCTATTCAAGTTGTATCCCAAACTGACAAGAATGAGTATTTTAGCCAGGGCTATCTGTAAAATGCAGTTGGATCATATATATATGTGTGTGTGTGTATTTGTGCGTATTTGTGTGTGTCCCAGTGTTACGATACTTTAAAGTCCCCATATTCGACACATGAGAGCGGCGTCCAGCTGAGATTGAAGAGTATGACTGGAGGATGGCTCCCTGCGCTCGCCCCAATCTCCGAGTCACCAACTTTAACACATACACACAAGCAGGTACACACACAGGCCGATGCTCCCTCCTGTACTGTAGATCTGTAGATGAATATGAAATCAGAAACGGTATAAATATTTATGAAATGCATTATTCTTTGGCTTTTTGCTAAAGCAGAGGTGAGCATAATTTGGCCCTGTCTCTCTCTGTTTTGCACCCTCTTCACAAAAGCCGGGCAATATAGAGACACAAGGAATAAGCAGGTTTTAACCACACACATGCACGCATACACACTTAGTGCAGAAGTGAGGGAATCCATAACTAGGGGCTCAACTGAAACAGTGTATCTGAATGGGTATAAAGGTGCATCTGTTACGTCCACCTGTAATGTAGCTTCCTGGGAGACCTGCCAGTTTGAGCACATATATAAACTCACACATACGACTACATAGCAGAACACACACACACACACACTGATAACATGAAGGCTGAACAGGTGATTTAATGAACTTCTGTGATAGAAATAGCTCCCGTCGTGTCCTCCACTATAATGTCATCAAAAAACAATAACCAGTCAAATGACAACAACAAAAACTGCAGTACCCGAGAAATTATTAGCACATATGTCGTTTAGTGACGGCTTGTGCTCTCCGGACCCTCTGACAAAAGACAGAAGTTAGTGGTTAGGTATGTCCCCATAAAAACTGGATGAGTTGTCTCTCAAAATGGACTGTATGATACAAGAAAAAGCCTATAAATAAACAAAAACAAAATAAGCAATAAACAAACAAACAAACCATAAAAAATCCTTTACTGAACCTCAACTGGAACTTCAACTTATAAAACCACTAAAGATCATTTTCATTCAATATGTTGTCATGTTATGTTGTTTTATTTTAAGTATTTGAAATGGTTATACAGTTGTGGAAAAAATTATTAGACCATTAAAAGTAATCAAAAACAATAGTTATGCAATCAGTACTAACTCCTGTGTGTATCATGTGACTAAAACAGACAGAAAAAAACAAAACAAAACATGGAATGAATAAAAGCACTGTTTTTGTCAGTACAATGCCATATATATTGATGTAAGAACTGAAGTGATTTTGTTTATCGAGAAAACATGGAAAACGGATAGATATCAGCTTGAAATTAAACTCTTATGAGCTATTTTTGTTGGTATCATTATATTTGTCCCAACAAATGTATCTTTAGTTGGACCTGGCATTAAAATGAACACATGGAAAGAAAAGAAGTGGTGGTCTAATATTTTTTTCTGTGACTGTATCTACAAACAAAAGGACCAACAGTATCAGGTAGTGTTCCTGCTGTATTTAAAAGAAAAAGCAGTGATGAATGTTGTTTAGGTTATGGTAAACACAAATCCTGCTGTATGTGAATAATAATAACATTAAAGCAGGTATAAAGAATACAGAAACAAAATGGTAAAACTAGTGCATTTTTGACAACAGCTTTCAGTCCAGTATTGTAGAGGTGTAGCTCTGGTGCTGAACACTGATGTTTCTATGAAACAATTAGCTTTCACTTCTTATCAGTATAAGTTGTTTGAGAAGTGCTTTCAATCCAAAATGGTGCAAAATTAGTTCTGCTGCGAGCTGATTCTGCTGCAGTGTAATGATATAGTAGCTTTTGGTTCTTGTCAATATACAGTAAGTTCTATGGCAGGTGTATGAAATGCAATTATGGTCTGTCCTAGAAGAAATAAATGAAAGAATGTGAAATAAATTTGGCACTTTATGTGGTGATCTTATTTGGCACCATGGGAGAGGTTGCTACCGAAGATAGTCAGGTATGGAATTCTTAGACTGGAAAAAAATGTAGCTTAGCCATCTCACAGTACAAATGCTGGTCTGACCGATGTCTAATAATCTAAAGATATGACTGCAGCATGAAATGATGCACCACTTTTTACCAAACTATGTCCAGGTCCAGATTTACTGTCTTTGGATATTTTTCTGCCCTTACAATCAAATATTATATACCTACTGAAAGGGTTCAAGGATCAAGACTAGGGCGGTACAAATGGACAATGCCCACTGATGGGGCGTCTTATATTTTGAGTTTTGTCATGGCCCACAGTTCAGTGAGCATTAATATGGAGTGTAACATTACTGTCAGGTGGAAACCTCTTATGTCAAAAAACATTTTTCAGTAAACTGGAGAAACGATGTATATTCTAAATAGATGAATAGAATTAAGAGATGTAGTCACAAGCCATTTTCAACACTTTTCATTGGTTAAATATCTCTAAAACCGCCAGGCCAATGTGAAGACTGACCACGTGAATGGTTTTATGGCCAAAAAAAAAAAAAAAAAAAAAAGATCAAAAATGGACTAACAAGGTTTTTATCTGACAATGACGATAAATACATTAAAACCAATGCTGTACCCAGTGTTATAAGAGCTTTGTCCTACAGGGACTTTCCAGTAAACTTGATACCAAGTTGCCATGTTTTTTTGTTTTTTTTTTAACTTACTGTGATTGTTTTGCAGGAGGAATGTGCCATAAATAGCTGTTTCTCTCAGAGTTATACAAACCTAAACACATAATATCATCTCCATCTTAGTTTAGCATCAGTTGGTCACACATGTGGTTACAGAGTTGAATGGAATTACTTTGAGGAGTTCATCATGTGGTTCAGTCCTGGATGTCAAAGCTACACATGTGGCTCAGGAGGTAGAGTGGGTCGTCCAATGACTGAAGGGTTGGTGGTTCGAATCCCACTCTGTCCTAGTCATGTGCCATTGTGTCCTTGGGCAAGACATTTCACCCTCCTTGCCTCCAGTGCCACTCACACTGGTGTATGAATGCGTATGAATGTTCGGTGATGGTCGGGGGGGCGTTTGGTGCGAATTGGCTGCCACACTTCCATCAGTCTGCCCAGGGCAGCTGTTGCTACAAACGTAGTTTACCACCACCAGAGTGTGAATGTGAGAGTGAATGAATAATGGCTCAATAATGTAAAGTGCTTTGGGTGCCTTGAAAAGCACTATAGAAATCTAATCCATTATTATTATTATTATTATTATTATTATTATTATTATTATTATTATTATTATTATGTGCACTATCATGATACCAGAAACTAAATGATAACAAAGAAGTTTCTAAGGTGAATAAGCCCAATGCAGGGAACTTTGGACAATAATGCTCTCCTCGTCAAATCTGAAGTCTCAGTCATTTATTTGTCTTTCTCTTTACTGATTCTTCTTCAAGCACTTTCAAAAGCCTGTACGTCATGCAGCCTGTCAGTGGGACTGTTCTAACAACGACCTTTACTATCACGCTTATGAAAAGCTTTTCACCTTGTTGAGCATCCAACAGTTTCAGTTTGATGAAGACTGCCGGGTGGATTACCATGCTACACATTTGTGTAAAATCCACACACACAGTCATACAAATCATCCTGCAGTCATGTGGGTAAAATCGCCTCTGTAAACCGCAGAGAAAACAAAGTTATTATGTCTCTCTCCCTCCCAGCCCCTCTGTCTCTCTCTTCTAATTCCTGTGTCCTCCAGTGTGATGGTAAAAAATGAGGCTCCTTACGCAGCGAGCTGCAGCTTTTTTTGATTGAAGTGAGTGATTTTCCCCGGCCGCACACCTGCGTAAAACAGATGATAATGCTGTTGGAGTCATTTACTGTGACTTTACTAAGATGAATATGAGCAGCGCTTTCTCATCATGCAAATGTGGCTGCGCAGAAAAACCTCTCTGCCTCTCTCTCTCTTCTCTGGGGAGAACTATTTTTGCAGCATTATAAAGAAAGATTACCCGTAACCAAGTGATTCAACTCTTTATCTGTGAATGTAAACTCGCCCTTTACCATTGCTATGACTGTTATTATTATTTGTTTTGGGTATAACACTATATTTAATATGATATTGAGCATAGTGAGACCTAGCTGTGGGCTGCGCTGCCACCATGCAGCCATAGCTAGATTGATAGGAACACATCATCATTATTGGACAGTCTCCACTGTCACATAGCCTCTAGCTTAAATGTCTGTGTCTTTTTCTGCGTCTATCCGTTCTGCCAGTCTTTTCTCTCTCCCCCTCTCTCCTTCTAATAGCCCTTCATTTCCTCTGCCCATTGCCCCTGCAGGCCACATGTAATACTCTGAGTGACCCGACCGGCTGGGAATACGGAGAATTTGTCTCACACACACACACACACACACACACACACACACACACACACACACACACACACGGGCCAATACAGAAAATAAGATGGTCAGCCACATAGGTCTTCTGCTGACACTAAATGTCACCTGTCATCCAAGACAGGTGGAGACAGCGGAAGGATAGAGGGGTCAGTAAACAATACAACAGATAACACAATGCCATAAAATGTACCCTGCTGCTGACACACAATATGAAAATGTATCCAGAGTCCTGTGGAGTAATAAAGTACAGACTTAGCAACATAGACAAAATTTCTACTCTTAATTTAGCATACTTACTGAGGTCACAGAAAGTTAAATGTAAGCTCCAGTTTAAGTGTTGACGATGCACTCTCAATTTTATTTCATGGCTAACTATCTGTTGCTCTATTGTTTAACTAAGTTAAATGAAAATAAATCACATCCTATTCTTACTGTCACCTTCTGACAGTAATTATTACCTTACGTGTAAAACTCTGGCTCAGAGAAATTGCATTTATATTCAACTAAACTGCTGTCAGTATGTTATGTTAAACGTAATGGGTATAAGGGTAGCACAGGGGAGTAGTTGTTAGCATGTTTGTCTTGCAAGGATCTTTATTTTAATTCCAAGTCACACCAAGGCCTATCTGCTCAAGCTTCCTCTGGGTTTTCCGGCTTCCATCAAAAACAGGTATATATAGATTAATTCTCCTGGACTTGGTCCCTGAGTGCTTTCAATGGCAGCTCAATGCTCCAAATAGCTATTGCTAATTGCTAATGCTAATGGTATGTGCCGTGTGTAATAGGACGGGTAAAATGTACAGACAAACTTCCTAAAATAGATAATAAAGTGAGTTAACTTTTGTCCTTTAATGTCATCTGCATGTGATTTAGTTTCAACATAATTAAATGTTGGAAATGAATGAAGTTGCAAAGATGTTGCTCAAACAAACCTGATGAACAGCCATATTTTACTTGTTAGGAATAGAGAATGATGCCAGGCCTTGGTGAAATATAGAAAAAGAACATGGGTCTCTGGGGATTGCCTTGCACTCAAAGCCAACATCACGCACCCATTCAAAGAACTGCAGTTTTTGACACTTCTGAATTGGCTTCCCTTTTCAGCCCCTGTGGTTCTTAGTTGAGATGAAAACTACATTTTATTAACTGCAAAGTCTTGGAGTTTGTATTTATACATCATATCCACCATTTACCCACCGCTACCTCCTATCTGTTGGGGAAAGACATTAGAAGTTAAGAAATTACTATAAATCATCTTCCTAGGCAAGAAGCTGAAGGCACAGATCAAGATGTTTAAAATATTTTTTGTAGCAAAACGTAATATAAGACATTGTATTTATTACAAAATGCAAGTGGATTTGCAATTTAGCTGCATTACTTCTGAGATAGAGTGGACCCTCCAATTTCTTCATTTGTGGGTACATTGTCTCTATTTTTTGTATTTAGTGTGACATGGAATGAGTTAAATATTGTTTTTATTGAGCATATACTTGACTTAAATTAGACTTATTTGACAAAGCATCTAACCTTGTATCTTTCACGATGTAACTTCATCTGTATCTGAACTGTATTTACAGTTAACATAAAAGACATAAATACCAGTTTATCTGCTTAAAACCATGGTAAAATTCTTGTTAAACACTATTACAACAATGACAATAATGAATGGAGGAACAGAGAGTAGCTTGCAAGTAAAAGACAGAGCTTAATTAGCTATGGAGAACAATGTGTCAGCAGCAGGATGCTAACAATATCCAAGAGGAGGAAAGATACTGAGTGTTAAACAAATGGACCATTAGGCAGGAAGACTATTATATACATTTGTGATTTCATCTTTGTGTCTGCAAAGTTTGGAGGGAGAAGCTGCTGATTCGATATCATCACACAAGTTCTGATATCAGTGCACACTTTAGTCAAAGTGTGATTACAATGCAACAAGACAAACCACACCAGGGACACGGCTGCTCCATCACCACTGCTATCTTGTTTCATCATTGTCATAAGCACATTTCTCATGTGCCATTTGGAAACATATTACCCTTGCATGCTATCGTGGATTTGATAGCAAGATTCTCGACTTCCCTGTTTTGATATTTATGAATAGTTGCATCAGGGGACTGGAGATTGTTCTCTCTCTCCATGCAAGCGTGTATGTGTGTGTGTGTGTACATAGTGAGGGATGGAACAGTGTGTGTCATAAGTAACTGACCTGGGACTCCCCCATGTTTAATCTGAGAGCAAAACAGAACTCATCTGCAGGCTGAATATTGAGTATGTGAAAATTTGTACTCTTCTTTCTCTCTCACACACACACACACACACTCATATGCCTATACCAGTGTCAGGAGAATGAAAGTAATGTTTGCCTCTGGAAAAGCCTTTACAAAATGAAGAAGAGGCTGGGTCTTCTAATAAATTTCCCCGTGGGATATGAGCTTTGTGTTTCCCAGCCAGTCTTCCTCCACCTCTAAAACTACTTTATGCTCTCAGCTTCGACTCGTACATTGTTCCCACAGTTTAAAGTCTTGTTGTTGCCTAAAGATATGCTTTAGGTTAACACTCACTCATTATATTAGTCCCATTACAGTTTGTAAAACAGCGTATGCACCAGACTGAACATATAAAGCATCAGTGACACTAACATTTTCATAAAGTACTTGAAGTAAAGGTATAATAAAGTATTGTATCACACCTGCACTGATATGCTGTTTTTTGCCATCTGGTCTGAGGCAGAATTGTGATATCCTGACACATTCACTAATACTATCCAAAAGGGAAAGGTGAATTCAGAACACCGCTAATGCACTCAGGCCTTTGCTGAAAGTCTTGTAATGCTAATGGTGGCTACTGTTAGCTAAGGTTTTATTACAGTAGAGCTGACCCAAGTTTGTTTATTTATTCATTCATTCATTCTGTGTTCTATCGGCAATGTATAAAAAAAATCAACAGGAAATTTGCCCTTTGCCAAACCCTTTGCCAAAATGAAAGTTTACACAAATCATTATTTCTCCATACACAAAGGCCAGTATTGTGGAAATAGTGTTTTTTTTTCTTTCATAATTTAATTTAACCAGAAATTTCACATATGTTAGATTCCTTAAACATATTTCAAGCCTTTTTTTGTTGTAATTTTAACAATTATGCTCACGCAAATCAAAAATCCAGTATCTGTTGATATTAATAAAGAAAGGGATTTATGATTCAGAAATGAATGAAATGAAAATGTTCATTCATTCACTCAGTACTTGGTTGGGGCTCCTTTTGCACAAATTACTGCATCATTATGGCAGGAAGCTATCAATCTGTGGTACTGTTATGGAAGCCCAGGTTGGTTTGCCCTCACCCTTCAGCCTCTACTGTTCTGTTTGTCTTCTGATAATACCACATGTAGGGTTCAGATCAGGCGACTTGACTGGTCAATCAAGAACACTAACACCATGACCATGGTCAAGAAACCAGCTCTGAGCAGTTTTGGCACCATGGGGAGGTCCTCTAGAAAAGGAAATCAGAATCTACATCTCAGCTTGTCAACAGATGAAAGCATGAAATGCGTTAAAATGTCCTGGGGGGTGGGGGGCTGCACTGATTGACACTGGACTTTATACAACACAATGGGCCAACACCAGCAGATGACAGTGCCCCCCAAATCATCATTGACTGTGGAAACTTCACACTGGACTTGAAACAACTTTGATTCGGTGTCTCCTCACTCTTCCTTTACACTCCAGACCTTGATTTCCAAATTAAACTCAAAACTCACTTTGATCTGAAAAGAGAACTTTCTCCTACCAGGCAGTGGTCCAGTTCTTTATCTCAGAAGTTCAGTGAGCGGTGGCTCTTCATTCACTGACTCCAACCTCAGTCCACTCTTTATGAAGCTCCTCCAAGTCCATCCCTGTTGTTTCTTTGTCTCAACCACACTCTTGCCTTTCAGTCAACTTTCCACAAATATGCTTTGGTACAGCCCTCTGTGAACACCCAGCCCTTCCAGCAGTGAGTGTCTTCCGGTCAAGTGTCAAATAAGCATATTCCCCATGTTTCTTTACTGTGTACTAATCATAGTGAGAGATTAGTGGTATCATACTCTATAAATAGTGATTTAGTCAAACCTGGACTACTCTAATACTTGTTTGTGTGTGTGTGTGTGTGTGTGTGTGTGTGTGTGTGTGTGTGAGCTAAGACCCTAATTGTCAAAAGTGAAATTAGAAAATGCTTAAAACATTTTCATTTACATACACTGAGTATGTAGAAGTTATATTTTTCATCTCACTTTCTAATTTTGTGAGATGCACTTTAACAGTAATTATAGTTACATTTGCGTTTTATATCTGTTTACTGTTTACATTTCCTGTCAGTTGAGCTTCAGGCAAAATTCTGGCCACCACCATGGTTACGTAAATAACTGTGATGTCCTTGTGAAAGGTGTATTCAGTCCAAACGCTTTCATAAAACAGAACTGTTGGTTTCGAAAGACAGAGGTTCATCCCACTAGGTGTCTGTTAGAGCCTCTTTGATTTGAACAACCCACACAGCTTTTGACTATATTTCTACTACTATGAGCTGACTTATGACGATACTGTATGTAAGAGTTTATTCATTTTATTACCCTCGGCCACACTGGCTGCAGGGTATTGCCATCATTTGATCGTCCGTCCATCTGTCTGTCCATGTATGTGCAGAAACTTTGGCATGCACCAGTGGGTTCTCAACCGTGGGGGGGCAACAGATAGTCAACAATGATAAGGTGAGGGGAGCTCACGTTTACTGTCTCACAGTTTAATTGACACGCCCCCCACATACATACAGGTCCGTCACATTACTTGTAGAAATATATGTTGAGGTCCGGGTTGAGGACAGATTGAGTCCGTCTGTCTGTGCAAAAACTTTGGCATGGACTGAAGGCTGAGGGTTTTCAAGGTTATGCCAGACTGATCTCATGAAATCGCGTTGTATGTCACGTCAGTTCTTATGGCATTTGGCGTGCTATACATACGCATTTTCATTCTTTTGCGTGTTATTCAGTGCCATTAACCCTAATCCTAATCCTTACCGCTAACTGCTAATCATGCTAACGGCTAATCAGACTAATTGCTAACCCTAAACCTAACCGCTCATCATGCTATTCACGAATTATTTTACGCGGCGTGAACATATATATGGAAAGCTTATAATGCGTACCAATAACACGCCAGTTAAAAGTGGCGTGTTATGTGTACGCAATTCATGACATCACGTTTATGTTTCTTATTGTATTTAAGTTCTTTTAGGTTATAGGGCAACTGAATTCCCATGAGGGGACCACCAAGGTTCATCTCATCTTGTATACTTACCGTACTAAATGACTCAGTCTTTGCATTTGTGAAGTAAGATGTAGAACAGATAAGGGGTTTGATGTTGGGAGAGAAGGAATGAAAGTAAAGCAACTGAGAGAACAAACAGCCTTTTCATTTCTCTCCTGCTCTTTATCTCAGTCTCTTGTTGCTCTTACTGTCTGAGTGTCATTCTCCATGTGATCATTAGGAGGTTTTAATTCAAGACCAAAGGAACAGTCTACCGGTCTGCACTCTTTCACATTTCTTCATCGTGCTGCTTTTTCACTCTAATTTCCCCTTCGCTCTTTGGTTCTTCAGGTTATGAGTGCATGCATCTGAGAGTGTCTATATATGTGTGTCAGGGAGCTGAATTTGTTGAGGAGCGGTGATCAAAGCTTTCCACCTACAGTGCCAGTGATCTCTTTCTTTTTGGCGCTCTCTCTGTCAGCAGCAGATGTCTTAAGTCTCCTACATGCAGGGGAGTTGTGTGAATAACTATCAGTGTTGAACACAGAAATGATGCAGAGTATGGTTTGTTCAAATATTCTTTTTTTAACTCAAGCTGGCTTTTTTCAAGTGCTCAACATACATGCGTATATTCATCATGCTGACTAATGCTGCTGTTTTCCTTTCAATTTATCTTATGAGCACTTTTGATACTGGATATGCTGGATTTTTTGGATGCATTTATTGTCATGTGTTATTCCCATGCTATTTTTTTCAAAGCTTGACTCATATTCTGTTGAAGGTTCTCCAGACCTTCTTTTCAGTTCTCTAGGAGTTCAGCCTCAGATCTAAGCATATGTTTGAAATTCATTTACGTATTTAGTGAAATTTGTGTCAAAAATGTGAGACCTTTTTACGATGATTGATGATGCAGAATATGTGCTTCACCAGTGATATGAAACCATAATTTTATGTGTCCAAATAATAAAGTAATTTGACTTTTGTACACATAACTAATATCCTGCCCTGCTTGTGTGTGTGTAGCAGCTAGCTCAGCAGATAACAGGTTTCCCAAGAAAAGCCAGACGTCAAACTGCTCTCCAAAGCTTTACTTAAGACTCACTTTAAAACTGAAAAACATACAGAATATGTCTCAGTTATGTTTGTTGCCTCAGTACATTTACATGACATTATGCGTTAGATGAATAGAAATTAAATTGCTAGCTCAAGGCTAACTTGAATGGGAAATTCCATATACTTGCTAATGATTAGCATTTACAAATTAATTGGAAATTTACAATGTCCCTTTAGTTTAGAGATGTTTTTAGCATATGTTCATACAATAACTAAATGTAAAAATACTCACAAATGTTTTCCTGGCCATACAAAGAAAGTGAGAAAAAAAAATGTGTGTTAAGTTACGGGAACACCAAAAGTACAAAATAAATGCTACAGCAACTTATTCTGACCAGTAGAGGGCTCTCTGTGCTTGCTTTTAACAACAGAACATCAAAACATCACACTGGCTGAAAGCTTGTAACTATGTTTGACTGCATTGTCCCTGTCAAATAGATAAATAAAATAAAAGTAATATTACTGGACTGCACTTTGGGCTGCTTTTTGACATCACTTCCGTTCACAACTTTTAGTTTGGTGGCCTCAGGGTTGCATCTCTACTTTTTGCAGATGATGCAATCCTGTTAGCTTCACAAAACTGCGAACTCCATTTTGCAGTGGGGCTGTTTCCAATAGTCTGAAATATTAGGGACGAAAATTAGCACAAGTCTGAGGCCATGATTCCCAGTCAGAATAGGGTTGAATGCACCCTCCGTGTTGAGGATGAGTTGCTATCCAAAGTGGAGGGTTTAAAGTGTCTCAATGTCTTTTCTTTTAAGTGAGAAATGGAGGTGGAGTTGGATCTGGACAGTCTTAGCAGTGATGCAGATAATCGAACGGGAGATAACCCAAAGGACAAAACATTCAATTAATGGCGGTTTGGTTGAGCTGTGGGTAGTAACCAAAGAAACATGATCATGGATACAAGCAGTAGGATGGTTTGTCTCTTAGGGATAGACTGACGAGCTTGATCATGTGGGAGGAGCTCAGAGTACAGCCACAGTTGAGGGGGATTGAGCATCTATTCATCTGGTCATGTCCTTGGTGATATTCAGCTGGGAGGAGTCCACTGGGATCCACAGGACACTTTTTTGAGGGGTCATCTCTCTCAGCTGGTCTGGGAACATCATATGAGATTTGTGATTTTGTCACTGAGACAGAGACAGGCTTCAAATAAAGTCAATTTTCTCCTGATCTATGTGTCTGAGAAATACCACTTCAGTGTCAGAATGTTCAGCAGATACAGAATGTAGCTTGTGACAGTATTTGGTTCCAATGTGTATTTGGTGAGTTATGGACAGAAGAATTGGTCAAAATGTGAATATAACCTCTCCCACTGGAATAAACAGAATCTGGCGTTGTCCTCTAAAAGAGGGGACAGAGGAGAAACCCATGTGATGCTGAAACAGGGAATGACTGTCAATATGGATCCTGTGCATCAGCTGAATCTGAGTGAACTGTTATCTATTTAGCCCTACAGGTGCTGCCATAGTGGTGCAGTGGCAGTCTGTTGTAACTCTTCTTGTTTTGTGCAAGGATGGATTAAATACCTTTGAACGAGACAAAAATGGATGATGGAATAGGATATCCTTCCATTTGGATAATTATTTGTTTCTGTCAAACAAATGTAAGCCTCTGAAAGTTTTCCAAATAAGCAGGTTTGTTTTATAAATCACTTCTAAAGTTTGTCCATTAATATGTCTGAAGCATAAAAATGAAAATGAATACAAATGACGACAAGATTGGTGCCCCAATGTCGAGCTTTACCTGGTAAACATCACATAGACTCTGGCTTTATTTCATGCCTTATTGCCCCTTGCATTTTCTATCTCTCTTTCCAAATCTTTCCAAAAATAAATACATAAATTGTTAGCATTGTTAAGTATATAAAAGACTATGGTGTTTTTAACCTTGGTTAAAAAAAAAAACTAACTAAAACATTCCTGTCTAAATTGATAAATAGAATGAACTAACCTCAAACTTGCTGCTTTGTTGTAGTGATTTATGACACTAAAGACTCAGATGATGCAACATATACCCTATTTTGGGGAAGACACACAAGCAACCTAAAATTTTACACAATAAGAAAACTGGTGTCTGATTCCAACCAGAAGGAAAAACTTAACCCATAAAGACCCGAACAGCCACTGGCAAGCACATTAACCTACTGAGCTCAACTGTTGAATATCTGTTGATCTACTAAACCTATCAATGTGTTGAAATAATTGGTGAAAAATGCAGTTTGTCGTCTTTTCATGGTCATCAGATATGACCCATTTGGACGTTCAGAGGCTCCATAGTGAACGTGGAAACACCATCGTTTTCTACAATATTGATTCACCAATAAAACCCATGGAGGTGGATCAATGACTTGTTTTTATGTTCAGTTATTCATATCTTTGCTGGAAAACGAATGTTTTATTCCGTTTTCTGTTTCTGATATAATAATCCTCAACTTTAATTGGAGATTTTATGAACATCTACACAATCAGTGAATTAAATACAGGAAATGCAGGATTTTCATTGAAAGAAAAGCAAAATACAGAAGATAATATTATAATAAATGTTGATTAATCACTTAAGAAAGATGACAGCTAGAGGAAAGTTCATTCTGGAACTGCCACAAAAGGGTTAAACTTATGGGTTAAACTAGCCCTGTTAAAGTACAATGCTCAGCATAAATGAGTACACCCCCTTTGAAAAGAAGTAAGATTTTAATGAATATCTCAAAGAGCACAACAACAATTTCAAAAATCTGGCCAAAACTGAGGTTCATAGAACATTTCCTTAACTCAGAACATGATAGTAATGCTGATAGTATAACTTTGGTGACAAAATCTACAGTTTTACTCAAATTAGGTGATGCAAAAATATAGTCAGCTGTCTGTTGGACGCCTGTTTGAT
>JAPQRP010000019.1:11031312-11045989 GCA_037367295.1 Apogon hyalosoma | reverse complement strand
CATTTGTGGGAGTATTTTGTTGTATAGTGTCCCATAGAAAATGTTGATTCTCAATGAAAACTAAAGGTTTTGTGACAGATCTGTTAGGGTGTCCTCACTTATGCTGAGCGCTGTAAATGAGCAGTGAAACAGCTCATGAGGCTTGCGCAAAACCATAAAATCTGCTCTAATCATTTCTAAACTTGGACCGGCAAACTGATAAATGGACTAGAATCTATGCAACAGACAAGCAAGGATTGTCCCGTGACATTATGAAAAGATGAACATATAATATGATGTGACCGCACTTAAAGGAATTAAGAGTTTCCAGCAGCTTTGGGTAAGATACATTTAAGAGATTAACAGGTGTCTTGCGTGTGCAAAGTGTCTGAATAACTGAAAGAAAAGGCAGCTGTGACTTCAGAGTGACAGTTTAGCAGGTGTACACGGGGGTTTGTGTAATTGTGTTGAAGGTGTATGGAAGCTGCATACAGAGACTGTCAACTACGTGACAGTGATCCCAGCAGAGCCAACACCACAGGGAGTGGACACGCACTCATGCTAAACACCTGAGATTATCATAGCGCAACAAATGTACAACACAGGGTAGTGGATGAAGACTGACATGTGGTAACTCTCAGCAATTGGACCCCGGGGGACATTTTACGGCTCAAAATGCAGCTATTACCTTAAATTTTTGGCTGTTCAAAATAAAGTGTTAGAGGTGGGATACAAATCATGATGTCCTCAGTGTGTTGGAACAGGAACACATAACAGCACACAATCTTAATCCCTCATTGTGTCACACCAGTGGTCCTAAAAAAGTAGTTTATTTTTGTCAAGATCCCAAAGCTCTCCTGCACCCCCGATCTATCTTAACTTCCACCCTCCATCAATTACATCGTCTACAGCATCAGAGGACGACTACAGCAGACACCTAATCACACACCTTTAAAGTATTGGCCTGTCTGTTTGCTTTGTCTCTGCAAAAAAAAAGAGGACAGCAGGAAAACAGAACAATAGGACAAAGAGAAATGAGGAAGTATAAGTTGGGTGGTGGGTTAGGGTGCTGTCAGGTGCTCCCATGGGTGCTTATTTGGTGTGTCAAAGGGCGAGCAAATGAAAAAAGTTCGATCAGTCAGTTCTTTCCGTCTATCCATTTCCTGCCTTCTGCTTATACACGTGTGACTTTGTTTGGTGGAAAAAGGCAGCGACGTAAATGTGTTGGCGTCTGCGCTCGCTTCAAGTTTGCATGCATCGGCTTCATGTCTCCACACATTGCTGCTGCACGCATGCATGCACGCACGCACACACATCCATGGCCAGGAGGTGTTTGTTTCTCTTTTAAATGGGCGACGCGCCATATGTGTGGTCATTAGTCTAAAGACCGTCCTTCAGCCGCACCAGAGGACAACGTGTCAATGAGTAGATTAACTAGCCACCGGTGTTCCCCGGCTTTACTAAAAGACCTTGAATTATAGCAACTTTCACTTTGTTTCACTCCCATCTATTTTATGGGAAATATCACAAATCACAAATGCCATGACGGATGTTTAGCTTAAGGGGAAAATATCCCAGCATTTGTTTAGAACATGCAACAGAGAGAGAGAAAAAAAAAAACAGACAACGAAGTAGAGGTGATGTGTTATTGCCAGAAAGAGAGGAAATAATTGGAAATGGCGTTCGAGGAACGTAGGATCAATTTGTTTGCTTTAACTCGTGTTGTACTAAGACGCAGAGCAAGACGCTGCTCTTTGCTTCACTTAAGGTTTTTAACCCCTATTAGACTGAGCCCTGGCTGACACTGTGTCCTACTGTAGCTATAGTAAATTGCCAATTTGGAACCTTATATCCGCCCTGGTCCTCTCTGTGTCCATTATCGGAGAGGCATTGTTTTGGTGCCCTGCCTCTGTCAGACACACAAACACAGGCGCACACAACATAACCAGAAAACACACAACACAAAAAAAAAGTAGAAAAAAAGTGGAGCTAAAGATACACTTATTACACTGATGTTGTACAATGAAACATAAAGAATACACGCCTCCACACACATCCACAGACTCATGGAGACAGAGAACCATCTGATTAAAATAAAAGATAGACCTGATAAGATGGTATTAATGTGGAGTAAATCACAACCCTCTCCATGGAATAAGGACATTATTAAATTTTTGAAGAAGCTGATATGCTGATATTACCACAGAAATAATTTAAGGTGTCATATTGAAGTCATTAAACCAAGTTTTGTCTAAGTAAAAAAAAAAAAAATCTATATCCGCAATGCATTTTCATTTTTAAAATTGTGCTTTAAAATAACCATTCACTACAACATTTTTAGCATTGTTTCATAAATAGCGTTTTCTGAAACACAGGAATTGCTGTTAATCATTCAAATAACATCTTTCTTCCTGTGAATATATCCAGTTTTAATATAATAAAAAGAATAATTTGCAACAAGACAAGAACAGAAACAGTATATATGTTGGATTAATGGCTTCTGGTTAAGCTAATGTCTCTATTTTCTCCATGAAGAGTGATGTCAAAGGGACTTGACCAAAAAGGGAAGGATATTTAGTGAATAATAAGAGCCAGTCAGGCAGTGAATGCAGGCGTTTGCGTCATCGAGATAAAAAGGTGTTTTTTTTATATTCTCATCACAACACAATGCAGACTTTACAAGCTAAAACTAGTTCACTTACCCTTTATGAGAGGTTAAAATGTCAGGGTAGTGTGGATGCTATGTGTAAATGTAGCACCAGTTATTCATTTTCAAACAAAAACATATTAGTGTGTAGTCTGAAGGTTTAATTAGAGTTTTTCTTTCACTTTGATTTTGTGAATATAATCTTTAAATTATTGTGTGGTTTTGCAAGAATAGAAATGTGGCTTGTCACTATAGTCTTCCGTTGAAGTTCATAAACTATAACAACCCTAATGGAACCATACCCATCATGTTATTTTAATATTATCCCATTCAACTCATCCCATCAGCTGTGGTGTATGAAGGGGCCTGAAAGGATTTCTAAAGGAAAAGGTTTGAGGACCAAGGGTGAGGTTACAAAAACACATAATTTACCACAATTCTGCATTGAAAATTAAAAGTAAAGATCGATTTAAGCAAGTCTTTTACTGTCGCATTAACTTTTTGTGGAATAGCTTTAAAGTGAGCTGCAATATTCATCTAGTTTATAACACAGGATTTGTATGGATGACAACAATAATATGGGAAAATAATACAAATAGTCAATGTGATTGCTTGTAAATTTGAACTGAAATCATCCTTCAATCTTTATTTATCTTCATTGTATTCTGTTTATTTGTAATGAATGGGTATTGTTTGTTGTTTGTTGTAACTACATCTATACTGCCCTCTTGGCTTGGTCACTCACGCAAAAAGAGGTTTTATTCTCAATGAGGATTCACGTGGTTAAAAAACAGGATATATTCAATAAAAATAAAAACAAAAACACGATTCACATGCGTTTACCATATGATTATACAACCAGGCCACATGAGCCACATGCACATCCAGTATCAGGTCATACATGTACACACGTACGCAGGCGCCCTCACTGATAAAAACCCATCGCTTGGTGAGTTGCCATAGACACACAGGTGTTACATTAACACACCACAGCTGAGTACACAGTTGCACCAGGACCAGCACATGCACACGGTGTGACACAGCCCCGGTGACACGTACACATGGAGTATGTGATATACAGAGGATGCAGGGCCTTACCTGGGCCCTGCTCGCCCTGGGCCTGTCAGTGTGTATGGACCGACCCATTTATCATGTAATCTGGTGGGGAGAATGGACGGGGCACTATCAGCAATCTGCTATTGATCCACGCCTGGGGCCCCTGCTATTGTTCATCTGTAGCCCTCGACTGGCATCCAGCATTAATGAAAGAAACTAAACAATGCATAGCAATCAGACGCCCCCCTCCCCAAATCACCCCGTCTTCCCTCTTTCCGACTTGAGGAAAGAGAGGACAGGAGCTGGCGGGAGGTTAAAGGAGGGAAGGAAGCAGAAAAAGACAGAAGGAGCAAAAGAAAAGTTTATTTCTCAGTTTCGAAGAAAACTTTTGTTATTATGTTTCTCTTTGAGAAGGTGTGAGCAGGGGGAGAAAAACACATTTATCATGTCAGAGACGGCTCATATCATCCCTGACCCTGAGCGCCAGACGACGCCGTTGATATCGAAGCTGCCTATTGAATAATGTTCAACGCCATCCTCTGCCTAGGAAATAGAGATGTATGGTAAATCGGTACGATTGAGGGCTTCCAAGACCACTACGGCTGCATTTTTTTTACAGTCTTTCTCTAAATATTGGCAAAATACTGATAAGGTTGGGTTGTTAAATATCTCAGTGAGACATTGGTCATTTGACGTCCCCCTTGTGTGCTTTGAATGCAGATTTGGCAGAGGTCAAAGAATGTATTTCATTGAGCATGCATGTGGTTTCTTCACCTAGTCGACCCCAGCCTGTTCAATTAGAAATTATTTTTACTCATGTTCATCAAATAACTGAGCGAATTCTACAATTAAATCCTAAGATAAAATATTTTCCAGGAATGTCATCATTTGTCAGTTGGTTTAATGGACTGGTGAGAGGGGGTGGATGTAGCAAGTTATATTTAATCTTTTTTTTTTTTTAATATATTTAATTATATTTAAAAAATACTTTGTCATTTTTACAAGTAGTTCTTTTATTTTTTTTTTTATTTTTTTTTTTACATGTTTTGCATCTTATATATTTTACTTTTAAGTTAAAAAAAAGGGGGGGTGGGAGCAAGATGAAGATCAATGTGAACCAGATCAGTAATGCCTACATCAGGTGAATGGTAGAAATCTGCACAGTAAAGCCTTTTGATATTTATAAAACAAAAAAAAAAAAAAAAAACACAATCAGCATATTCCTGAAATTGTCATAAAGGAGTATGTTTTTTTTGTTTTGTTTTGTTTCAACAGGCACAAAGAAACCAGCTCAGTAAATCTGTCTGCATCCTCAAACCATGCTACACTGTTCAGGAGACAGAAACAGACAGGTGTCTCCGAGTCCTCTGGGACAACTGGACAGAAAAAGTACAGGCTTTGCCCTTAAGTCTTAAGTAAGGATGTCAAAGCCCAACATCAAATACAGACATACGACTGAAAAAGAAATCGGTCCCAGAGGGATATATCCGTAAATTGAAGCCACAATCCTCGACCAAATAACCACTAAATGAAGGTCTGTGTGGAACTACAAGGATCAACACGTGATCATCTTCTTATTTATGACTCCTCCTGTTTTCTCTGTTCATTTTTGTCTGTTTGTAAGCTTCTATTATCATAATGCACACTGACTGGTAAATAAAAATAAAGATAGATGGATGTCAGATCTCTAAATGTAGCTTCATGGTAAATATTTACCTTTCAGCCCATAAAATGTTTTAAAAAAAAAGGAATAAAAAGTAATGCTGTCTTAGGTTGATCTGAGCTGATTTATCACACGTTTTGCTTTAAAATAAAACACATTTATGTATCTGATTGTAAACATATTCCCTTGGATCTTCATGGTCTTTCAGTAAATATACACCTGCATTCTCAAGCTCAAAGTGGAATTTTTACAAATACTTTTTTTATTGATGAATTGAATGAACAGGTGATAAAAATCAAATCCGTTTTGTTTAAGATTAGTTATGTCATGTCAAATACAAGATGAGATTGTATCTGTTGAATGTTAAAATGGTGTGTAAAAAAAAAAACAAAAAAAAAACGAAAGAATGAACCTGTTCTGGTTTGTTTGTACTTTCTACGACCTCAGGTGACTTCTTGTAATTTTAGCTGAATACCACAGACTGAGAATATGTACACAAGAAGTGGGTTAATTCATTCCTAGGACACTTTTATACTATCAAGGGAAGTGTAAAAGTGGGTTTATGGGTAAGACTTGGATCACACCAACATGTAAATAGAAGGAGCATTTTTAATAATTACCAGTGATTTCATTAACCACCAAGCTGTTAAGATATGCACATCCTTGTCCACATGCTAAACTCATTTATTTCTTTTCTGCTCTGCAAGAAAGAAATGGTACTTGTACTAAAAAAAATATATAAATAAATAAATCTACAGGCACATTGTTCTGTTTTTATGCAATGAAATATGAGTTAATAAAAACACAAACACAGACACACTCACAAAAAGAGAACATAAGCACAGTTTAGGTGAGATACTGGGCTAGAATGAGGACAAGAGGAAACTTAGGATGGAAAACGGAGCTGATTGTAATGTGCGTAAAGTTATCACCCTGTGTAGTGAATTATAATGTAGATGAGTTAGAGGAGTGTGTGTTGTCAGCATTCTTTTTGCTTCAGTTAAATCACATTTTCCTTCATTTCAGTGCAAAGTACATTGAAACCACAAACTTTGTTCACAGTTCTTCATCTTGTGTTTGTTTACCATCTCCCTGGTAAAAGTGATGTCATTGGTTGGAAGTGCCAGTTGCAACTATTAAACATGTTTTTTTCATCTTGCTCAGATGGACTGGCACTGACTGGATGTTAAGGCTTCATTAGCTCTTTAGCCAGTGGAGGTAATTCCTGCTGCCCTAACAGTTTAACATCACTTTCAGCTGCAGGTCATTTGATACTTGATATTTGGGGCGTTTTTTGGTAGCTACATATATAATATAGGGGTTCGATCAAGCGGTAACACGTGGACACATTTTGTGTTCAGCAGTCTGTCATGTAAGCAGAGTAACTTACATGCATATATTAGACATATTTGAGTAGGTATTTATAAGCACTTTAACATTTTGTACAACAAAATTTGGGGAGATACAATTTTTAGGTCAAATTATTCCTCGGTAACACAATGACTTGAAACGGACATGCATTTTTTAAGCTTTACGCAAACATTCAAAACATGCGGTTCTCGACAGAAATTTACATCAAGTAGGACAAAACCTTTTAGATATTATATTCAACTATGCTGAAAATACATTTTGGAGTAAAATATTGCAAAGTCTCTGTTTTATTGACATGAGAATGTGGTAACGTGGACAGGCTGCCACAGTAACACGTGGATGTGGACTTATTTTTTAAAACAACAAGCCAGATATAATCACAATGCTTTATTTAATGTATTTAATACTAACGTGGTGTTATTTACAACTTGTGCTGGTCCATACTGATGAAGGTAAATTACAAATAAAGAGTAATTTCTGGGTAACAGTTCACAGATAGTCTTTATAAATGTGACCAGTGTATGAATTCACAAACTTCATCATTCAGAATTTTAATTTCTCAAAGTAATAGACAGTCTTTTGCATGTCATTTTGTAAACTTTTAGTCCAAGAAGGGTTTCCAAATGTGGTCGAATATATCAGTCTTAGAATGTGCCAAGCATGTCGAAAAGTCAAGTGGAATGTGCTCTAGTATTAGCTTCCTCCATCCAGAAATAGTAGGGGGTTTGTTAGAAGTCCAGTGTAGTAATATATTCTTTTGGGCACAGAACGTTAAAATATTATACAATTTCCTGTTATGTTTATTACTAATACACTTATTTAGTAAGCCAAGAAGAGATAATGGATCAAGATTAATGTCTGTTTTGAGAATTTTTCTAATTTCAAGTAGGACAGACTCCCAGTATCCCTGAATGTTGTCTTTGTGTTAATTTAATGCAGCCTAGCAGAAGGTTCAGAACTTCTGTACTGTGTAAGTGATATTTTAAAAGTAATAATAGTTCCATAAAATAGAGATATTTAGCTAAAAATGAGCCCACTTGATAAATGATGTGTGCAAATTTACTTTTTCAAGTTGATGTTCACTTTGGCTTGATCGGACCCTTACGTGAAGGTGGTTTCATCTTTTTCACACCATCAGAATAAAAAAAAAACAAAACATAACAGTCGGTAAATTATCAGTTATCGGTTGTGAAAAAATAACTAAAAACTTGAAATGTGAAATGAAATGTGTGAAAAGAGGTGGATTTCAAACAAAACGTAACTGCAAAGTGATGAAAAATCTAACAAATAGCAGCTTTATCATGTTGATAGTGAACTAATAGTGCAGGTTATAGGTATAGATGTTTTACCTGAAAAGTAAACAAAAAGTTTATGATAAATAATAGGCTAAAAGTGCATGGAAAACAATATTGTGTTACAGTTTTAAGTTGTAAAGAAAGTTGTTTTGTAGTCCTGCATACAGAGATCAGTATTGCATCTTCATGTTTAAGATGGCCCATAAAAGAACACCCTAAATCCCCAGATAGACATACCCACACTCCCATATACACACACACACACACACACACACACTCATACACAGCATACGAGACAGGTTTGTCCTTTCAAATTAATAAAAACATGTTGCACCTGCAAGATACAAAAGTGGACCTGATTTGGACCAATCAGAGTTCAGTGTGTCGGAATCTGGGCCATTTTCCATGGCTCTTGTTTCCAGGCAGAGGAGACACTGATTTATCCGTGGAGGCTCCATAGTCATGTTGCAGGAGGAAGTATGCCAGCTACAGAAGCACAGGACCCACAGGACATGGGTACTCATCTGTCGCTCCTGTCAAAAAAAACCTGCACAGAAATATACTCAAATACTCACAAAAATAGACTGATATACATTTACACGAAGATCCTGAACACATGCTGTTTTCACTGTGAGCTCTATTCGAGAGAAAAATACCCAAACTTATGAATGTGGGAATTTATTAGAGAAGAAGAGCAGTGAGAGGTCAGGTTCAGGTTTGGGAAAACACATACCATAATGACCTGAATATCTGAATGTCACATCACACTGGCTGCTAGCATAGGCCTGGTGTGAATAGTTGCATTGACCACACACTACGTTTTGTCATTTGACCTGTAATAGATCCTGTAATTTACATTTATATCCCAGTTTATGTTTATGTCACCTCCAAACAAAGCAACAAAAGCGTGAATATTTAACTTAATCATAACTTCAAGTACACTCTTTGACACCAAATATCAGCTCTAGGGAATTTATATATTGTTACGTCCCAGCCTAGGGGTGTACCAGGACGTACATAATATTGGCTCTTAAACTCTTCCAAGTTACAAAACGCCAGCACAAAAAAAAAAAATCTCAATTCACAATATTTATTTAACACAAAGAGGATAGGGGAGTGCTCACAAAACAACAAAAAAAAGTCTTCTTATAAACAAAAGGTCTTATCTCCAAAACTAACGATTAAAAATAAAATACAATAACTAAATTAAACTTCCTAACCAAAACAGGAGAAAACGTGAAAACAAAAAGAACCACCCTCCCCTACCAGAAAACTAAAGACTATATCCAAAAGACTTATTTACAATGATTCAAAACTACTATTTACAGAAAGCAATCTATTGACGTTACGAATTACAAATTATCCAAAACTACTAATGCACAGATCTAGCAAAGCTGGCCGACAAACACAGGATCCGGTTGGGAGTTGGCAGAGCAGAGCGCTTGAACTGTTGGATCCCCGGCCATTTAAAGGGCAGCTCATCGGAGGAAACCATCAATCACAGCTTCCTGTAGGAAACGGAACAGAACAAAACAGCACCCCTACAGGGCTGGGGGAGAAATACAGATGAACAGAAACACAAAAACAGAGATTATGACCCAGGGTCATAACAATATAGAGTCAAGACTTTATAAAGGGAGCAAAAATAGCTTTTTAACAGTAAAAACAAAAACAAAAAAAACAAAACAAACAAAACCAAACTCATGGGCGTCCCTGTGCATCTACTGCTTGGTGTCAATGGGGAAAATATGAACGGAAACCATTTTATCAAGAAAATTCTCAAATAGCAAACATTTGGTTCACAAGTCTGATCAGCTGACTGCATACATGTCTTTCCTCATCAAAAAATGCTCTACTTCTACTCTATTTACCGCAGTTGTTTAAAGTAGTTCATATCTCTACCTTCTGACAACGCAGTGCAGGCTAGCTTATTCACTCATCTGTTTTTTTTTAAATAAAGTAAGTTTTTGCCACTTTTCTTAAATGTCCCTCAAATTTGCTTTACTTTTCAGACTGACCTCAAGAAATGGTGTTGTATTTCACACCAGTTCATGTGGCATTTGGTGTGCTATATGTGCACATTGTTTACCTTTTGTGTGTTATTCAACGCGATTTGATCGAGTCAATTTACGCCAAGATCTCCGGTTCACATAACCCTAACCCACAGTGGGTTGTGTGGTATTTGACACATAGATTCAGATTGGACAGGGGTTTAGTAGCGGCATAGACATACACACAGAAAGCTTATAGTGCATGCAGATAATACACCAATTAAAAGTTCCGTGTATATTTACGCAAGTCATGATATTACTTTGTACATTTTATGAAAACACTGCAACTATGAGTTTCTGATTTGCACTTGCTAGTGGAGCTGAAGTCACCGAGGAGAAAAATGTAAGGATCTGGAGATCTACACCTTTCATCTGCAGCTCTGTCATCTTAGTCCAAATCAAAAAATGAAATATAAATACAAAAGAACTTGACACGGCTTCATTTCATTATAGAAAAAAGAAATCCCTTTTCCAAACGTCCATGTTGAGGCATAAAAAAGAGCAGTAGAATTTCATCCAGGTTGCATCTGATGGAATCTGATCAGCAATTGGTAATTACAGCTGTCAATCACATTATTTAACCCTCCAGCCTGTGTGAAAGCGTCCTGTGATTTGCTAGACACAAGTTAGATTTGCTCCAGTCCAAAAACACAGGGAAGGAACAGATGCAGAATTCTCATGCCCTCTCAGACCACTTGAATTACAATGTGCTGAAAGGACATTATGGATTTTTTACCCACTGCTGCTAAAATACCATCAAGCACTGCAGCTTTAAGTACAAAATGCACCGTTGATAGTCACAATTTGCATAGCCACAAGGCCCTTGTCAATCTAACGCTGGCTCAAGTGATATTAGGACGTAGCATTTCAATGAAACACAAAAAGTTTTTTGTTGTTTGTCACTTTGTTCTTCCAAATTCCGCACTCGTACAAAGAATATAGCACAGACTGGCTGGTTAAACACAATTCTCTTTGTATAAGTTGTCCCTCTTTCTCTCTCCCATAAAGCAGTGTGATTGCCCATAGCATCACCATCTGCCAGCTAGCACAGGGTGAAACACTAAGCACTCTAGTGGGATGAATGACTGATGGGAGCGTGAGCACTGCAAGTCTGCGTGCACTCCCACATACATTTCTGCATATAAATGTATACTCAGCCACACTTAAACACACTGATATTGTTAAACCTTGTGTAAACAGCTCGGTCTTATCATCGCTGCTCCCTTCAGACAAACAGTAACTCAGACAGTCCATCACACAGAAAGTTAGGCAGCTAATCCAACAACTGATCTTTCTAACGTATCAGCGTTATAAAGGTTCTGCATTGGAAGCTCACTGGAAGGTCAGCATATGTAACTGTATCTTGTTGTGTGCAAGTATTCAAGCGTCCTCATTCCTCACTGGATATCAATGATCAGCTCATTTGGATCTGTATACAGCAAAGCACCACAAATTAAAGTGGAATCCAAATTTGGCTTAAGGCATATGAGAGTTTTCATGAGGCGTAAATACAAGAATGGCACAAGAGTAGTTGAATATGAGTAGTTTAGTGCATCATCAGGAGTCCTCAAAGTCCATAACTGCTTAATCAAAAGATGGTTCAGGGTCATCTGACACATCCCTAACTATGAGTAAAGTTTGAAGCCTAATCTTAATAAGTTAGAAGGATGTCTGCCCCAAGATCTAAATTGGTGGTTGGTTCCACAAGAGAGACCTTTGATAGCTACAGGCTCTGCATCCTATTTTACTTTTGGAAACTCAAGAAAACCTATGCTCTGATAATGAAGTGTTCTAATGGAATAATATGGTATTATGAGGTTTTGGAGATACAATAGAGGTTGGTCATTAAGGCCATTATCTGTAGAGAAAAGGATTTTAAATTCTATTCACAGTAGGGTACGCTGGCAAAAAGGAAGTGATACTATGTTCACACAGCTGAGTGGGATTTTAATGTCTCTTTTTTTGAAGCGTTCACTATGTAAAAACAGAGTTTATCACCAGTACTGGCAGTGGAACCATAGGAGGGAAAACACCTTAAATAACAGACAGATCAAGAGCTCATCCAACTATTGTGTAAGCACACTAGGATGACTCATGAAACCCCAAGATCAGATGGTTTCAGTGGTTCAAAGTCAATAACGCTCTGGATATGGGCACTGTGATGAATACCATCAAAGTTGGAGATGTTTGAAAGGTCACATGGCAATGTATTGGAATTGTGTCAATGTCTGTGCAAACCAAAGATGAGACTTGGATTCTTATTGTGGAGGACTTCCTGTTTTACACTTTACGGACCTCTGATCGATAAGCCGAACTAGTCTTACTGCATTCCCGTCTCATATGAAGAATGCAAAAAAGATGAGGTGCTCTGGGAACTGAGCGGTGCCACATCCGATCACAACGTCTGGCCAACAAGTCTGAAACACAAGAAGGGTACAAAGGACAGGCAGGGAGACAGAGTCAGAGGATAAGTGAGATGATGGGTAAGTTGGACAAACAGACAGTTAGTAAGTCAGACAGACAATCCGAGGGTAAGTTACACAGACATGTATCCTCCCCCAAGGACTCCAGGGGGAAGGGTCTGTGCGAGAGGCAGCCGCCAGGAGATAAGGCTCTCACGTGGGGCTGCTGTCGTGTAATTCCCCCTCTAATACAGCCAGGCCCTGGTTCTCAGCTCAGCCCTCATCTACACAACCTCTCCTGAGACTCAGCTGTCAAAACCCAACCCCACCACAACTCTGAGCAGCCGCCCTCCAACACACATGAGCAGCAAGGTTCTTAAGCGTTCGCGTTTGTGTGTGCGCGCGTCACAGATCGAGAGCGAGTTCTGAGCCATGTGTGTCATTTTCCATGAGAAGCTCAGGCAGGCTGAGGCTAAAGCCAGACAAGTTCCTAGAGGGAGAGAGGATCAAGGCACAGCAAGCGTTACTCAGATCCATGTGCTTACAGTATATACAGCTGTGTGTCGACTCTGTCTGCCTGTCTGGCTTTATGGGAGTGCGTGTGTGTTCTCATACATAGACATGAAGACACAGCGTCTCCGTCTGCCGCTGCAACATCTCAACAAGTTATGTTTTATTTGAGTCTTTCAAAGTTCTTTGTCTTTTTAATGTTTACCCAGAGACTGCCAACATGTTCACCTCACACCGACCACCAAGCATTAGTTTGTGTGGTGAAGAAGGAACTATGTGTGATTGCAGGTTCATCTGTATTGCTTCCATGTCCCAGGTTATTAATATGTCCTGCATAAATAATCATATGTGACCATGTTTAATGTTACATAGCTCCCCCTGGTATGGAGATATTACTACTGGCCAAGTCATCTATCATCCTCTTGCTGTTCTCCCCTGCCCCCACACAATGTGATCTACTGGTCAGCACTCACTGCTGCAGCATACTGTTTAATTATAAACATATCACGGAACCATCTTTCTCTCACACTCACATACACATGTTCACGCAGTTCATCGTAAAAGGATGTTCCACAGAGGGAATGTTACATACGCGCTATAAGTGAAACCCTTACACCTATTCAAAACACGGTCCATATGTTCGAGGAGTATTATAGACTTGCAGTTGGTTATGTAGCTATTCTAAGATGTTTTTTCATGCCAATATGTTGGAGTTACAAGCTATTTATTCTGTTAACACATTAACTAATATATTCATTTTACTTTCAACCAGATCAAAGTTTTAGTGAGGTCAATTTGTTGACTTGACACCAAAAGACTCCCACATTGTCACTGGCATTAACCCATAAAGACCCAGTGATACTTTTGTGGCAGTTCCCAAATATTTTTTTTCTGTATTTAACATTTCCTAAGTGATTTAACACCATTTATTAAAAAAAATAATCCAGCGAAAATCAGGTATTTTCCGGTCTTTAATTTACCGATCATGTAGGTGTTCATAAAAGATCAGATTAAAGTTAAGGGTTAGTGTATCAAAAACAGAGAAAACTGAAGAAAAAGCGACTTTATCAGTTAAATATATCATTAACTGAACATAAAACAAGTGTCTCCATCCACTGTCATTGATCCAACTCCATTGGTTTTACTTGTGAATCAGTGTTGTAGAAGATGACGGTGTTTTCACGTTCACTACGGAGCCTCTGAACGTCCATATGGGTCAAATCTGATGATCATGAAAAGATGACAAACTGCATTTTACACCAATTATTTATATGTATTGATAGGATTAGTGAATCAACAAGTATTAACCCTTTTATGAGGCACTCATAGAAACACTCTGAAATTCAAAGTTTCAACCTTAGTGTGTTATTGAAGGACATAACATAACATAAGACTTTATTACTTTTTTGAAATTTTTCATAATTTTTTATTTCTATGTAGAAAATCAAGGTAAATGAAGTTAAAATATTTGGTTTCTTACCCGTAAGTGGCAAACAAATGTAAAAAAAATAAATAAATAAAAAAATAAATCCAAGGAGTACATCTAAAAAATACAAGAAAAACACATGTAAGGTGAAAGGAACATGTGTTTTACAGTATTACAACAACACTTTCAGAACATTGCAGCAACATGCGTGCTGATCCAGACCCCTGTCCACATCCACATGATCCCTTTGAACATCATTCCTTACATTAGTACCATT
>JAPQRP010000019.1:11009965-11022432 GCA_037367295.1 Apogon hyalosoma | reverse complement strand
TCCTCCTCCCACCTCCTGCCCTGCCTTTTTCCACCAAACTTCTTTAAGGCTTGATGACCTTCCAGCAGGTAAAAACAAATTAAACGCACAATGCTGTCTTTGAGTCTGATCTACAATCAGAGGTTATCTCAAGGACACGCAGGCTTCAGAATGCTGTACAAACACAAACACACACATACTCTGTGATAAAGCCTCCAACCGCACAATTACCACCACCAAGACTTTTTGACCTGCACCCTAATTTTCATTAGTGTTTCTCTACAAAATATAAGGAGGTTTAACAAATGAATATGGGGCATTTAAGTAAATAACAACCACAAAATGGTTGTCCATTTATGCTATCAAAAATACTCCATACTCCTCAAAGATGAACGTGGTTATTCGTGGTTCAAGTTAAGGTAATTGTATTCAACTAAAACCAGCTTCCAGATGTCATGGCACAATTGTGACCATCATTAAAAGAAACTAATGCACTAGTTAAAGCACATTTTGATATCACTGTATAAACAATAAGTACATCCGGGTACATGCCTCAGTGAGGGGATGTGAAGTGCCTTCAGTGGCAGCTCACTGCTTGTAATGTGCGCTATGTGCTAAAGCTAAATGCTAATGCTAGGTACTGTGTGTATGTTAGGATGGATATAATGCAGAGAGCAAATTTCCCTGCCAGGATAATGAAATGAGTTAACCTTAACCCTTATGATTTGTACTACATAAATAAAGTAACATGAATTGAATTAGGGTCATGTCAATGGTAATAGCATGTTATCAATACTCAGTTTTACTCTTTTTTTTTTACTCTCATGTAAATATGTATATAGCCTATAGAGCTTTATTACTTACAACTATTTTTTATGTATTGTTTGTCTTTTGCACTATCATTTTTGTGTGTATGCACATTTTTTCTTGCACTTCATTCTGCCGCTGCCTTGACCAGTGAATTTCCCCATGACTCAGTAAAGTCAAATCTAATCTAATCTAATCTAATCTAATCTAATTTTTGGTACTAAAGTATGAAAAGAGGCATATGTAGTTTACAGACACAATAAGAAGCTTGATAATCCTGTGCAGTCCCACCTGGCACACATTTGAGCTACAATTTTATTTTAGAAATGATCTGCTTCAGAGATTAAATGGGCTAAATGTTACATATTTTAATAAGATTAATTGGAAAACAAATGACCAAAGTGCTGATTTGCTGATGTTTTCAAGGTACATGATAAAGTGTTATTACACATACATTGGTTTATGTACATTTATACAATAGCTTTATAAATCTTCCACTAGATCGAACCTGTAAAGTGAATGTATTGTCATGTGTAAACAGTGTTTTGAAGTAGATCTGATAGCTCTGAGACAAATATTCCTTTTGAGTAAAACCCGTTCTCTCATTAATTTTTGAATTTCCCATTTTGACCCAAGACTGTATCTTGGAAACTTCAGCCAACCAGCACTTCTGACTTCATTTTTCTTTATCAGTGACTCACATGTGGTAAAATGTCGCTACTTTTTCTCTGGAAGCATTTTACTTGTAGACCAGTGTAATGTGTCAACCACCTCATCACATAGTAGGTCTACAGCGTCCCCTCTGAAACGTGTTAATTCCCTATATTTGCTTGATCACATTAGACAGTATTCATCTGACATCCCTTAAATTCCTCATAAAGACATTATGGTAGAGAATTTGGAATATTTTTAACCACAGCTGTATTTCTTTGTATCAGTTTTAAGCTCCAGCTCAGTAGCTACCTAATACTTGACTTTTCTTAAAAGTCTTCTTCCTTGTTGATCATTTTGATGCACCAACTGCAGGAGAACCTACTTTAAGGAATTTGTTTTCCTAAAACTTAAAGCAGCTATTGTGTGCTTGATTTTCCATACATAAAGCTGACAATATATGTTTGAGATAAAAGTGCATCAGAAGCAGATTAGTGAATTAATGGGTGCATACCATAGTACTGTGGGCACAAATCTGCACAAACAGGTGACAAATTGAAGGATAAAGCTGAATAAATGAGTGGAGAAGCATAATGTATGCAGGTGCTTCCACACAGGTGCACTTCACAGTACGACTGAACAATTAACATCCAGCTGTGCAATGTGAGCAGGCCCAGTTGATTATGATTTTGGATCAAGGTGGTAAAAAGAAAAGTGATTCTGAAGCCACTGCCATACATGACTTAATTTTTTCAGTCATTCAGGCCTGAATTACAATAGAAACATTGGCTAAAGTGAAATTTCTGGAAACCTTTAAAGGGGTCCTATTTTGCTAAACCCACTTTTATTAACCTGTGGTTCATTTATTTGTGTGTTTGGACCCTAATAGTTCATACAGTTTGAATTTGAACTTTCCAGGTGCTGCAAAGCTATCTTTATATTCATTCAAAATCTAGTGGATTTCTTCAACCTGTTTTAATTCCTTCTTGATTTGTTACATTTTATAACTAGTTACGTCACGCCATTTGCACATATAAGATCAAGACTTCTGACAGACATTTCTCCGAGTATGACATAATTGTTAATCAGGAGCAGCGGTTGTAGTAAAAACTGAAAATATTTCCAAATTTTGAGCCGATTAACTAAAATGTTCAGTTGGTTGAACAGGACAGAGCAGCACAGCTAACGACCTGGAGGGGGTGGCGTCGTTTGCATTTAAAGGGCCAGCGCTCAAAACCACCTTTCTGGTGTCATTACTCAGAAATAGGGTTAAAATGGACCTGTGGAGTTGAATTAATGAAGAATTCAGACCCAAGCAGAGCATTTACAGTTTATGGAGACCACAGGGAAATGTTTTAAAATGCATAATTCTGTTTAAGAAAAAAAAAAAAAAGCAAAATATCACTCCTTTAAAGCAGAGTTTATTGAACTTTAAGGCTGTTTAGTGACTTTAGTTGTTTTCTGAATATCTGCATAGGAAAAAGAAAAATCAGTGTTAGTGAGCGCTAAAGCTATTCTGTAGGCACACAATAGACCGATTCTTTATGCTTTTAATGTTTCACCCATCTGTATATCACAAACAAAATGTGGAGCTTGTACCCCAGTTGCCAGAAAAAATAACAATAAAAAAAAAAAAATCTGACAATGGCGATTATGTTTTGGATTATCCCACAGTCATCCCCTAAGTCCCATGTGCCAGAGCTTTGTAGTGTAAGACAGTGCACATACTCAGAGGGTGGTAAAGAGTTGTTGTTTGAAGATAAATAGCATTAAATGCCAGAGATACACACAGGCTGTTTACCTGTTTGCTGTGTTCACCCGCTGTTCCCAACAAGCCTGTTATTTGTTCTTTCATGTTCCTTGGTCTTATTTCATCTAGAAACATGCACCTCAGATCAAAAAAGACAAAAGCGCCAACAAGGAGCTTTGAGATATTTACGCATGTTGCTGCGTTTGGATGTGTATTTTTCATTAAACTGCAAAGCCGTGTTTGCATAGTCTACTTTGCATGCTGAATGTGTATCCCAGACATGCATGAACACATTTTTTATATGTGTTTCGTATGCTATTTTTGTATTATTTATTTATTTGTTTTTATCACTGTATATTTTACTCTCCAACCTCAACTGTAAAGCCTTTCCCTTTTCTATTTTAAACACTACACTAAAATACTTTGCTTTTCTGTTCATATCCCACATATACCTGAATTCCATTTCTAGATTATTTATCCAGTAAATGTTCCAGGTTTAATAGATGCAGCACTACATTTAGGAATTAGAAGAGTATGATATATAATGTAAAAAACACAGCATTCTGCTTTCAGAAACTAGAGTTTGCATTCTGCACAACATAATAGCATTTTTGTTAGACTTAGAAATTAAACTTTGGTCTCACCAATGTGTTTGATGATGTTGGAACATGAGAAAATCCACACATCAGAGAAGCTCCTGTGCAAAGATTTATTCCAGCCTTAACAGTTCTAGCCACAAGGCTCTTCTAGAGAAATTATAGAAGGAGAAGCCATTTTAAATACTCAGAATCCCTTGGTGTTACATCAGGTGATGAATCATCTTACAAAATTATTACAAATATTCTCTCTAGAAGTCTGAAGATTTAATCACGGTGATAACGAATCTTTGCATGAGAGCTTGTTTTCCAGTATCCAGAAAGACTGCTTACCTATGGAGATGTATATGTTTCGACACTTAATTCTACAATCATACTATTGGAGATAAAAGCGATAGATTGGATGAGACCCTTTCCCACCCAAATTTCCTGGAGCTTCTATTTCCAGGAATTATTTTTTAGCCGGGTTAAAGAATTCCTAGAAATCTTTGTGGTTTATGTTTCCACTGCACCTCAAAGTTCTGGAAAATCAAATCAGACTTGGTCATTTGAAACTGCCGACTCGAAGTCCTGCTGAATTTTTTTTCCTTGGCAAACGCGCTCCAAAGATCTTGGACCTCAGTGTCTGTCCACTTCTCATAACTTCTCTTCTTTTGGATTGGACCTCTTACCCAAGATACACTCGCAGGCAGAGACTCAGTTGCTCACAGGATGTGCTGCAATGCAAGTCCTCTGATTCAGATCCTTTCAGGTGTGATTGGTCGATTCTGGCTCAAATGACCCGTACAACCTGGATCCTATTGGTGAGTGATTCAGAATGATCCGGATCTCAACATGATCTGAGTTTCCCATTACTAAGCTGCACACATAGTGGATGAACATAAGTGAGGAATACTGCAAGTGTGTTCCACCAATCAGCACTCTTCAGCACACAGCCCCGCCCCCAAGAATTCCAAGGAATCTGAACAGCCCTACCCACCTGCTAGGTACTTATTTTAAAAATTAAAACATTATACTGTTGTGTGTAGAGTGAAGAAACAGGTTTCCCTGTACAATGAAAATCTTACTTAGTTGTCGACACTGAATTCCAAGAGAATTTAATATGTATGAAAATAAAAAAATAAAAAATATATATATAATACTTTAACTAGGAAATTAAAACAAATAAAACAAAGTGACATTTAATAATGACAAGCAAAAGAAAATAAGCATAAAATTTAAACTACTGTGACTAACTTACATTTAAGGGATCTTTTGGATTGAGGGAAAGTTTTTTCCCCAGAGAATTTCAATGGTTTTTCAAAATCCCGGGTAAATGATCCTGCGGTGGAAAAGGGGCTGTTGAGTCTGTGTCACTTATCACCATGAACTATAAATATCTCCTGAACAACATGAGTGGGTTGACCGGCCGACTGACCGAGTGGCTCCCAAAGGAGGCCTTCAGGGTTCACCCGGACTGAGTGAGCAGGTCATGAGGAGTAATGACAGTGATCCGGCTGGTGGAGAGTTAAACATACACGCCCAGTAAATGGGAAAGGTTACAGTCACCTCAGTACGATTGCACTGGACACTTCCAACTGTAACACACAGGTTAGGAAGTAAAATAAGCCAAGGTGAGCATAGGAATGTAAGAATAGTCCTTCGGTGACTGATGTGAACAGCCTTCCTAAACTTTCTTCCCTGTCTTTAGGGGGAATTAAACCGTTAAACGATTAATAATAAGTGGTAATTCCATGTGATGTGAAGGAAAAGAAGAGGGATTTTCCACAGCCACATAAGGAGGTCCCACTGGGATGCTTCTGGTGGTCACAGATGCTTTAACAGTGACTGTGCCCACTGGCCCAAAGTGTCCTCCCAACACCTCCTTAACTCTGTCGACTACTCACAGACCAGGTATTATACTTTATGTCGGATGATTTTAGTACTAAATTAAAAACAACCGCTTATTTATTTTGGTTCTAGTATTGTTTTATGTTAAAGTAGAAGAATGGCCCTTTAAAAAACTGACTGTATTACAGTTTGACGTCTTCTCTTCAGTTTGACGCTGGTGTTTGTTTTTTAAATAAGTCTTTGCGCACTTTTTCTTAACCCTTTAACTTTTTGCTGAAGTCTTTTAGTGACTACACTTTGACATTTTCTTTGTCCTGGTATCTTAATTTATTTTATATTTTATTTTTATCTGAGTCAAGATCAGTGAGCCTCTTTGAGTACTTGCCCATGCGTATTTTTATTTTCCTCTGTGTCTGTGTTTATTTTAATGTTGTATAATGCAGAACAAATCTACCTAGTTACCTTGACCTTAACTTTGACCTTGTACTGAGCCTCAGTGTTACACTCAGAAATGTAACCACAAATGGATGCAAACCAACAATATTACCCCTGGAGAAAAAAAAAAATGTGTGTAATGACAAACATCAGGCCTGAAAAACAAACCATTAAAGAAAAATATTAAGATTTTTTTTTTCTCTGTCAATTTATTTATGCGTAGTATTATTTTTGTGTAGCAAAGGTATCTACAGCTTCCATCCTGGCAGTAAAAAGTTGAGGAAGAACCAGATTCCCATTTGAACTTACTTTGAATATTAAAGAATAATTTTTCTATCCTGTCTGAAGGCTCGACCCCTGCAAATTCCCCATAGTACAAAGAAAACCAAAACTGAAACTACTAAAAACCAAACAAAACCCAAGCTTTTTCAGAAAATTAAAAAATAAATAAAAATCCACTTTAAAAAGGTGGAGGCATTTTTTTTTAAATACAAAACGAAATTAAAAACTGAAGAAAAATGCAAAGGGGTAACCTTGAGACACCATGTTTGCCTGGCCTGGGTGTTGTTTCCTGTTGTGTTTCTTTGAGGCAACAGTACTGGTGAGGGCATGGAGGAGGAGATGTGGGATTCTCTGCAATATTACATGTCATGGTGAAGGGTTTTAAGATGATGCCTTTTGAAAAGCCACAAAAGAAGAGGTGGGAGTATGTTTCTGTTTTCCACCCCATCCACCCACCTTCCCCAACCCCTCCAACCCCAAGCAAAGACAAAGCGTGTAATAATTACAAGGCACAGACACAATGCGGTGTTGGTTGTGGCGCTGGGAGAGCCGAGCTGTAGCTATCACACTGGCAGATAAATTCAACGCACAATTATTCATCCGGGGACTATGGCATGTAGATTAATGAGTTTGATAACCCGGAGCTTTGCACTGAGCTTCCAGCCTGCCGTCGTCGTCATCCTCTCTCCTTGCTTTCTCTTTCCCTTTTGCTTGCTAGTGCTGATGGGGGGAAAAAAAAACACAACAGAGAGGTGGTCATCAGCAGAAGGGTACGATCACAAGAGCAGACAGGTGAGACGTTTAATCGGTCTGCACCTCCGCAACAGGTCGACTAAGGTCATGTATGCACGTACCCGGGTATTTATACAAATGGATATTTCTCCACCACTGTTTACAATGATGTCATACACACAGAAGTTTTCATCTAAACGAACCTGCTTAAATACGCTGTAGAGCGCTATTATGATGTTAGCTTTACGAGGAAGAAGCGTCGCACACATGACGCGGATGCATTTTTTTTACTGTGATGTTTGCGACCCTATAACTCCGTCTCCCCGTCAGACTGATCTCATGAAATCACGTTATATGTCACGCTAGTCCTTATGGCATTTGGTGTGCTATATGTATGCCTTTTCGTCCTTTCACGTGTTACTCAACGCCATTTGATCGCGTGTCAATTTACGCTAAGATCTTCGGTTTACATATCCGTAGCTGCTAACCCTAACTCTAACCGCTAATCGCATGGTATTTGACGCAGTGTGCAGAAAGCTTATAATGCATACAGGTAATACGCCAACTAAAAGTGGCGTGTGTATTTACGCAATTCATGATTTCATGTTGCTCCCTGTACACATACAAACATGAAAATGGAGTTTTCCAAAATCTCCACTTTAGCCAAAGTTTTCAGAAATAATCATTTTCAGGGACCTAAACTAGAGTTTTCATGTAGATGTACAGCAAAAAAGCATGACAAAATATCAATGTTTTCCAGTTTAACGCTTCACTTGATGTGATATCATCAGATTTTGTGTGCTGAATATTTAGTAAAGACATTGTTTATTTTTATTCTTATCATTTCATCAAATATTGTCTCATCTTCAGTTGTGTTCTTGCTTTCTCATTTTTCCAGTATTATTTTAAAACCACAAAGACATGGACAGCTCATGAACTGAGATAAGAGTTTGAACCATGTTCTTTTCCAGTGAATTCTTACTAAAGGAGCAAGAACTAAAGCGAGCCAATTTTGTGACTTACATTTAAAATTTCAGAATGATGAGAATACCTAAAGTACTGGCACAGTAGCCATGGTCCAAAATTAACACCCGACAAGTGCCAAATGTGGGTTTGGCAAATAAATCTCAGAAGGCAGTCCACACTGGTGGATAAATGTTTGTACCAAAATAGTCATGGTCTAAAAAAATATATATACTGAGAGTTTCTGCTGTTTTTTGGTGTCATTTACCGGATCTGTCCTCTGTCACACTTTTATAAACATTTACGATTTCTACAAAGACCAGCCTCTATTCTGTTTCTGAATGGTGTTCATGCTGACATTTTTTTCTCTTAACCCATAAAAACCCAGTGCTTCTTTTGTGGCAGTTCCCAAATCAGTTTTTCTCTAGATTTAACCTTTCGTAAGTGATTTATCTCCATTTATCATACTATTATCGTCTCCAATTTGCATTTTTTCAGTGAAAAATAAGGTATTTTCCAGTATTTAATTTACTGATTATGTACGTTGAGATTACATTTGAAGGTTATTATACCAAAAACAAAGAAAACTTTTTCAGTAAAGTATATCATTAAATGAACATAAACCAAGTGTCTCCATCCACTGTCATTTATCAAACTCCATGGGTTTTACTGGTGAATCAGTGTTGTAGAAAATGTGTTTCCACATTCACTATGGAGCCTCTGAACGTCCAAATGGGTCATATCTGATGACCATGAAAAGATGACAAAAATGTATTTTACAACAATTATTTACATGTATTGATAGGATTGGTGTCTCAGTCATAATCGTTTGTTCCTTGTGCCAATATGAACATTTCCTGAAAGTTTCATCAAAATCCATCCATAACTTTTTGAGTTACCTTGCTAACAGACAAACAAACAAACCCCAATGAAAACATAACCTCCTTGGCAGAGGTAATAAAAGAAGTGTAGGTCAGTATGGATGGATGGATGGATGGATGGATGGAATACATATACTGAATGTCTTGATGAAATTATTATTTTTTGCCTAGTTAGAAGTACACTTGGCTGGTTGGTGTTTATCTACAGATACTCAGTGAGAGAAAAACATAATTCCAGGCATTAGAGGTGTAACGGCTCCAGGACGCTTCCTCTCTGTGATCCTATGTATAGCAGATGGATGACTGTCCATCACTAATGGCATGATGTTGATTCCAGCATTGTGTTCTCCACAGCTGACTGGCCTTAAATTCCAAACCATGAACACAAAAATTTAGAGGAAAACATCTGTTGCCAACAATTCTCTGTGTGAGTCAGCAAACCAACAAACAGGGCTGTAGTTTATTCTAAATCCACTTTCAGTTGTTTTTTTTTTTCTTTCTAAATATAGCTTCCTGGTGACGTTTTCTTTTCAGTGCTGCCCATACAACTACAAGAAAAACACTCTTCACATCACTCATCCCTGCGTCAGAGTACAGCTCAGTGCATATAGTGCAGCTGCCCCACACTGAAGTCCTTTCATAGATCATTCTATGCGAGCTGCATTTTTACCCCTAGACACATACTGAAATGCCTCGGCCAAAATCTATTCTTTCTTTAAACAGAATGGAACTGTGGGCTGTCAGCTGAGGAAGCAGCGGAGGAAGTTTTACCAGCATTTCCTACTTTAAAACGAGTGTTGTCTGGCTTGGCAACACAACACTTTGATGGACTAGGCACAAAATTATGACAGTGTGGAGATTTGGAGTTATTCATGCACGTCAAGAGTTTCTGCTAAAGAAGCACACCGTCCCGTTGTGAAGAGAAGCATCATAAAGTCAGCAAACGTTACACAACAATATCAAAAGTTTTCCAAGATGAGTTTGTGTCACATGCTTTAAGTCATAAAGCAACTTAGAAATTAAGTGAATTGCCACATGAATGCAGAGAAAAGCAAACAAAAATAATGTGTGAAGTAGAGTTAGTGGTGTTTCTGTTGGTGTGTGATAGTGATTTTTCTCAGGAGTGGGCAGTAAACATTATTTGTACATGTGCATGCATGATCGAGTGTGGTGTGTGTGCATTAGTTAATGTTTGCATGGGTTTAACTGCACAATGTGTGTTAACTGGATGTGTGCGTGTATGTGTGTGTGTCCGTGTTCCGCTGTGTGTTGGGAAGCGCAGGGCATGCTGGTGTTGAAGGGTTTCTGTCCCAGGACAGCCATAATGGATGGAGAGAGAGAGAGAAACTTCCCAGATGGCAGACAGAGGAGAGGACGACCTACACAACAACCCACAACAAGAGAAAAACAACAAGAGGAAAACAGCAGACACACACATGGGGCGGTGCGGGTGTTCTGGGGGGGTTACCAGTCGGAGAATCCACCAATAGCTCTTTGTCATCTCATCACCTACCACTCACAGGTATGTATCATTGCATCCATTTTTTAAACATGGGTTACCATAACTCTAACTGTAACAGCTCTGTAACTTTTAAACAGTGGTGGAAGAAGTTAAAGTACCAACACCACACTGTAAAAATACACTTTAAATACCTTAAAAGGTCCCTGTCAGTGTTTCACTATACATATATACACACACACACACACACACACACACACACACACACACACACACACACACACATATATGCATGCTATTTCTGGGTTCACTTTACTGCTGCATTCATGTGTGTGTTGAATTCTGCTGCTGTACAAGTTAAAGGTTGAGCTCATTTGAACTATTTTATACACTGTTGAGCAGTTTAAACTACAGCAATGAATCATATTAAATGAGATCATCATATGTTTGTAGGCAGAGCCAAGTATCTCTGAAAAGTCAACTTTTCATGAGCTCCAAAAAACAAACCTGTTTTCAGCTGTGGGTTAATGCATTTTCCAGTTTATACAAGACGTTTATAAAGAGTTTATTTAGTTTAAGAAGGGGGTGAGTTTTCCCACCATGTAAAGGTACACTCAGGCCACGTCCACATGAAACCGCATCTTTTCCTATCTGATCTTTTTCTTTGTTGTTTTAAATAAAGTGCTCCACAAACACAGCATCATTTCAGGAAATATCTGTGTCCACCTGAAACCTCTGAAAACAATGTAGTACAAATGCCAGGCCTGTATGTGGCGTTGTAATGCTCTCACAAAAAAATGAAGACGATATGGTGCATGTACACTTGCTTGGTTTTACTGGGTCTGATCCAATATTTCCTCCTGGTTGCCCCTGGTTGCAGTAGATCCAAGAGCATGTAGTGAATATTGTTAGCTATGGTGGTTTGCCGTTCATTGTAATGAAAGAGTCACAGCAGATTTGGATTCAATATTTCCAATAAGCTCAATAGCTGTTGTAGCACAGGCACTACTCTGTAGTCCGCCATTGTTGTTGTTGTTATTGTTGTTGTTGTGAAGTGGCGTCTTGCTTCCGGGGTGAAAGGTTAGAGAGATGGGGCTATGACATCATCCTTTTAGAAAAATTGCGGTTTGGTCGTACAAATGAAGACACAAAAATGGCGTTTTCAAATTTATCCATTGTGGGACTCTGTTTCGAAAAGCTGCGATTTCAGTGACTGAAAATGACGGTTTTGTGTGGACAAAAGGCCTATCTGATACAAAACTTTCGCGGATACAACCTAAACCGTTTTCATATGGACAGGGCCTTAATCCTCCATCTTATCACAGAAAATGACAGTTGACACATGTGGAGATATGTGGCTTTAAACAGATATAAATTTTTCATCTGAAAAGTAATTAAAACTATTTGTCCCTAAAATGTAGTGCAGTAGAAATATAAGGTTGCAGGAAATGGAAATACCTAAAAATATAACCAATGACTGAGTAAATGTATCTAATTATATTCCATCTCAGCTTAAAGTGCAACATTCTTGACTAATATAATTCCAGTGCAAACAAAATTCCAGATTTTAGAAGATTCACATTCAAGTCATCAGTCTCTCTAGTCTCTGCTGTAAAAATGGCTGTAATTAGACTTTGGAGCTGTTTCATGGGGAATAAACATGTCAGGCAGAGCAATGGCAGGCCTCAGTGATGTGTTTTTCATCATTTTTAGAATGGAGAGTAGAGCTGTGCCATAAACTGTTTATAAATAGTGGATGAAGACTCTGTGAGGTTATCAACAGTTTTGTGGACTGTCATTTTGGCAACTCAAGTGTAGCATTGAATGGAGAGAGGGGGGCGAAGGGTGGACTTTACCAAACTCATGCCAACTTTCCTTAAAGGTCAACCATACTGATATCTAACATTTTATATTTTATGTATTATATTTATATAAATATAGTGTGTGTGTGTGTTGTGTGACAAACATAATTGAGGTAGTCATATTTAGTATAAATTATAAGGAGAGTTATATAGAGTTAGAAATTATAGAAGATTGTATACTACATGAATACTGGTTTATATTTATCACATATGAAGTGGATTATGATGTAAAATTATATA
>JAPQRP010000019.1:10962928-10974067 GCA_037367295.1 Apogon hyalosoma | reverse complement strand
TAGTACCATTACTTCATGGTACCTAACAAAGCAGGTCCACTCACTGTTCATGCAGAGGTGGACCTTACAGACCCTGGGGACCACATTGGACCTGAGATTGTTGACTCACTGTCCTCACTGTAACTGTTGCCGTCAACATTTTGTCAGTGAATTTGAAAATTACCAAAAATAGTCACTTGCCCAACAAAAGGTTAATTTACCAGGTGACCATGAAAAACTCAAAATAACAGAATACAAATAGACACAATTCATGGAGACAATTGAGACAACAGTTTTTTGTACTTGGAGGCACAAACCCATCATATTTCCTTAACTTGATCATGAAAACTTTGACGTTAAACCATTCTTGAGCTAAAATAGGTTGATAGAATGAATAAGTCGCTGTTTTTCCATCAGAATATGTTTATGCACATTTTGAAATAAAAGATTAGAAAAGAAAAATGGAAAAATTTTCCCTCTGGCAAAATTTTTTTTTACATGTGCTTGATGTGTTTTTAGCCTTTTCTGAAAAAAAGAGCAAATGCATAAAGAACTAAGAAAATGTAGACACTGAAACTGGAGGTTGCATTTCTCCACCCTCACCTCACCCTGACCTACAGCGGCCATTAAAAATAAGAGATCAACATTAGAGATGGTGTTTGTTTTGTCCATTTCAACAAGACGTGTGACAGTAAAACATGAAACCCAACCTGCTCCCTCTGTAAATGAGCTTATTCCATGCATCAGTTCATATTTACATTCTTTTTATGTACATACGTGCCTCTACATCAGTGTAAATCTTTCCGACTGGATCTCTAAGTCATGTGACTGATGAGCTGTTTCCACTTTTACAGAAGAAACAGTAGCAGTCTCTTCTCGGCTGTCCCCTCAAAGTGCAGAAACCTGGCTGATAAGACCAAACTATTGCTCGATATAATTCATGAAAAGCATCACGCACTGAAGTTCTGCCTCTATGGGACGTTACTACAGAAAATATGAACGCTAGTCAATGGGACAAATAATTTTTCAATCCCATTTGATCTGTGCCACAATTTCCACAAAAGGTGTTCGTCAATTGAAAAGATAATTTTACAATCTAACGACGGTTAAGAAACATTAGCATTTCAGCTCCGTATACGGCACTATTTCTTCTGTGCTATCTACTACAGGCATGACAGTGTAGGTTATACTGCCACCTGCTGACGACACACACTACTACACTATGTCATTAATCGCTCCAAACTATTTTAAGTGTCAGTGTGCAATAGTTTTGGGGTTTTTTTGGCTACATTTATTTATTTTTAGTGTTACTCTGCAACAGTTCCATTCATAACATTATAGGATATCGTTAGCCTTATAGCATAATTGCCTAAGTCCTATTTTTGGCTAAACTGTGATATCTGCTTAACTTTACTTTCCTGACACTGCTGATTAATTTTATGTAGATATCGCAATTTTTGGCCAAAAATATGACTTAGGCAATTACGCTACGAGGCTAACGATATTGTAATTCAAGTGATGTGAGACTTCTTCACATCCTCTCCACGGCTGTGGAAAATATATCATGTGAAAAAAGATTATTGGCAGGTGATTGACAGCTGTAATTACTAAAAATTCATCACATGTGACTCAGGATCTACAGCATGGAAAGGCCTTAGGTGATCAGTCATTATATTTAATCCTTAAATAGAAATTATAACTTTTTTTCTGCCTAATGCAGCTTTAATGGACACACCTCTTATTCACATTTATTTTTTAATTTTTGCAACATTTCAGGTTCATTTTAATGTCCTTGATGATGCAATTTCAACATTTTTGCAGTATTTATCTTAAAAACTGTAATATGAAGAACATAAGAAGGGGACAAAATGAGCATCATATTTGCATTGCCCTCACATTTACATTGCAAATTAGTGGTGCATAATTTAGCGGGTAATTATTAAAACAGGGCTTCGAAGTGGAAGGAAATATCTTAAATAATGTTGCATTACAGAGACTGTTAAAATAACCCTTTCATCATGGTGAACCACAAGTATACCATTTCATTTTAAAACACTTAAACGCTTTTTCAGGCATAACATTTGCAGCACTTAGGTAGAAACAGTACCATAATTATTGGTTCAACATATCTATGAGGTCAAGGATAAACCTCCTCACACCCCAAAACCATCTGAAACAAGTGGTCCCAGGCACAACAAGCCCCGCCCCTCGCACTTATTGTAGCTTATTTTGGCATCGATCCAGCTGATGTCATCATGTCTATGCATGTGCTGATGTCAGCATATCAACTGCCTCTATATATGTGACAAGTTTGAAGTAAATTGAAGCAAAATTGGTTTTTTTTAGACATGTGAAATTTTGCCCATTATAAGTAAATGGGAGAAGAAAAACTATTTAAGAAATTAATTTTAAAAAATGTGAACTTTAACCAACTTTTCCCAAAATGTAATGAGATCTATTCTGAGTCACTAGCCACTTTTTCATTGACCCTCAAATTGCGCAAATATAATGGTGCATAAAAATGTACTTAATAGAGGGGTAATAGATAACAATAATGAATATATCTGTAAATCAACATGATATTTACATTCATCGCCATGTTTATGGAATGACTTCTGGTGTCATCTCGCAATAATAAATTTAAAAAATCATCACATTTGTGATTTAATGGAAAAACCGGTATTATGCCCTTCTGTTTTTTTTGACATTTAGTAAATATTGGTAAAGTTTTGCACATATATCCAATGGAAAAGTGACTACTGGCAATCTATAAACCCAATTTGGAATTAATTCAAACAATAGTTTTGCTGCTACAGACATTTGAAATTGTGCTCATTACAACTAAATGAGGAAAAAAAAAAAAAGATTTAAAAAAATCATTACAAAAATGTAACTTTGACCTACCTTGTTCCCAAAATGTAATCAGATCTGTTCTGGGTCACTGGCAATTTATAAACCAAATTTGGTATGAATTCAAGCAGTAGTTTTGCTGCTAGAGTGTTAACAAACAAACAAACTGGACCAAAAACAATACCTCCTCAACGCCTCCTCTTCGGGGGGGGGCTAATAAAAAAACTGGCTGACTCTCAAAAAAGACATCACTTATCCTGACTATTTTTCAGCTAATCCATTATTTGTACACATCCCTAAATATGAAGTCAAGTACCATCAGACTGTGAGCCAGTGAGTAAAGTTCCACATTGAAGTACATTTTGGATCCATAGTGGTCTATTTAATGTTGAATTAAGCGCATTTCAAATATATGCTATTTTCTTCACTCTAACACAAATCATTTAGTGCAACTAGTGCGTTCCGGCCAGCAGCGCCGAGCTCCTTCCCCCTGAACCTGTACATAATGTCGCGTCAGAGCCCGTATCAACTTGATCGTTGTGTTCAGGGTCATTGCTGGTGGTGATAGTCAGACAGGGGCCATTGCTCGCTGTGGTGCCGTGGTGCTGTGGTGATTTGTAAGCCGATTTGTTCCTTTATTTCCCCTGGCCATACACATGCAGTCACAGGGCCTTTATACTCACAAACGCACAAGCACACACACGCATACACACATATCACGCAAAACACACAAAGGGCCTCCCAGAGGACAATCTGTTCTGAATCGCATTACAGCCATTTCCCATTCTGTAGGTGGGGACTGGCCCCAGCAGAAATCAAATATTTATCATGTTGTATTAACCCCCACTGCTGCCCTACACATACACACACACACCATCGGTCCTTACACTGCCTCTACACACTGAATTCATTATCCTATTAGGCCATAGCTCAGGCACTGTGGCTGGTGTGTGTGCAAACAGATGCACGTACATCACAACTGGTTTGTGTGTGGACGCACGCACACACACACATACTCACACGCAGAAATTCTCATATTGCCAGTAGCCTGCTGTTGTTGGGTCAGTTAGCTTTAATGCAGTGTATGTTATAAATAATATAAATCACATATAGTTCTTCCATTGATTTGGCATTACTGTCTTTCTGCAGTACGTCTGATCATTTTTCTCCGTGTCCGTCAGTGAGACTCGAAGGAATACGCTGAGATTCCAGGAAATGCAGTCGAACATCTGGTGATCAGAATATAACTTGACACTAACATTATACAAACTCGTAGTTTGTATCTGAGCTTCCGTTTACGCTGGGTACGGTCTCGTGTATTACTGTGTTTGCATTTTAACAGATTTAGTGTTACCTGTTTTCTGTCAGCCTGTAATTCACTATTTCTACTCTTAATGTCTCATATGTTAAGATTTTTGTAGTTAAAACAAAGTGATGAAAAATCCACTGTAGATATTGTAAGGAGACAGACAAAAGGCCCATTTGTGATGTTTTACCGAGGTTGTATTCAATTTAAAAAGATTGAAAATGTCTCATATTTTCTATAATAATTTTTCACTGACCAGTAAGATTTTATTAAGGTAGTATTTTTACCCCGCCCCCCAAAGGGGAGGTGAGGGTATCATTTTTGGTTTGTTTTTTTGTCTGTTTGTCTGTTTGTTTGTTTGTTTGTTTGTTTGTTTGTTTGTTTGTTTGTCTGTCAGCAACTTTACGCAAAAACTACCAGACCAATTTCTATGAAATTTTCAGGAAAGGTGCGAGGTGGTCCAGAATAGATCCCATTCAATTTTGGTGAATGTAGGTCAAAGGTCAAGGTCAAGGTCACCAAAAATGTGTTTTCGCAATGATAAAAGATAGGGCAAATCAGGTAAAACATTTGCAAGGGGCGGGGTTTGTTGTGCCTGGCACCACTTGTTAAAGATTTTTTTGTGATGTGATTAATTGGTTACCATCATTTAAGAACAATACACTTACATAAATCTATTGAATATGCATTTGGAAATTTCACATTCCCAAATGTTCATGGAAATGGAAATAAGTAGCATAATGGGAAATTCAAACACTGTCTGTGAATAAGTTCTGACATAACAAATATTTAGGTCATGTGACTGATCAGCTGACTGTGATTGGTAGTATGTAGTAATGAGGAGACTACATTTCATTTTGGTTTCTTTCATGTAAAAAACAAAACAAAACAGCCATTTTATACAAAAAAAAAAAACAACTACAGAATGTCCTGTTTCTACTCCTCTGTTTATTACAGTTGTCTGCAGTGTAACTATAGTACCACACTCTAAGTAGGTTATTTTGTCCAAGCCTGTTTACAGAAATGCACATCATTTGTGTAATATTTCATACAACTTCTCACATATTCGCTTCACATTGTTGTTGTTCACTCTCACTTGTGTTTCCATTTGCAAAAACAGAAAAGGCCAAAAGTTTTAGTCTGTGTTGACACCAGTACTGTGGACCCAGTACTGTTACCAGATTGTTATCCATACAGTGGGTCAGCTTGTTTCTTGGCTTGTATTTAGAGAATTGACATGTTTATGGCAGATCATTTGAGCTTGTTTTATATCTATTTTATGTTTTGTACTCTTAGGCTTATTTAGAATGACTGAGACTGACAGGACATTCTTTAAACTACATAATAATATTAATAAAATGTTGCTTTGTTTTAACTTTAACTTTTTTTAGGTAACAAAATACCCCATAAAATAGAAATAGGAGCCAGAATATTGATGCATTTGTTCTAATTGGAACAAAGATGCATATGTGTTATTCTATTGATTGATAAAATGATCATTTATTCTATAAACTCATATATTGCCCCATCATGAACCCTCAGGCTGTGATGTCAATAGATCATTTTTGGAAGGTTAGAAGTCAAATATGCTGGTGGTAGGGGTGTTGTTTAGGCAGGGAGGGGTTACTCAGAACTGGAAATACTTGTAAAGAAACAGACTGTTCATTGCAGGTGTGGTTGACATTGCATTTTCACCACTTTAAATGCTTTTGTGCAGCTTTATTATAAAGTCTAAGCTACTGTAAGAATGGGGTGCCACGGCGTAGAGTCCTCTGGGGACACATGGATGATTTCATTGTCAGTGTTTTCATCAGTGAAGCGATACGTTCACTAATGGTGCAGCGTCCCCAAACACTTTCTCTATATTCATTTAACTTTTGAAGTTACAATAAAAAAGTTTGTCTGGTGTGGCTGTTGAATACATCTGAATGTCTATTGGATTTCTGTGAAGCGGACATTTATCTTCCTCTGAGAGCCTCTGTCTGAGCTGGAGGGGTGTGGGGGGTTGAGAGGTGGAGGAGGGGCTGAACGGGACACCTGAGAGACACACACACACAACACAACCACCCGTCTTCCTCTTCACCTTCGCTCTCCAGGAGCTGTATCAGTGGTGGACTCCAACTTCACACTGTTATAATCAATACGCTGGTTGTTATGGTGATCAAACTGCATCCGGTGTTTCTTTTTTTCCCCCCGTGGCAGGTCAAGACTAATGCACCTTGTCATGCTGTGTGATGATAAAGTGTCTTATTACCCAACAAGCAGGAATTTTAAGATTACTATGAATATCTTAAGGAATCAATCTGACTGTGTAGAGTCTTTGCTGCTTTTGACCTAGTTGGGTGTGTATTTGTTGGAGCGTTTGCGTGTGCATGTTCTCACGCATATAGATTTGTGACTCGGTGAGGTGTGTTTCTGCATGATTGTGGCCGGGAGGTTCGGTTTTCTGCTGAATGAAATAGAATATTTTGCCGTGCGTCTATATATGTAATTCTCCGCGTGTTTATAGCCAGAAGTTTTCCTCCTCTTCGTCCTAAACTCTCCACACTGGAGGGTAAAAAGGCAATTAGAAGCAGTGAAAAACAACAGCATCGTCTCCTGCCAGCATCCATCTCAGTCCTGCTGCCACAAAAGGCAACTGGTCGGGCCGTCCACCCCTGTTAGCTGCGAGGTGTTAAGGACAGATTTATCGATGTAAATATTTTGACTCCTTGACTTTGGAGATAACTCCGGCTTTACGAGGTAATATTTCCACCCTTTCTTTTTTTTTACATTAGGTGAATATTGCACTTAAAACTCCACCATTTAATTATTTGCACCGGCCCAATAAACATGACTTTATAGTGTCCATAAATCAACCAAACAAAAACACGCTTCACACTGTTAATCTCACATATTCCACCATAAAGCATGATCTATAAAAAAGATGTGTTTTACACAAAATGTGTGTCGCTGAATACCTTAAGTAAATGCAATAAATGTGGCAAGCATGGTGTATAAATCTCAGATGCTGCATGTTGTTAATTTGATACATTAGGCAATAATTTGGTATAAATAATTGTTTATTAGCCTGGACCATCCTGTACTAAGGCCTAATGATATGTACTTTGCAAGTTTTAAGGGAGGTTCCAATCAACGCACAACTTCTGCACAAGCAGCAGGGCCGTTTATTAAAAGCAGAGATAAAATTATTGCCATTTAACTATTCCAATAATTTAGAACAACTAATCATTTAAAAGGTGGGGGATTAAACCAAAAGTAATTGCTTGTACATTGCGGCGTTGCAGGACTTCACAATCCTTGAATTATCTCTTATAAAGTCATGCAGGTCATATTTAAGTTCTTGCAACTTTTTCCGCTCCACCAAGGACGTAATGTCATCGCCCACATCTGTTTGTCTGTCAGCAGGATTGTGCAAAAACTACTGCAGCGATTTTCATGAAACCTGAGCCATGGATGAACCCAGCTGACTTAAGAGCAGATGCGCAAAAATAATATTCTTTATTGTTTTTTTTTCTAAGGTGCGAGATAAGACGTTGAATTGAATTACATGAACGTACGACTGTGATGGATGGTGCCGTAATAAGAGCCCTTCAAGTTTTCACATGTAAATTTATCCCTTAAAAATGATGAACCCTGGAGTTTCTTCGTGGCAACAGTTCATCCAAATTCCCACATTTTCTTTTTTGTTAAAAGTATGATTTTCTAATGATTATGTAATGAACTCCATCAAGTTCCTTTTGTGCGCATAGGGAGCCCCGTTTTGGTTGTAATGAAATGGAAAACAAATGGAATCTGCCAACCATGATGTTTTCAAATGTGAACAAGTAGCCCACCTATGGCCCACGCTCTGCTATCTATTCACTTATTTATTAATTCACTTCATTTTATTCACCCGCTCTCTTGATCAATAAGTAATTAATTTCCCCAGCTGAGGGAAAACAGGTCCTATAGTGTCGCTAACGTCGCTCGAGCCTCGAACTTTTTCCTTTTTTTTTTTTTTTGAAAACTTCAAATTAAAATTAGAAGCACAAGAGAGGAAAGGCGATAAATAGATGTGTCTCGCCTCAATTTGTCTGAGAATGGAATGAGTGTGTTCTTTGGCTCTGTTCTTCCTGCTGATAGTGGACAACATCTCATGATAATATTGCATTTGTTTTGTTGGAGGGGAGCCAAGGACAGAGAAGTGGGAGAGCAACTTTGAATTGAGTTACTGTACAGTTAAGTTACTGTTAAGGTAGACTCCCTTTTTTTCTTTCCCAATTTTCCCTCTTTCAACTCTTATTCCACTTCTGACTTTTTAGTTTCATGGGCATAAGTTCATTTAAGCCAAGCAGACACACTATAGAAGTCATTTGATCTGATCTTTAACATATTTCATATCTAAAACATTATTGCAAATTCAATGTCACTCAGTTTCTTTATTTTTATGTTAACCCTTTATTGGTCAAGTGACTAGTTTTGGTAATTTCAGCCTGCATTAAAAGACAGCGACAGCAACAGTTAGAGTGAGTCAACAATCTCAGGTCCGATGTGGTCTACAGGGTCTGTAAGGTCCACCTCTGCATGAGCAGTGAGTGGACCTGCTTTGTTCGGTACTATGATGTAATGGTACTAATGTAAGGAATGATGTTCAAAGGGATCATGTGGATGTGGACAGGGGTCTGGATCAGCACTTATGATGGTCTAATGTTCTAAAAGTGATGTTCTAATGTTCTAAAATACATGTTTTTTTATACATGTTTCTTGTTTTTTTGGGGTTTTTTTGCCACTTATGGGTAAAGAACCAAATATAGTAACTTAATTTACCTTTGTTTTCTACATAACAATAGAAAAGTGTTAAGAATTTCACCACAGTAATAAAGTCTTCTGTCCTCCTATAACACACTAAGGTTGAAATGTTGAATTTCAGAGTATTTCTGAGTGCCCTACAAAGGGTTGATAATATAACCACAATAGTGTGTTGCCTAAAATTCCCTGATTACTACAGGACCTATCTCTTAAACATTATGCATTAGTCATGATTCTTTAAAGCATGAATGAATGAATGAATTTGCAAAGTGCAAAAATTACATAGACAGCACTGAGTGTGAAAGGTTGTCGTTGAGTCTTGACAAGTTGTTTTGATAAAGTTAAATTCTGTATTTTTCATTTCCAGATGCCTGTTACTGAACATTGTGTGCCTTTGTAGATACACTTTAATCTGTAAATTATAATGCACATATGAAATGATAAGTTGAGGCATAATATTGTTAAAATTGCACTTTTTTTGTTTAAGAAATTTGAGGTTGTTCAGGGATGTTCAGGTTATTCTCATATTTTGTGAAGAGATAGTTTGTAAATGTCAACATTCTCATAATGTATTTTTATATTATTTGCACTAAAACAAAGAGAAAAGTTTGGAGTCATCATTATTAATAAGTTATTATGCTTTTATTTTACTGGTCGGGCCCGTTTGAGGTCAGATTGGACTGTATGTGGCCTCAAACTAAAATGACATTCATGCCGTAAAGGATGAGTATGTAAGATTTAGGATTATATAATTGGAGAAATTGCATATATATTCATACTTATGTTTTAATCGTGTGAATATAAGCATTGACTACCGTGTTACCCCTCCATGTTAGCTCAAAATGGACGTATGGACTTATTATTCTTTTGTTTTTGTGTTTTACAGCAGGTGTCATTCAGCATAAATGCGTATTAACATCACCAGGATTAGAATCCCTTCAAGAAAAAAGCTGAAAATAGACCAAAAATGTCCTTCTATTGTGTGTTTGCAGAAGTCCACATATGTTTTACTCAAGTCAAAGGGTAGAAACGCAATCTAGTAAAAACAGATGTACTGATTGAACTTCTGTTCTCAAGTAAAAGTACAAACTCTCAGTCTATAATCTGTTTTGTCTTGCATCTGTCATGTGTGCTACAGTATGTACTGCTCTGTACACTAAAGGATCATCTTTTATGTGTGTTATCATGGCATCCATGTGGTGTGAAATCAACCTTAATGTTGGGAAGTTGTAAAAAAAAAAAAAAAAAAATCCATCTCCAATACATTAAAACTGAGAAATAAGCATGTTTTAAAGATGTAAATAGAAAGTTGAGATATTTGGGTTAAAATGTAGGAAGTAAAAAAAAAAAAGATGTGGTCTGAAAAACTAAGTACAGTACAAATATATGAGAAATCTGCTGAAGTTCTTACCACCGTCGCTCATCTTGCACTAAATATCAGACTGGGGGGGTACCTGCAGGTCTCAGAGGTTTACTGTTTTACCTCGCATGTGAATATCCTTCAAGTTTTCGTGACTTTTTGTCAATCAGCTTTCCTAATGTCCTCTTTCATCATTTTTTCTTGTTTATTTCAGTGCTTTTGAAAAAAAAAAAAGAAGAAGAAAAAAATATATTGGAGTCCAAGGCGGATCAAAAGCAACCAGTACTGTCAGTTTTAACAACAGTACTGTGGCTGTCAGTTTTAAGGAGGCTATGTGCTCCGTTGATAAAGATGCATACAATACTGTGCGAAAGTCCAACATTAGGGTCGTTGATTTAGTAAAGTTATAATGACCACACACATGCATTTCTCAGTCTGTGTTAAGATACGATCTGGATATGTGTGAAGTATGTACAATAGTAAAAACAAAAGACAAAGAGGTACTATTTAGTGTGACCTCCCTTTGCACTTAACATGTCTTTAACCCTCTTGTTCAGACAATATGAGATTTATTGCATTCATTTTCTGTTGTTTTATACCAGGTTTATTTCAACGTATGTCAGATGTTTCTAATTGTTTGTGCTGTTTCTTGTCTTGGGGTCGGGGGTCACACTAAATAGTGACTTTAGCCTTTTACAGCTCATCTAGTTCAGTTTTCTGGTGTCTTTTATGGCTTTGCAAATATTTTACAGTCGCTGAAAAAGTTATTAGACCACCCTTTGTTTTCTTCAATTTCTTGTTCATTTTAATGCCCGGTACAACTAAAGGTACATTTGTTTGGACAAATATAATG
>JAPQRP010000019.1:10915760-10954174 GCA_037367295.1 Apogon hyalosoma | reverse complement strand
AGGTCCCACCGACTGGTGTTGGAATCGAACCCAGGACCTTCTTGCTGTGAGGCACGAGTGCTAACCACTGCACCACCGTGCCGCCCTGCACACAGACTATATAATTATATTCATAATATATTGTCTGGTGCATATTGTGCAGATTGCTGTTCTAATTTTGTGTCTTCATAGAGTGTTTGAACTTTTTCCCTGCCAGAGTGGGAAGTTCAAAAACTTTACAACCGGTCCTTCATTTTTCTGAAAAAGCTCCTTCTTTGTTTGTTTCTGGACTAAGGAAAGTAATTCACATGATCCACAACAGCACCAACTGTATATACCAGTATAACAGTGAAAAGACAGACTGATAGAAAATCTCATCAGTGGTGATGAATTGTTGGGAAGCAGTTGAGGGAATATCTCGTCGATGGCAGGCCATAGGCCTACTTGAACGGAGCGACTGTGACACCCAGTAATTTCATTTTAGGATAAATAAAGTGTTCTAATTCTGAGGTAATATTCATGAGTTTTTAAAAGACTTTTAACACATTCATGTCAGTTACAAAGTGCTTTAGCTATAAACTGTATGACACTAATGTTACTATGATGAAGAAATGTCAATAAAACTGCTCTCACACACACTCATAATGTTTCTTTTGCTTTGGGGACAGAGTGTCATCCATTCATTTTCCCAGTAATCTTCAGTGTTCAATCCCAAATTAGAAAACACCGGGAAACTGTGTTAAATTAACCCATAAAGACCCAAACATCGACTGGTGACCAAAAGCATCTACTGATCTAAACTGTTTAATACCTGTTGATCCACTAATCCTTTCAATACATGTAAATAACTGGTGTAAAATACAGTTTATCATCTTTTCATGGTCATCAGATATGACCCATTTGGACGTTCAGAGGCTCTGCAGTGAACGTGGAAACACCGTCATCTTCTACAACATTGATTCACCAGTAAAACCCACAGTGGATGGACACACTGGGCTTAATTATTGATAGATTTGCTGAAAAAAAATCACTTTTTCTTCCGTTTTCACTGTTTTGTTATAATAACATTTGAATTTACTCTGAACGTTTATGAACATCAACTAATTAAATATAAGGGAAAATACATGATTTACACTAAAAAATGCAAAATACAGAGGATAATATTACAATAGATGGTGATAATTCACTTATGAAAAGTTAAATAGACAGAAAAATTCACGTGGGAACTGACACAAAAGTAGCACTGGGTTAAAACTGAAAATGGTGATTATTATGTCATGTTTGGCGTATTATACAGAGAACAACACAACAGGACATCATCCAACATTTCATCTGTTAAAATGTATTTGTTTTATCAAAATTAACACACACATATGTATATATATATATATATATATATATATATATATATTTCCAAAAGGAGTTGATACAGTAGATTGTTGGTTCATTTGTAGCATTGCCATTTCTTTTCACATCATGAAGGAAATCTGAGTGAAAGAAGGTCAAAGCAAGGGCTCGGTTTTCCTATTGTATTAATAGTATTATATTAAAGCTTTTTTAAAGGGCTCAGGACTAATCCAAAATCACAAGATGGTCCTGCAAAAGACTGTCAAAGAATAGTGGGAGCTCGATATATTTACGTAAACAGATGATGGAACACTCTTAACAGCTGTTAGCGACATGTAACTATAACAGGATTTGAAACCAGGCAAAATAAGAGAGAAGTAAAATTACGCTGAGCACGGACTACTATCAGAACAGATAGAGGAACCACACCTGTCTGATCCAAGGGTCAACTACTGGGTTATACAAGGGTCACTTTATTATGTAATCACAGATTTTTCCCAAACACACTGCATGAATAAATGTTTCAGATATAATTTTTTCCTATTCTTCCTGCAAACACACCTCAAACTATGCAACAGGAAAGGGTTTTTATTGCTGCATGTTGCGTTTCAGTGCTAAAGGCAGTTGTTATTTGGGACACGTCAGGACTGCATCACGTCAGTTAACGCCTGTACCCTCCTCTTCCTCAGCCAGGCCTTTTTATTTGCGTGCAGAATGAGGTTTTCATTGTCTGGGTGAAATATATGTGTGGGCGTCAGTAGAAAAAGCATGTATTTTTCCAAAATCTCCAATTACTTTTCAACATCACAAGGGTGTAGATGACCTTTGACCTTTGCACTGACACATTTCGGATCATGACAGACCCTGGCTCTTGTACAGGGAGTCCCAAAAAAATGTGCATCATTTGAGATGTCCATGTCAGAGTGACTACACAGTCAGGAGAAATGATGCTCACTAGAATTTAGTTTGGACATAAAATGTTTTATTCTGTAAATTTGAAATGAAAAATTCTGGGGGGCGGTAATTTTATAATGTTCCACAGTTATTACAAATGTTCAGTGTGTGCTCCCATTGTGACACATCCAGTCAGTAGTGGAGTCCTTTTTTCCGACACAAACAGCCTTCCTCTTGAAACTTCTTATGCCACGTCCAAATCTGCTTTCCCGTTGGCGCTTGTTTATGACATTTTCTAACAAATTCACATTACGCATTCACATTTGACTGAGTCTGGGCGTACTTCAATACACAGAACGCCTTTTCTGCTGCAGTAAATGGCATGTCTATACCTGAACACACAACAATAAAAATGATTACACTTTTTTAAGCAAAAAGAGCAAACTAAGTTTAAACAAATTATTAGGTGATGAAATGATGTCAGATTTTTTGGGACACCCTGTCCCTGTTGATGGTAACAGTCTGGTAGGTCCTCTTTGATCCGGAGCACACAACATCCATTTCTCACAATAAAGACCTGGATAATAGCTGGGTTGAGCACAGTCCACATTCGCACTAACTGATGATCCATCCCAGATTCCTCCAAGGAATCTGGGATGGATCATCAAAGAAATCAACAATGCTTCTGGACACAGTTAACGTAAGGCTTCCGTCTGATTCAGTAATGTTTAAAGTGGCATTTATGGTTCTAACTCCACAGTGTAGAGCTTGACAAATGTTTGCCCTGGTAATCCAAAGCCCATGTGGTTCTATCAGCTACAGACGAATGATCAGGATCATGAAATATGTTGCATACACGCTGTCTGCAAGGAAATACAAGTCAGAGTATGGTTGAATATCACTCTTTTCTTTTTTATTAGTTATTGTTTTCCATACATCCTCAACTGTTCCCACTGTGGGTTACTTTGGGATTGAATATTAATTCAAGTGGTTTGAAAGGAAACCAGACTTCTGAATCTCCTCTTTATTCAGTCTCTAGTAAATCTGCCTGTCAGATCCCAGATCTTTTTAAGTGTGGCTTTTGTTTTTAGGCCTGATTTCTTCCCATTTTAAGCTGAACATAATCACAACATGCCAAAGCCTAGTATTTAACCTGAAGTCTTTACTTTAACCCATAAAGACCCAAACATCCACCAATGCCATCTACTGATGTAAAATGTTTAGTAACTTCTGAATCACTGATCCTATCAGTTCATGTCAATAATTGGTGTAAAATGTAGTTTGTCATCTTTTCATGGTCATCAGATATGATCCATTTGGATGTTCAGAGGCTCTGTAGTTACCGTGGAAACACCGTCATCTTCTACAACATTGATTCACCAGTAAAACCCACGGAGTTTGACAAATGACAGTGGATGGACACACTTATTTTGAGTTCCGTTATTTATATCTTAGCTGAAAAAGTCACATTTTCTTCAGTTTTCTCTGTTTCTGATGTAATAACCGTTGACTTTAATCTGAGCTTTTATGGACATCTACATGATCAGTAAATTAAATACAGGGATTTTACCTGAAAAAACACAAAGTGAAGACGATAATATTACAATAAATGGTAATAAATCACTTAAGAAAGGTTAAATATAAAGGAAAAAAATCATTTGGGAGCTGCTACAAAATGGGTTAAAAACTGATACCTGACATTACAGAATGTGCTTTTCCTCCCAAGGAGATGTGTAGGAGAATTTACAGGCTTATTATTGACATACTCTCTACCCTGCTTTAAAAAAATACTTAAAATGACTCATTCTTTTATTGATCTATTATTCATATGAACAAACTTATATATCATTTATATCAGCATCAGTTATCAGAGTAGAGCTGTCATTTTGTCTCCTAAATCAAGCAATTTTCAATTCTTGACAATAATCAACACAATCTTTACTTTAGAAATGGATAAATGAATAACTCATATTATAGGACCTGATTTTTTCACCCACTTGGGAGCTGAGTCTTACAGGTGAACATTTATTTCCATGTATTTACAGTGACAATTGAACACTTTGTTATGGTATGCTTCTTTTTTTTTCCCCTTTTCTTTTCCCCTCTCTCTTCAAGCTGCTACATCTGTTGTCATAAATTATTGTCACCTGGTCAGAAAATGTCCTCTGCAGTCTGGTTTAGCATGGAAAACTCAGCTGCACTCTATACTAAATTAGAAAATTATTGTTGTTGTTGTTGAGTTATTTTCCCTTCTGATGCTAGTTTAATAAAGAAAATGGGAGCAGGTGGGACACAGTCAGTGGTTAACCCCAAATAACATTATAGCTGTCTAATCAATCATTATAATAACATTTGAGTTACTGGGAAATGTGATTATTAAATCACTACAAAACACTTTTTTTTTTATCACTTTGGTAGTTTCACTGTTCATTAATTGTAATAAATTGCCTGAGATCAGAGAAAGTGGCATCTGGAGCAGGGCTTAGTCACTAAATTCATCAGAAAAAAAATAAAAAGCTTATTATTAACAGTCTATTTTTGGAGAGCAGCTTTAACAGGTTCAGCTGCAGCTACTTTCAATAATTTCTTGAATTACTGCAGATGCACTTTTTCGTTGTGAGATGCACAAACGTAAATTCACCACTAGAGGGTAGTATTCAGCTATAACAGTACTTCACAGAGAAGCCACTTGAAACAATTTAAAACACAACCAGCTTTAAACACAGACAAGCCTGATGCTTATCTGTCTTGCTAATTGAAATGCTTATATTATTATTCATTTTAATTAATCTTACGCCGACACAGATGGTTCTATCTGTGCATTAGTCTTCAACTTCTGTCAAAAATGTTGGTCGTCTCCCAATCATTTCATTTTTAAGGAATCTAACAGCTTTAAAGTTGTCCCCAAGTAAATCAGTGATAATATGAATGACATTTTGTAACTACTTCATAACTCCCATTGGAAAAAATCCCATCAACATGTAAATGATTAAAGTTCATATCATGATAAGTAAGTTCAGGGTCTTTGGTGTGTATTGTGATACGTGTTAAGCGTTTGACAATATTTGTAAATTAATGACTAGATAAAATTTCCAAAAAAAGAAGAAAAAAAATGCACAAGAGATGTAAAAAAAAAAAAAAAAAGAAGTAAATAAATAAAAAATAAGGGCTTTTCGAATCTTACTATGTGGCCAATAGCCGGGCTGCAGAATGTTACTGTTCAAACTGTGAGCATGACGTAGTTTTCAGCCAATCACATGACCGCTCCGCACAACACTAGGAATACCTGCCGGAGCCACAGACAGGTGACCATTCAATGGAAACATGGCGTCCGGGGTTCTGTTTCACAAAGCAGGTTCAACAAACTCTGAGTTTAACCCTGAACTCTGACTTCATCTACTCTGACATAGAAAACTTGGAGTTTTCAGTTCCAGAACAGCCGATTTGAGTTAGTTTAATCAACTCAGAGTAGTTTCACGTGGAGTTAAGCGCGTGTACCACAACTATAAAAAGGCAGCATCGGTGGAGCCCCGATTCGACGTGTCACCATGGCAACGCAGAGGGCACCCCACTAGAAAAGGACATCTGAATGCGCTCATACGGGGGGTGTGAACATGTTTTTAGAAAGAAGTGTAACTGTTAAATTTAATGTTGTCCTTGTGTATTCCCAGTTACCAGTAAAAGAGGTTTACAAAATTCACCTGCTGAAAAAAAAAAACAAAAAAAAAAAAACTACACAAAGAAATGCAATAGTTAGGAGGGCAGATGTAGAAACCGAAACACTGGAGCACAAGTTAGAGGAGGGTGCATGGTCACAGGTGAAGGATGTTAACGATGGGAACTATTGGAACATTAACTAAACTAGCTGTGGTATTTGTAGGGAATAAAGAAGACCAAATAAATGTGTATTATGTCTTTATTTGACTGCTGTGGTGGTGGTGACTTCATCTGTAAGGGATTCTGTCATATAGTGTCTCTGACTGTCCTGCAGACAGTTGTCTTAAGTGCTCTGCAGCTCCGACATTATACGAAAAAACTCCCATTTGCAAAGAAACGCAGCGCAACGCACAATATGTGCTGGGATGTGAGAGTGTGACTACGGTTGGTAATGTTGCAAATGTAAGGACGGATTAGGTTGAGTATGTAGATGATGGACTGTGACGGGAAACGGTACCGCTCACACTGGAAAAAATCTAAATCTTACCAAGTGTTTGGTTTTTTTTTCTTTTTCATTTCTAGTCCAAATATCTAATCATGCTTTAAATAAGACATAATCACCTAAAGCGTAACTTTTCAGTGAGATATAAAGAACTGATTTATAGACAACAGATCTGGAAAATCTGATTTCATGAAAACTTACCAAGATAATTTTCACTTGTTCCATTGACTGATTTTTTTTTTTCTTAATTCAAGCAAAAAAAAAATTGTACATTACAAAGCTGACCCAGAAATGTTACATCAGTGGCAGAGGCAGAATTGCTCTCTCGTTTCAAAATAACTTAAGTTGCACGTAATTTCCAAGCTGCTTGGTTTGTTAACAACAAAACATCTTGAGATACATTAAGACACAGGAAATTGCTGGCTTTGTGTTTACAGAAATACGCCCTTGTGCAGATGCCTGACTTTTGTGCAGCCTACGGATGCTCTAATCGCCGCTGTGTCCAAACAAGACAACGTGGGATCACCTTTCACCTGTTTTATAGGGTTAGGGTTGTATTATTATGTTAGGGTTAGGGTTGTATTATTGCTGGTGGGCCAATTCTGGCCGACAGATGTGATTTGGGTGTTTGTTGTCTTCTTATTTGTGTGCACATTTTGTATTGTACTGTATTATGTTTATGTGGTGTTTATCACAAAGACAAAATAAAATAACCTTGAACCTTGAAAGCCTCATCTCTGTTTTATATATAATGATATAATATAAATGCCGTGTATGTGTCATGAGCTATTGCTTTACCTATCTGCTTAATATTTATGAAAGACCATTATTAAAATTGTGCATAAAGTGTGCAGGAACATAGCTACATCTCGGACGTTTATAACAAATCAAACCGTTTGCAAATCAGTTGAAAATTGAGCCAGATATGTTTTTTTAAACAGAACATGCACTGTTGACATTAATGTTCTGAGTAGGAACAGCTGTCTCAGGTAGATGCCCAGTGTTGCTCTCCAATGGATAACAGTGCTTAAATATCATCTAACCTTTTTTTAATGTATCCATAAGTACAATGACTGGATATTAGAATCCGACCGATGTGGAAGTTGTACCGCTACAGATTTGGATGAAACAAAGGAGCAACTTAGCTCATGGTGCAAGAAAATGACCTCCATAGAAATAATCATGCCACAAAAGAAACAACTAACAAAAAAGGTAAAACACACCGTAACTCTGCAATCTAACAAGGACAACACTTCTTTTAAACTCAGAACACTGTAAACACATAAAACTGTCCCAAACTACTTTGTCCCAGTGCATGCTGGGAAACTCACTGCTCCTCCAACACACCACAACACTGTAATACCCAGCTATAAAATAAAATATATGTAGGAGATTTTACAAGCTTATTATCGACAAACTCTCTGACCTACATTGATATAAACTTTAAATGACTTCACTTCTTTTATTGACCCCTTACCCATATGAAAATAAATATATAATTTCTATTAGCATTTATTTTCTGGCTATATCTATATCTGATCTCGTGCAATAAATCTGTTGCATGATCAGCTTGTTCACAGCTGTAAATAGTATATATAACTATCTTGATTTGTGTTTATCTTAATTTTGCACTTCTTTTGCTCTTGTGTGTTTTTGCACTTTTGCTGCTGTAAACCTGGAATGTCCTCTTGTGGGACCAATAAAGGCATATCTTATCTTATCTGTCGATGTTTCTGCTAAATCAAGCCATTTTTGTCAATAATCGATAAGAATCTTCACTTTAAAAATTAATCATTAATTATTATTGACGAACTGTAACCTGCGTAAAATGGCTGCATTTCTTTTATTACTCTATTTACACGTGAAATAATATATAACTTAATGTTTAATTTAGTATTAATTATCAGCTTAGGCTTTCAAGTTGCTCCTAAATCTAGCGATTTTCATTTACTGACAATAATCGATAACAATAAGACAGAAAAAAAAATAGTGCTCACAGCTTATAAATACAGCTTAGTCTAATAATAATTCGTTGTGCATTTAAAGACTATATTTTAAATTAAATACCCCAGTAACACCCATATGAACCAGCCTTGGTTGTATTTTCCGGGCTGCACCTGAACTCCGCTTCAGTTTTTTTTTTTTCCCCCCCACAGCAAACCTGTCAATCAAACACCCTGTTGGTCACCTGACCCAAACCTCGAGTCACGTGACTGATATTCCATCCTCGCCATTTTGCAATGTGGGAGAGAGAGGGGCCACTTTTTATGGCTAACGACTAAAACAAATCAGTTTTATGTGTTGAGGACAAAGAGCGTCTCGCTTTTTGGTGTCAGTGAGTATACTTTTATTTCAATACAACCTCTCACTTCTTCGTTATTCATTAACCGCCGCGGTAGTTAACATGTCCTTGTATACTCGTGTGTGTAGCTGCTAGCAGTGTCACACTCGTGTGTCTGTGTGTCCGAGTAGCAGTCAGCAGGGGTTGGGGCTAATTGTGGAGCTAACAGAACGTGCCCTGTTGGCTTTTACAAAGTTTGTTTTTCCTTGATGGAAATATCTTTTACGTGTCGTAGCAGCCCCGTTTTGTCAGCTGTTAGCATTTTTGGCTAAGTGCCTGTCGGTGCCGTAGCCTGTGTTTAGGAGGCAGCGCTCAACTTCATTCTGCAGAGGAGTGAAAGTGGATGGAATATTTTTAGATCCTGACATAACAGGTGCTCATCTGAGACTGTAAAGCACATGATCGTGTCGGCAGAAGCGGCACTGACGACAGTTACAGAGTCAGTAGACACTATATGCAGCAGTGTAATTGACAGACAGGTGACATTAAATTCAACCCAGTATTGTTTGAGTAAGGACACTGTAAACTAATGAGGCCTGTTGTGTTGTTTTCATTTTTCAATTACTGTGGATCCATCATAAATAACATTAGGTCAGTATGAAATAAACTCTCATAAAGCTGAATAGTACAGAAGGACCCTTTTCCAAATGTGTATCCAAGAGTTTATGATATCACACAAAAGCAGAAGTGAGAGAAAGAGGAAGATAAATTGTGGTCAGTAAGAGGAAAGTGGGATATACAGATGAAAGGGATTTAACCACACATTAGTGGCTATTTCCCTTAAGATTAGCTTGTAAACACATGCACATGGTCCGTATGTTAGCAAACTAAACCACGATAAGCCTTGGCTTATTGTGTAAAAGTTAAGGCTGGCAGTGTAGGCTGTTTCATTTCCCTTCACTGCAAATATCCATAGGTAAATATTGTAACCCATAGTGTCAGTAAGAGTCCAGATTCCACTTTCCTACGCAAATGTATGATTTTGCTGTCTTTAGACAGGCTGAGTGTCCATGGTAAACTCCACTCTAACAGACTTTTCACAGAACAGTCCTCTATTCAACAATATGGCTGACAGCATCTTACTCAGGACAATTTGTGGTTTAAAACAAAAAGGTAATTTCTGTAGTATTTATAAGTGGGGTTACACTGTTAGTTTGAAGTGTGTCTGACAAAAACATATTAAGCCGTCATTTAAACAGGTGGCTATTGGGTTGTCTTGTGTTTTTGAGTTTTACTACAAGAATGTTTTTCCATCCATCTGTGCTCATGTTTAATCTCTTGATGGGTAGATGGATAGATCAGCAGAATGTGACTACTCAAAAGTATTTACTCATGATATGTAAGAAATGAGCAGTATTTATTTTTCAGTGACAAAAAATGGGAATATTTTAACAATTTCTAACGAGACTTTTTGTTTTATCTGAAAGTGACTCACAAATTAGTATTTAAAACAGAGAAATTGGGTCACATGATGGCTTAAATGTTGTTTGAGAGAAGTCTTAACGAGTATAAACATTAAAAGATAAGATAAGACTTTATTTTTCCCACCATTGGGAAATTTCACAGTTGACAGCAGCAACATACAGCACACCAGTACAAAAAACTGGTAGAAAAAAAAAAAACACAAGTGAGAGTGAAATATAAAAGAAAATGAGAAATTTTGTATTTATATAAATAAATTTTTATATAAATAGAGAATTTAGAGTTAAAAGTTCTTAAAATTTTATTTAGTTTGGTGTTTACATATTTACATTATTTAGATACTTTACATATACTAAACATAAATATGTAGTGACAACCGCATTGCTCAGTCATTTCTATGTGTTCTGTCACCTTCCAGGTCATGGAGGAGAGCAGTGATGTAGCTGTACTCATCACACACGCCTCCACATCCTCCTCCAGTCCATCAGCACTGGGAGCCCACTCTCAATCCCAGGCGCAGCAGGCTCCTGAGGAGGACACCACCCACAGTTTTCAGCAGAAACAAGCTGCTGATTCTCTCATCCAGGTCATCCAGAAGCTCAGTAAAATTGTGGAGAAGCGACCGCAGCGCCGCTGCATGTTAGCAGGACAGAAGAGAGTGCTCCAGCAGGCTTCATCTGCTAGAAGAGGAGGTGAGGAGGGGCCAAGAGAGAGCAGAGGAGGTTCACCCTACAAGAAAATAAGACAGAACTGGGAGGAGGAAAGCACAAAGGGGAGGAGGTTGGATACCAACAGTCCTGTTGTCAGAGATCTGTCTCCATCTTCAACAGGTGATGGTAACAATAACATCACCACCACAGTAACAGAGGCAGAGGATAACCCCAGTGGCAGTGAACACAGGCGGACAGTCACATGCTATCAGTGTTGCCTATGCCCCTATCTGTCCCTAACGCTGACCCAGCTGAAAGAACACCTGAAACAACACAATGAACAACACAGCGACCTCATTCTAATGTGTTCTGAGTGTCGCTTCACCTCCACAGACCAGGAGCAGCTAGAAGCACATGTCAGGCTCCACTTTGACAACAGAGGGAACCTGAAGAGCAGTTCTATTCCCTCTGACATCCACAATGAGGGGAAAGAAACGGAGGCAGTCAAACATGCAGTGGATGGCTCTACAGAGCTGCCGCAGAAGAAGAAGTGGTACAGCTATGAGGAGTATGGACTGTACCGCTGCCTGATCTGCAGTTATGTGTGCAGCCAGCAGCGAATGCTGAAGACCCATGCCTGGAAACATGCAGGCCTGGTTGACTGCTCATATCCAATATTTGAAGATGAGGATGGGACTCACACTAAGAGGGAGGCCCATGCTGCTCTGCCAGCAGGAAACTCTACCAACCCCGTTGCAGCAACAGAGGAAATAGTTGTTCTTCCTCCTGTTCTTCAGGATAAAAGCATGCAGACGAGACAAACTGCCTTTAAGCTTCAGCTGTGTGTGCCCTTAGAGATGGAGAATAAACAGGATGTTTTGACTAATTCAGTGTCCAATCACAATCATTGTCAAAAAATAAAAGAGGAAGAGGAGGACCATGTTTATCCCATCAAAGACCTGGCGTCTGAGGAGCCTGTGGTGGAGGTGCAGGTGACAACGGAAGCAGAGATTGAAGCCGAGAGTGACAGTCACCATGAGAGCACTTCAGTCACAGACAGCTTATTGTCATCAGCTCAGAAGATCATCAACAGCAGTCCTAACTGTGCTGGCCATATAAACGTGATTGTAGAACGTCTACCTTCAGCTGAGGATTCAGTCATGGCCAATAACCCTCTACTTCTCAGCCCAGATGTGGACAGGGGCAAGAGTTTACTTGATACAGAAGAAGAAGAAGAAGAGAGAGATCAGCTCAGCAAGGTGAAGGACGATGTGGTCACTGGCAGTGCTGCGAGTGCTACTGACAGCCAGCTGTTAGCAGAAGGTAAAACCTCCATCACTACAACCAATGACTCATCAAGGGATGAAAATATCCCCCCTGCTGGTCGCAAGAGGACACACTCAGAGTCTTTGCGCCTGCACTCATTGGCTGCTGAGGCCCTCGTCACTATGCCTATGAGGACGCCAGAACTCCCCACCTCAAGCACTAAGGTAAGTCTGAGGACACAGAACCCAAATGCAGGCCAGAAACTGCTGGAAGGGTCTGCAGCTGGACAAAAGGATCTGGAGACAACAACAGCTCTGTTGGATTTGGAGCTTCAGAGTGAGCGCAAAGAGGAAAATTTGGGGTCACTAGGCCTGGGGGATGGAGATGAGGAGGGACCGGGTACTAAAGCAGGCATCAGCCTTTCTCTGCTCACCGTCATCGAAAGACTCAGAGAACGCTCAGACCAGAATACCTCTGATGAGGACATCCTAAAAGAACTTCAGGATAATGCACAGTTCCAGAACGGAGCAGTGGCTGGCGTGGTCACAGGAACCGGAGCGGGGGGTTATGTGTGTAGCATTCCACGTGTGGACGGGTTGGTTGGCTCTCCCGACAGCAGCCTGGTGGACTACATCCCCGGCAGTGAAAGGCCGTACCGGTGCCGCCTGTGTCGATACAGCAGTGGTAACAAGGGCTACATTAAACAACACCTACGGGTGCACCGGCAGAGGCAGCCGTACCAGTGTCCCATCTGTGAGCACATCGCCTCAGACAGCAAGGACCTGGAGAGTCATATGATCCACCACTGCAAGACCAGGATGTACCAATGCAAGCAGTGCCCTGACACCTTCCACTATAAGGTAAGCACCATTTGTGTTTGTTTTTTTATCGTCCAGGTTAACCTTACTATTATTGTTTCTTGTATTCAAGGTGTTGCAGAATGGCGTCACAGTATTAGCTGCTGTTGTGAATCTGATCATAGTGGAGTGCAGGCCATGCTGCTCAGCTGTATACTGCATATGGGCATTGTTTATGTGTTCTGAAGTAAATATAAGACAGGCAGTACTCTGCGTTTTTCTGCAGGCTCACTGTCACTAATAAATGCCCCTGACTCCATAGAGATGTGGCCTCACTGTTTACATTGGGCCGTTGATCTGTGCAGTATCTCTGGCTGTGCAGAGGAGCAGAGTTGCAGGTCTATCAGCAGGGCTGCAATTTTAGATTTTTAAATGATAAATATGATAAAGAAGCTTGATTAGAAAAGTGCATAACTCACAGAATTTCATTCAACAAATATAATGAAAACATTGTGTGTTGTCACATGAGATCACAAGATAAGATGAAAGTATGTGTTGCCTCCCCAGTCAGATTCAATCTAAAATAAACAGGTGGGTGTGATTTACAGCCAGCACTTCAGACAGGAAACAGATGATCTGTGTAAAGTTTACTTCTTCATTCCTCATATTATCCAACAGATTAAGAGTTAAGATAAAAAAAAGTTTGTTTGTCCAGTTTTCTTACTGCTCCAAAAATGGTAACAGTCGAGAGATAAATCATTTAAATGACTGAACTTATATGAATGTGAACACGCTGTCTAAACCGTCTCTGTTCAGATGAGTACATCTATTCTGTGCTTTCTCTGCAGTGTCCATTTAATAAAAACGTTGAACACTCGCATCACTCCACAGCAGTCACATTGATGTTTTTGCCTGCCACAGTCTATGCTGCAGATGGAACCGCATTCATTTTGGTTTTGTTTATAAGCCTCATGTGAAAATCACCGGCTGATTTTCTGAAATAATTGGTTGAGGCCCATTATCACAAAATGGCATTTAATTTGGCCTCGTTAATTGTTCAGTCAATATTCAAGTGCCTGGTGAAGTTGCGTCACTGAAGCTTTCTGCTTGTTATTCAATACTCCACTGTTCTCTAACAAGTTAGATTTGGATCTTGTCCTCCACAATCTATTAAATACAGCCTCCATATTGATGTATATGTACTTTATAACTCAAGGGCTAGTGATATCTGTCTTATCTTTCTAAAATGAGTTGTCACTTCTGTCTCTATCTACTAGTGCTGTCTATAAAAACAAATTGGAAAATTAATCTTATTTACAGCTTTGGTGCTTTTAAACTGCTGTTTTGAATATCAGCTTCTCACGCTGTATGTATCTTTTTTTTTTCTTTCCCTTCCTTATGCAGAGTCAGCTGAGAAACCATGAAAGGGAGCATCATAGTTTTGGTGGCGACGTGGCATCCCTCACGCCCGTCTCTGAAAGTGTTTCCACAGTGGAAGAGGCTGAGCGGGTAACGGATGAAGGTAAGACAGGTTTCCACAGCAGGGGTTCTAGGACTCTCTGGGGGCCAAGACACCCTTGCTGGGAAAGAAAATTGCCCCCTTCTGAATTGTGATGAAGTATATTCTTACTAATATTTGCAGTCTTAGAACACCTCCACACCAACTGCATTTGATGCTGACTTCTAGACTTTGAATTGAACCACATTTTCGGATGTGAAAATCTCCAAGACTGGTTGTCTGGTCTGAATGAAAGAGGAGGTGGCCTTGGTTCATATACAGTGTGTAACTTTTTTTTTTTTGTTAATGTAGTTAGGGGTTTTGGGTCAGTTACTGAAATTCCTGTGAGGCTGTCGTTGTAAAAAGTAAAACAAAAAACTGAATGGAAGCTGGAAGAAGTTAAATGAAAAATCTGCAAATGTTAGGTGCATGGCCATCTATAAATGTACATTATGACAGCAGGACATAATATAATCTTATCACAGCATGAAAGCAAAACTAATCAGGCCAAATGTTTATAATAGAATAAAAATGTTGGTTCAGAGTTTCAGTTTTGAAAATACCCTGAAACAGCATCATGTGTACTTAAGGCCCGTTTCATAGTGATGAACCAAAACTTATGAAACTGTAGAGATGTTTTTTATCGGCACCAGTCTTTTTCAGAACATTTACAAAATTAACTAGATGAAGAACTTGACATTTAAGACGATCCCTCTAAATCTGACTTTCAAATGTGCTTCAACTTTAAAATGAACTTTAATGCTGTTTATTTAAATGTTTGACACAAATTTATCATCATAGAGGGTAATTTTTGTTTTGTCTTGATATTCTGTTTTGTTTTTTTTTTATGTCTGTTGAGCATGGTTTCTAACACTATATTTGAAGACATGACACATTTCTGTCTCCCATCACTGTCATATCTGTCATATTTTGTCCGTGTAGCCTGTTCGGGCTAAGCATTACTTGACCATGTCGACTAAGGCCAGTAGGTGGCCCACTGTTACCAGCATTAACCATTGTTTTTGTACATGAACTTTCCAGTGAGTATGTTTGTTTTCATTCATCTCCTCAAATAGAGTGCAGCATGCAGAAGATGTACAAGTGTGATGTGTGCGACTACACCAGCTCTACATATGTTGGGGTGCGGAACCACAGGCGGATTCACAATTCTGACAAGCCTTATCGGTGAGTTGGTTTAATCCTTCACTTTCTCTTCACTGACTCAATGTCTTCAGTTTCATTCTCTGATTACATATAATGCATTGTTTGTTAACTATTACAGTTAAAGCTTGTACGTAATTTTGTTAAGAGTATGTAACTAATTTATGCTAGGCTTTTGCTCCAAATATTATTTGGGCATTGTGTGAAAACCGTGTGTATGCTTGTTTAAGTCGTGTGGTTTAATGGGTCCTCTCATTTACGTCTACGTATTTACATGTAGAGGCTGATCTCATGAAATGGCGTTGCATGTCACACCAGCTCTTATGGCATTTTGCATGCTATACATGTGCACTTTAGAGCTTTTTCGTGTTATTCAGTGCCATTTGATTGTGTGTCAGTTTATGCTAAGATCTCCGGTTCACATAACCTGAACCCCTAACCTTCAGTGCATGGGATTTGACACAGTGTCGACATACACGTGGAAAGGTTATAATGTGTACAGATAACACACCGATTAAGTGGCATGTTCAGAGTTCAGTTGAATACAGAGTAAAATTCCCTCATTTGCCCACTCCTTGATCTTCACTTGACCCAGAAACAGAAGGGCATCCCACCCCAAAGCATTTGTTTCTGCTCCAAGGGCAAGGAAATGCAAGTTAATAAAGTGTTTAACTGCACTGTCACACCTTTTTATTTAAGACTTGTTACTGATTGAGCAGTACAGCTGATCAGACGGATGTGAAATCGCATCACTGACATTTATTACAGAAGCAGGCTGACTGATGAGAGAAGGGATCCAGGTCTGTTGGATGAAATAGTTTGGATCAGTGGGTCTGATTAAAACATCATTAACAGTGAAGTCCATTTGTTTTTCCACGAGGTGATGTGCATGGTATGAATACAGAATGCAGTTTTTATTAATTGTGCGGTTGTTTTTCCAGGCCATTTATACATATTTTCATATAGAGGGAGATTTACACCACCCGTCCACACTGCTGTGAACTCGGCTGATGACTGAGTGGTCTTATAAATGAATGGGACCATCGCTGTTTTCATGTGCATTTTGAAGCGTCATATCAGGAAAATAAAAAATAACATTAATTTCCCTAAAACTGTTCTTCTGCTTACTTGTACTTTTTTGAAACTAAGACTTAAAGCACATTAAGCTGAGGAATTAAAGTCAAATTCATGGACAAAGAAATGCCAGATTTTGATAATCCACACCATCCTTCTGCAACTCTGTCCTCTCCATCCAAAGCAAAAATAGAAATATAAAGATGGAAGATCTGACACTGTTTCATGATTTTATTGAAGAGGGAAGCTAGTGTTCAAGCTTCTGTGAGCTGTAGAGTCATGTCCATGTTGAATCTGTCAGAATATAACCGGTGATCAGCAGTTACATCTGCCAGTCGCATATTCACCCTCTCTACCTGTCTGGATGTACCTAGAATTCACCAGAAACCTGCATCATAGAGAAGAGTAGATTTTCTACAGATGACTTGATGGAATTTTTGCCCAGAGATGCTAAAGAAAACTTCTACTGTATCATACCACCACCTACCAATGACATAACAGATCCTAGTTTATTCACTCCAACCCAGAGGTCAACAATTTTATCTCTCTCCTTTTTTTTTCTTTTACATTTTTTTCCATTTCAGAAGTTCACCTCTACTTAATTAGACAATTTTATAGAAACACAACTTCTACTTAAATGGATAAATACAAAGTCCAAACAATGAAAAGACTGCACAGACCATTTTACTGACAGAAACAGACTTTATTTTCAATCAATGCAGTAGTTGACAAGTGATCAATGAGACGGTTATTATTATAATAAATAATCTGGTTTACCAATGTTTTTATTTTATTTTTTTAAAGAAAAAAATATTTTTTTCGCTAGCTATGATAGTAAACTCAGTTTCTTTGCGTTTTGGATTAAACGGCATTTGAGGATTGCCATGTTGTCCACCATTTTCTGTCATTTTATTCACCAAACAGTCCAGTGATTAAACAAGAATATAATCAACAAATTGATCATCAGTAGAATAATATTTAACTGCAACCCTACTTACCGTGAAAGAGGCACACATATCTTATTTGTCTTTCTGCTATTCTTTGTATATCATTAGAGGGTTAAGTCTATAGGCCCTGTCACATCTTGACCATTTAGCGAGCATATGCTGACATATGACAAATTAGGCGAATATGCTGGTGGACGTCCAATACGTTATGGGTAAATTTTGTTTAAGTTAAGAACACGCAGGAATAGGTCGTAGCACAGCGAGGCCGTTGTATGTCTCACGCATGGGTAATAAGTTATGCGATCGTGACACACGTTACTTGTAAGTTACTCATAAGTCAAAATACGTCGAGATAATGTCCAGTGCATCCAAAACATATTTCTAAGCTATGAGTAATGTGCTTTGAACCTATGTGTAACTTACGTTGAACTTATCTTCAACTCATATTGATGTATATAGACGTGTTTGATGTGTTCTGGACGACCTCTTTTCACCTCTTCCAGAAAGCGTTTCAGCACCACCACCACCCGGACAGCGACCGGACTTTGTTGTGCAGCAGAAGATAATTCCTGTAATACCTAATATCAATACAAACATCAAATTTAGAATTACATTTTAAAAACTAACAAACTAAACATACACTAAATTTAAATGAAATGCTCATTATTAATGTTTCAAAGCCACAGGTAGCCACAGCAGAGAGATGAAAGAGCACAGGAGGCAAAACTCCTGCACAGTACACACACATCTGAGTGCTGCAACACAACAAACAAGCCAGGATCAGACATGAACTTTAATTACTATACTTAATAGATATATTGACCCACAGGAAGGGTAATGGTATGAGATACGAGGACCTGAATTAATCAGAGATTCTGCAAACTACTCAGAGTGCGTCCAGAAAGGTGACTTTGAATTCTAGATTAAAAGAAGTCAGAGTCAAACTCCTCTGTAAACTGTGAAGTTATGTTCTTATTAACATATGCCGTTTATGTAGCTGTGATGACAATGTATGAAAGGGAATGTTCTTAATCTCTGTACTAATTCATGTTTAGGTTAGTTTGGTTTAATTTAGTGTTTTCAGTCATGCGTTACAAACTATAAATCAACTTAACAGACTTTTAAAGTGGTTATTCAGCATCAAGTCTCTTTAGTTGTAAGAGTTAATTTATACAATAAGTATCTACTGTATGATCTCTGTTTATTTTATACTTGTGCTTTAATTGTTTTTTTTTTTTTTTTCAGTTTATTTAAGTGTACAGTGATTATTGGTATCTTATTATTTTAGATGGTATTTTATTTTACAGTTGTAGTTCCTGTTTTCCTTAAAGGGGTCATATTTTGCTAAACCCACTTTTATTAGTCTTTGGTTGGACCTTAATGGTTCCAAAAGTTTTAATTTGAACCCTCCAGATGCTGCCAAGCTATCTTTATATTCATTTTTGGCAAAAATCGGGTGGGTTTCTACAACCCGTTTTAATTCGTTCTTAATTTGTTTTGGCTGTAATTAGTTATGTCACAACATTTGCACATATAAGGTCAAGACTTCTGAGGAACATTTCTCTGAGTACGCTATTGTCAGCAGCAGCAGTTGTAGTCCATATTGAAAATATGCCCAAACTTTGAGCCGATTACCTAAAATGTTCAGTTGTTGGTTGTATTAATGAACACAAGTGGCTGAACAGGACAGAAAGCACGGTCAGCAACCTGGAGGGGGTGGGGCATGAAGTGGCTGGTGTGTTTGAAGGGGCCAGCGCTCAAAACCACCTTTCTGGTGTCATAACTCAGAAATAGGGTTGAAGATGGACCTGTGGAGTTGAATTAATGAAGAATTCAGACCCAAGCATAGCATTTACAGTTTACGTAGACCACAGGGAAATGTTTGAAAAAGCATAATTCCATTTTTAAAAAAAAAAAAGCAAAATATCACTCCTTTAAAATGTCTTTTCTCATACTCTTGCCCTTAAACTTCATCTAACATAAGGCATACCTGCTGTTTTATAGAGATCCTTTAGGTGGCAGTATAAACTCATCGATGCCCAGGTCAGACAGACTCCCATACTCTTGATAGGTACTTTGTGTTAACACATATCACTGCAGTGAGGCAGGAACATCAGCTTAATTTTTTAGCATTTGCCTGAGCTCTAAGGTTAATGCATACCCATCAGAGTTAGACTTTATACAAACTCACAAACACATTGAATATTCACACCTGTACCTGGATTTATGCTAAGTGTTTTTTAGTTTTTGCACCCCGAGGTGGGTCACACAGATGTTGGTATTTAAAAAATGCAGCTGTTTTGACTCCAGACCAGAACACCGATTGAAATGTTTTGAGAATTGTCTGTTTGATTCATTAACAGGAGAGTCCTAATCAAAGTGAATCATGAGGCCAATGAAGATTCACACTAATTAGAATACCTTCTTTCTCCGTACATTACCCTCTTTGCGGTCCTGCTTCCAGCTTTGGAAAAGGTCAGGTAGAATCTAACTGCTGCTTACATCAGTCGTGTGAGATAGATGTGTGTATGTACAAATGCTGTCTATATGCACACTGTGCTTGTATTTGTTAGCTTTCACTTGCTCTCTAATGCAGGAACATCAGTTTTAGGAGTACAAATTGTTGCACAGACACACACCTGAATGGATTTTTGTACTATATATCAGAAATGTAGTTTGTGTTAATGACCGTGACATACTTCACGCTGTCTCGGTTGTCTACTCCTGATTATTTGCTATGAAGAAAGGTGCTGACTTGAAGCTTTATTTGCAAGGCAGAAAGATAAGGACCAGGTTACACTTAACTGCTCCTTGTCTGAATATAAATACTGCTTGAGAGTCAGTGTTGTAGGACATACACACCATATTGCATTCACTGGGTTATTCTGCAAAAAAAGCACCAAAATTTCCAACATTCGTCTCGCTGCTGGGTTTTTAAATTTTATGACTTGTACACCCTTTCTTTGTGCATAGCATCTTCAGGTGTGATTACATCATCCTAAACTCACGAACCACTATGTGTCACTGCATACCCGCAGCTGTGAGAACCATGTACAGCAGTGTTAGAAAGTTTCTGGCTCTGTTGGTATTTGTTTTTTTGCATAAATATGATTCAAAAGCAAGAGTAGTTTCTCAAAAATATAAAAAGTGAATTAAACAAATAAGACAAAATATAAAACTCATTGAGTTTTTTGTGCAAAAATTATACAAATTAAAATATATGTTATATGTCTGTGCTAAAAGTATTTGAACCTGTGCCTTCAGTACTGAAGTAACTTTTATTCTAGTGATCAAAAGTTTATTCACAATCTCAAAAGTGAAAAAGTTGAGAGATTCTGAAAAAACAACTGAATTTCATTTGTATATATGGGCAACATGGGGGTGCAGTGGTAAGCACCATCTCCTCACAGCAAGAAGGTCCTGGGTTTGATTCCAACATCAGCCGATGGGGCAGACCTTTGTGTGTGGCACTTTCTCCCCATGTTTGTGTGGGTTCTCTCCGGGTACTCTGACTTCATCCCACCATCCAGAGACATACACTAATAGGTTAATTGCTTAATCTAAATTCCCCATAGGTGTGAGTGTGAGAGTAGTCACTTTTCCATTGGACATATGCACAAAACTTTATAGATATTTACTAAATGTACAAAAAACAGAAGTGCATAATGTCTGTTTTTCCATTAAATCACTAATGCGATGATTTGTTTATTATCACGAGATGACACGAGAAGTCATGCCATAAACAGGATGACAAACATTTATATCATGTTGATTTACAGATATATTCATTATTATTATCTATTACCCCTCTATCTAGTACTAAACTAACTTGTCGTAACAACTTCTTCACTGCTTGTAACATCCGTCAACATTCGTTTTTTTGTTTGTTTGTTTTATTCACCTGATTCTAGTTGAGGAAAAAGGTCTTTCCGTTGCTGTTTTGGTTGATATACCATTTGCACTACCCCAAAAAACCGCCTCTGGCCAGCGCAAAAACTTTAAATTGAAAAATGAGAGTTTTGGCGAAGTTGTCGTTTTTCGATTAGGTAAATTTGTATGCGCAAGTTATATTCGCTCAATTTGAGTCAATGGAAAAACAACTAGAGATTGGTTGGTCTCTGTATATCAGCCCATGATGAATTGGTGAGATGCGTCCAGGGTGAACCCCACCTTTGCCCATCGGTGGCTGGGATAGGCTCCAGCACCCCATCAACCCTCTCAAGGACAAAGCTGCTCAGAAGATGAATGAATGAATGTAAATATATGTCCAGTCCTCACACCAAGCTGCAACACATTATAAAACAATGAACAAAAGGTAGTTTAGGACTTAAATTACCTAAATATTGTTCATTCAAAGTAATGAATGAACAATGTGATCTGTAATGGGTGATGTGTACATTTGAGCGTAATCAGAACTTGGAAAAAAAAAAGCATTTTAAAAGGTTGAGTCCTTTAGGAGTGAAAATGGGCTGAGGAACACTAATTTTTGTGAGAAAAATACTGAAATCTAAAACCATGAGGAAAGGAAATGACATTGATATTTCAGTAACTATGGTGCAGAACAGAATTAAATGATTCAAGGAATCTGCAAGTATTTTAGTTTGTAAAGGGCAAGGATTCTGTTTTAAGCTGAATACAGTGATCCCTGATTTCTCAGGCGAGAACCATCATTCATCTAAACCTGATTGACCTACGTGGGCTCAACGTTACTGTGGTAAACCTATGTAAAGCACTACAATAGAGTTATAGCTACAAATGACAGTTCAGACTGTACTGGGCCAGAAGGAAGCCTTGTGTTAACTGTAAGGTGTTGTCATCCTCACTGATGTCACTGGCATCTGGAGTGGACCATCACTCAGTGGACTGCGTGTAGACCAATCAGAATCCAGGTCTTTTTTTCTTTTTTCTTTTTTTTTTTTTTAAGAAAAAGAAGAAATGGATGTCATGTGCTCCAGACTGTCACCAGCCAGGATCTGTCATGGTCTGGTGTTGTGTCACTGTCCCTGGCAAAGGTCATTTGCACGTGTGTGATTCTGAAATGTGCATTGACATTTCAGAGCAACATATGCTGCCTTGAAGACGACAGCTTTTCCTTGGACACCTGTGCATGTTGCAACACAATGACTCCAAACTGTATTATCCAGGTATTAGAGAGGCCTGGCTGAGGAAGAGGAGGGTCTACGGTAGAGAATGTGTGAACCATCTTTAAACACAAAATATGACGACAACAGATCATGTGCTATTATACACGAAGAATTTTGACAAAACACTTCATTGTATGGTGTCTTCAATCCCTGAATGTTAACATTATAAAATGGAAAAAAGCTTTACCTTTCCACCTTCAGTTGCAAACTGAATGAAAGGCATGGATGTGGGTCAGTGTATCTTTTGGTAATTGGATTTTCTTTTCAGAAACAAAAGAAAAATTAGTGGTTAATTGATTTTCGTTTTAAAATAGAATTAAAATGGAATTTCAATGCGTTTTTCTTTTTCAGTGTCAAAACAGATAAACCAAATTTAAAAAACAGATTGATTCTCATTTTCTCTGTCTGATTACAGAAAAGAAAGTTACTACCTGACAGAAACGGAAAAACTGACCAAAAACAGCTGTTTTTTTTTCCTTTTCTGAGACCGGATGTCATCTTTAAGGAAAGAGCGCTAATGCGTAGGTCACAAAGATTTTTACGAACAATGGGTTTGTCCAAATCTTCCAGTTCGTACAAAATCTGGACATTGTACCGTATACATGCTCCCTCCACGAATGTCTACAAACTCCAAATTTGTGATCTAGGCAGTGGCGCACTTTCCTTGAAAATGACATCTGGTTTGAGAAAATTAAAAAACAGCCGTTTTTGGTCTGTTTTTCCATTTCCGTCAGGTAGTAACTTTCTTTTCTGTAATCAGACAGAGAAAACGAGAATCAATCTATTTTTTAAATTTGGTTTATCTGTTTTGACACTGAAAAAGAAAAACGCCTTGAAATTCAATTTTGATTCTTCTATTTTAAAATGAAAATCAATTAACCACTAGTTTTTTTTCTTGTCTCTGAAAAGAAAATCCAATTACCAAAAGATACACTGACTGATATGTATTCAGAAATAAAATTTAACCTTTATTTAACCAGTTAATTGAGGACTGATTCTCACTTCCAATAATGACCAGACCAAAAACAAATGACAAGATAAAACGTGAAATATTGTGTTCATAGTGTCTGTAAAGAAATACCAGTCAAATTATATTTTAATATCACTTCTTTCATTTTTGATTAGCATTTTCTCTTGCGTCTTTGTCTTGGTTGTAGTATTTAACCTTTTATTCAATCAGGAAAAGCCTTGCTGAGATTTATAATCTCTTCTACAGACAAGAGTAAAGTAGTTACTGCTTTTCTAAAATAATTAAATTAGGCTTTCTAAGATTTCAAGCTGAAATGCAGCACACATAAAACAGCAGGTGATTGTTAAGCTGCCTTGTTTAATCACCAACTGTGTTCAGATGGCAGTTATCTGCACAAAATTCCTCAGAGAAATGGTTGTTTTTGAAACTGTGGCCTCTGCATTAGTTGGCGTTTTGTCGTCTCAGTCTGTTGTAATGCAGCGTGAAGAGCCTCGAGTGGAGCGTAGCCTCCATCCTTGTGTAGAATTTGCCTCTGAGCTACCAAAACTCTAGTTTCATCTCCCAACTACGGTATCAAAACTGCAACAATGTTCACAATGTTGCACTATATTTTGTTTTTCTTTGAGCAGTTTTCTCTCTTCTCAACTCTGAATCTTTTATCTGTCTTCTGGCTACAATTGGAGACGAACCCCGCTCTACCTCATAGTTTTCTAATGTCACACCTGTGTTTTGTTTTTTTTTTTTCTTTTTCTGTCTGCCAGGTGTTGCAGCTGTGACTTCGCCACCACCAACATGAACAGTTTAAAGAGCCATATGAGGAGGCACCCTCAGGAGCACCAGGCCGTGCAGCTGTTAGAACAGTACAGGTGAGAAACATCACGTATGCATCTGGAACAGAAAAAGATGACAACAATGACCGCTGGGGTTGGGGGAGGGGGCATCTGAGTCTGGAGATATGTATGACAACACAACTGCACCCTGGAGACGTAGAAAAATGGTTCCAGTTTGCAAGTCAGTGGGTATGAACACTGTTCTAAAAATGTAAATTGCCAGTGAGGTGCTGATTGCTGATTTGAGCCGGAGTTGTCTGGTAATTACACGGCTCTCCACTCCATATCGTATACAGTCGTCAAACTCGAGCTGAAATAAACCAAATGGCATCATCAGGGTTCTTGTGAGACTTTGCATCTTGTTTTTATGGGCAGTGTTTAAAATGGAGTGCACCTTGGATAAACTGCATCTCTTATCTGATTGATGGTTCTGTTTTCCTGTTTTGACATGAATATATTTCAGAAGGTGGCCGTTGTATTTATTAGTCAAAAGTTCCAATATACAAATGTGCCTTAAAATTCAACTTTCAGGTCCACTGTTTTCTGGTTTTATGAATAAAGTTCAAAGGAAACTCGTAATGAGGCAATATCTGCAAAAATCTTCTTAAGTTACAAAAAATGAACAGAAATTCAGAAGAAAGATAAATCATTTTCACATTTCTCTTAAAAACATAAACTTTAAAAAAAAAACCAATGTCATCACCAAAAGGAGTCGTCTCGCAGGTCATACGGATGTTGTGTTATGAAATCTGTCCCGTCAGCCAAGACGAAGTTGTACCAGCATCAGCTTAAACCAGTTTTGCTGTTTTTTTTTTTTTCTTCTGAACATCTGTGGCTGAACCTGAGCTTTGGTTCCAAACGTATAAACACGTTTCCTCAGTTGAGGGTTTGGTCCATTTTGGATTGTTGCAGAACCATCTCCCTCTCACTTGCCTTCACCAAACTGCACAGTAACACAATACGGAGTTGCACATTACTTTGTTTCGGTGTAAGTTTGAACACTTCTTCTAGCAGCAGAAGAGCACAGTATGCGACACAAATGCATCAACACCTGTTAACGTAATAAACCGTGTTAGCTGAAGCTGTTTACTGCTAAGCTCTGATCTTGTTCATGCCTCATTTTTTTTCTATGTTACAGTTATTTATCTTTCATCTCTTCAGTTCTGGGTCCTTGATGCACAAAGCTGAAAGTAATTATTCTGTGATCTGACTCTTCATTTGTAGAAATTCACATTTTTAACACCGCTGTTGTCAAAGTTGCAATAGCTGTCCAAATTTGTAATTTTTTTCATATGCACTACCTTGATTGTTCTTCCTTCTGTGAAATCACACATTGTGCTGTATTTTCTTCAAAAATGCCTTCAGATGTTTTCAACTGTCCAACTGTTTTTCACATCCATTTACATTTTAAAATTAAGTTTCTAGGCCATTTTCTTCTAAATTAATGATCTGTGGTTATTAACCTGCATGTTACGTCTTCCCTGACAGACATATTCCAAGATGATAATGTCAGGGTTCATCAGGCTCTAAGTATGAGTTAGTTTTTCAGGGAGCATGTGACATCATTCACATACATGGATTGGCCACCACAGAGCCCAGACCTGAACCCCGCTGAGAATCTTTGGGATGGGATAGAGTGGAATTTACGGGATCAGAATCTGATTGTCCTGATCAGTACAAAATACTGGCCAAAAATGAATGCAGCTGTAGATAGAAATAAATCTGCCTGATTATCAGTTTATTGAAATAATGCCACAGTAGGTAGGTGCCGTTATCAAAACTAAAGGTAGACCAACAGTCATATGGCACAGCCCTGTTGTCTGTTGTTTCTTAGAGTGAGTCTGGTTTTATATATGTATTAAAATCACCTGTTGCCTCAAAGTATTATATTTTCCTGGTGGCATCATGAAGTAGACGGCAGATAAAAATACCATCAGGTAGGGCAGTGTCCCATGTCAGAATTATGGATTTTCTCTGTGTAAAGATTAAATCGCAAATATAGAATTCAGTATTTTACTCAAAACTTCAGATAGATTTATTCAGAGAACACTGCAGAAACAGTACATTTTTTTGTATGCCCTTTATAAAATTTAAAATATGGGTTGTTTTCTGTCGGGCCTTTCTCGTGTCCATCCTGTTGAATCCGCTGTCATCCAAAGGAGCCCCTCGGTTTTGCGTTTGATATTTGCAACCCTTACGAGGTTGTGTTTCATATCTTAAAGAGGTGATGCGTAATTATTTTTGACTCTGAGAAATGACTTCACCGGTCTCCTGTTAATCCTACTTCCTCCCTCTCCACTTTTTGTCTGCGTCTCTCAAGCTCAGTCTCCTTCGACGCGCCTTAAGTCAGGATGATTCCTCATGATAGAAAGTAGGAGAAGGATTAGTCGAACTCCAGTACGCATATTAAATCAACGTAGACTTGATCCGCTCTTACTGTATAGCTCATCCAGCCTCCTTTACTCTTCTTAAGGTTTTTTTTTTCTTTTTCATTTCTTCTTTCCTCGTTCCCAGGTGCTCTCTGTGCGGCTATGTGTGCAGTCATCCCCCATCACTCAAATCCCACATGTGGAAACACGCCGGGGACCAGAACTACAACTACGAGCAAGTTAACAAAGCTATTAATGAGGCCATCTCCCAAAGCAGCCGGTAAACACACAAGCCTAGTACAGTGCTTCTGTAATTGATTTCTTCCAAGTTTCATTTCTTTGTCGCACACAGGATTTTCTAATAATTCACCAAGTGCACATACTTTCAATGTTTTGAAGAATGTATATGTGGTATTTCTACTTTCAAGTATTTTCAAAAAATGACCTAAAAGTATCAGTTTTTAGAATAGTGCTCTGAAGTCAGGCCCAGTCGGCACCTCATTTATTGGATTTTTAGAGATATATTCTGAATCTGTTCATACCCACGGACTAGTGGGTTTATGTGGCCACTAGAGGGAGTAGTGAGTCACTCTGCTGGTCTCCAATGATGTGGACAAGTAAGCCACAAGACCTTCGACAAAAGTATCAGAAAGTGACCAGATGGACTGAGAACCACTAAGAAACTACTTTTAGATTCAAAGAAAGTAAAGCAATAAAAGCTAGAAAAAATGTTATTTTCACCACTGGACAGAGCTCTAAATAAAAAGAATAGGATTTGATGACGAAACTGCAGCATTTCTTCTACACGGGTGAGTTTGATTAGAAGGCTTACAAAGGTATAAAGTTATTATGTTATTATCTTTGCTAAGTTGCCATTTGTTGCTCTGCGGTTCAGGCTAAACTGTGACAGTTCTGACTTTGTTTGGACGACTCCAAACAGATCTTTAGTGCAGTTACTGACAACGCAAACCATACTGAAAACAGAGGTGATTTATGGTTTTACTGTGGCTGTTTTCTGTCTAAAAACAGAGCTAAGCTAACAGAGCTATAATGTAAACTATCGGCACATGAAGATTGTAAGATTGTCAAAATAATAGGCTATGAGTTGTAGTTTGAAGAAGAAAACCCGATGAGACCATAATGCAGATGTGCGTAAACAACAAGTTTTATACTTTATTCCGCGAGTGATACAGTTTGTGAATACATAATGTTGATTCTGTGGTGCTTTTGGTAGTCCTAAGCATGTTCTGGTACCAGATTTCCCCCTACTGCTGAGAGTTTGGAAGGTCAGTACTACATATAATGCCTTTAAACATAATTTCAGAGAAGCACCTGAGTTTTCATTGTGTGTGGAACCTGCAGGTTTGTAGATGAGGCTTAACATTTCATAGATGAAATGAATTGTGTGTCTTTTTTTGTTTGAAAATAAATACTTTATGTACAGTGGTGGAAAATAGTTTTTGTGGACACCGCATGCATTTGTGATATATCGCAGTAAGAATCACTCTGAAGCCAAGTATTGTTCCATTCTTTAAACCCACATGCTCCCTTCTGCATGTGCGCTTTTCTGTCAAGGTCAAAAGTGGATGTTTCAGTAAAATAATGAAGCGCATCCAGGTCGGGACATGTTGAAACAATAAACACAAAATAATTTGTTTTTGTTTTTGTCTGTCTGATGCAGCTACACCTTTTGAAACTCAAAAAAGATTTTCTGCAAAAATTTCATCATAATATTTGTGATTGGGTAAAATTTTAAGTGTTGCCAAAAGCTTTTTCCACTACGCTATGAAATGTTAGAATTCCACAACTCAAATTTTTGTTTAACAGTAGAGGCACGTTTCTCATCCAGTGTTTTACTCACTCTCTCTCTTCACTGCTTCATTTCCCTCAGTGCTCCTCCGAAGTTGTCAGTGGTGCTGGAGTCGGTGTCAGAGCGACCCTCTGCGACCCAGCACTCGAAGGACAAAGCCAAGGGCTCGACGGAGCCGCTGCCGACCCCGTCATCGACCGCTGCAGCCGGACTAGCCGTGGACGTCTCAGCAGGTTCCACACCCGCCGCAGACCTACCGCAGGGGTCCGGTGAATCTCCGAGTCCACGGGGGAAGGATGCGGCCCAGCTCCAGCAGCCTCGCACTGGACAGGCGGCCCCCGTCGCAGGCCCCGGCATGGAGTACTGCGTGCTCCTCTTCTGCTGCTGCATCTGCGGCTTCGAATCCACGAGCAAAGAGCGACTGATGGAGCACATGAAGGAGCACGAGGGAGACATCATCAGCATCATCCTGAACAAGGAACAGCAGCAGCAGCAGCCTGAACCACATCCAGGTCTCCAAACAGCAGAGTGAGACCTGCCCCCGTCCTCTTTATACCACCTGGCCCTTCTGCTACCCACAAAAGTGTTTCAGTATGATTCTTTACCTCGAGGTGGTTATAGTGGATACCATGGTGTTACCATTTCACGTCTGGTTAGGTTTCTCGTCAACTTATCGAATGTTTTTCCAGCCCGGCCTGTAGTGGTGTCATTGGGCTGTAAAATACCACAGACTCCCTTCGGACAGGTATGAGAAATGAGAGTCATTTCCTTGTAAAGGAATGTCAAAAAAAAAAAAAGTCAAATCCAGCTGATGGCATTTGGAATCTGAGGACATTACTATTATCCGTTAATGTCTGTGTCAAACAGTTTGACATTAAAAAGCGACACAAATACGTCTGTAGGGAAGCGGCACCAACTTCAAGGGACAATTCTGAGCTCTGGCCCAAGTTTTCGCTTTGTACAGGGACAAGTTTATACCTCACAGAAACCACACAAGCCCTCATTTGACACCATAAGAGATTCACATTTTTTCCAGTATAATTCACAGAACGACCATAAGGCAGCTCTTTATTGCTACTGTAATATTTAATGTATTTAATCTGACCCGGTGGAGGCTCGAGCCAAGCTAAGGTTTAGGAGGTACGTGTGCAAACTCACCAATGCCTAAAGGCACGCATCACAGCTTGAAAAGGACTGAATATTTATCCGTTTTTGTATGCATGTTAGGTTCCGTTATGCCAAGTAAAATAAGGCAGTTGTTGATTACTTGCTATATTTCTCTTGTTTGTTCACGTAATTGTAATATTTTTTTAATTGTTCGGGTCATTTATGAATTAGCGCCTTTAGGGGGGAAAGAAAATGTTTTGTTTTTTTTTTTTTTTTTTTGTCAGAGATTGGAGTGAAAGGTGACCAGAGGAAAGTAGAGACTTGTCTGTGTGCATGTAACCGGTGTGGTTCAGGGTTAAGTTGATGAATGGAATGATAAAAAGGGAAGTTAACATAGGAAATCAGTCCTTGGGCTGATATTTTAATCGAATGGTGCCTAGATATTGGAAAGCAGGAATCAGGAGCGCCTGTTTTTGCTTGTGACTGTGGTGCTAGGCTCACTTTAAGACTTTATTAGCAAGTCATTAAAAGGTAAAATGTGTTTTTATAACCCACACAATTTATGTTGTATATAGCACGATTTTTATATTAATCTTTACTGTTTTTTTTTTTTTTGTCCGTGATTTTTAAAACCTTTCTAGTGTCAAATCCAGCCTGAAATGACCCAGCTTAAAAAAAGGACGTGGACATTGAAACAAAGTTTGTACGCAGTTTGTGACACATTTTTGAGGTTTCTCGGTGTAGTCTTCCCAGGAACCTCCCATGTGATTCCATGTAACTGACAGGAAGCAAGAGCGCAACATAATTACTGCACTTCTGATCTGAAAACACCACTCAGCACTATGTAATAGCGATAAAACTCAAACTTGGATCAATTTTGGCCTCATGTTTACCGTGATGGATTGTCTTTTTCATAGAAGACGGCAGCAAACATGTTTCTCTGAGGGGAGGGAAAAACATGAGCTGTAAACGATATTGACTGCGTGCAGAAATCACCTGGAAGAATGTAAGGGCATGGACTACAGGCACAAACCGAACTATCCGTCACTTAGATGCATATGCAGCAACCAAAATATGTTTCGCACTTTAAAGTTTGAGCGTCAAACAAATGTGCCATTCAACAAAAAAAAAAAACTAACAAAAAAAAACAAACGTTGATTACCAGAGAGCCTTACTGAGAACATTCCTCTTTCTGCTACAGTCCTGCCCGGAAACCATCAAGTTGAATAAAAAAAAAAAATGAGCAGAAATTAAAAATTATTCAAGATTACGATCGTTCTTTTAACACTCAATAACAAGGTTTCACTTCAGCCAGTATCTCATGCAGAACATAGTCCCTTCATTTCATCAGTATGCCATCCCTTTCTTATATCCGCACAGACAGAGGATGAGGAAATTAAGATAAAATGGAATATCCATTATTCATGCCCCCCTGCCTTACATAACAGCTTGAAATTGTGTCTGCACGTGTGCGGGAGCGTAGTGGATACAACAAAATTAAATCTCTCTCAAAGACCTGTTACCTGGCATCAACTTCTCATTATCACAGCACATAATTATCGTCTGACTTTTAATTTACAACTCCGCTTGGATGAATTAAGGAAGACTCTGACAGGTCTGAACTATACAAAAAAAAAAAAAAGACAGACAGAGGGGTATCCTTCCAGTGTGATTAACTTGACACAACTTTAAATGAGTTGAGGACTACAACAGTCAGTTCTAGATTCTAGTTCTGTTCTCGTGCAGATGTAGTTTTAGGGAGTAAAATAATTTTTTGGGCCGGACTTCGCACTTTTATTAAGAATTTGCAGATGTACATATTGGGTCTAATTTGGGCTTTCCTTCGACTTTTCCTTCACATTAAGACGTCAGAATCAGAAGACTTTATTTTCATCGTATGATTGAGTGAAGGCACAGGGTTGATCCAGTTAAAAAATATAAAACATATGGACAAGACATAAAAACCAAAAAAGTCAAGATCTAGTAACATCACCAGCTTGTGTGTATTTTCAAGAAAAATTACAACTGTACTAATATTATCAATGCAGCGTCATGTTATCTATCCATCTAACAGTGTAACACCAGCATCTGATGAGTATATTTCAAGTAAAACAAGTATTACATGTCAAGAGTTACTTGTCTTTTTTGTCAGACAGATAAATAAAGTAGATTTTTACCTTTACATGTTTCGGCTATACCTGTAGCCTTCCTCAGGAATCCAGCTGTTTTATCCAGGAGCAGACAACAGGGGTCGACTATGCCCCCTGTTGTCTGGAGGACAGCGTCCCAGGTGTGGGATAAGGTGCTAGATCCCTCATCCCTGTTCATCTGACTGATCTCATGAAATCGCATTGTATGTCACGCCAGTTCTTACAGCATTTGACTTGCTAGACATACGTATTTTCATCGTTTTCATGTGTTAATTCAGCGCCATTTGATCGCGTGTCGGTGTACGCCAAGATCTCCACTTTACATATCCGTAACTGCTAACCCTAACAGCTAATCGTGTGGTATTGTACGCAGCGTGAACATACACGCGGAAAGTTTAGAATGCGTACAGATAACGCGCTAATGAAAAGTGGCTCGTTATCTGTACACAATTCATGATATCATGTTGTGTTCATGGTCCTCGGGGCTCGTTTTTTGGTCTCAGTGACCTCCCTGTTGCAGCGGTGGTATCGGGGCATGGTCGACCCCTGTTGTCTGGCATTCCTGGATAAAACAGCTGACCAGACACATCACAGTAACATCGTGACCCTTCTGAGGAACGTTACAGGTTGGAGTCGAAACATGTAAAGGTAAAAAAAAAAAAAAAGTTAAAAATCTGACAAAAAAAGAAGGTAATCTTTGTATTTTCAGTAGACAATACAAAACCGATCGGACAGGTATTGCATGTGTATAAATAGGTGTAATTGGATTACAATGCACTTTTATCTTAATCCCAGACAAAAAAAAAAAAAACAGTTAAAAATAATACAAAATAAAGTACCTGCAGTCAGATGAGCCATGTTAACAGCAGGTTTATACAGTTTTGGTCATTTCCCCTGGTGCTAACTGTATGTAGGGCAAGTGGGATTTTAAGCTGGTTTATTATCCCATTGTGTCACCGATTACTTAAGTGTGTCAGCAGATACCAAGTGTGAAAGTAGCATTTAAGAAAAGGAAACATCAAAGTCTGTGTTTCCCACTTGGAGAGAGTGCTCATCTTCCCGGTTGATGAACTTTTACTTTTCCCAGATCAGTTTTAACTTATACCACGACTTCTTAAACCAGATTAGGTGCCAAATTATTATCATTATTATCATTATTATTATTATCATTTATTAGGCAAAAGCATCAGTTAGTCGTAGTCCTTGTTTGTGCCTTTTAGTTGAAGGTATCCCGTCGTACGCATCTTAAATTGAGACTGTTGACTTCTCTGCCAAAGCTTCTGTCAGAACTCTTCATATTAAATGGATGGAATTTCATTTTTATTGGCCAGTTGGTGCGAGAAGTGAGTTTAACAATGTATCAAACTACATGATTGTGACAATTCTGGGTCTCCCACAAGCACCTCAGCATGTTTTCTAAAACAGGCAATTTTAGTAACCCTCACTACTTTACGGGTCTTGTATTTTCCAAGTGGTTTCCTGGGAATTTTCTTGCTTATTTCTTGAAAATTAACAGATATTCAGCTGGTAAATGCTGTCAAGATATCTCCCAGGCGCATGGTTGTATCTGAAAACTCCTTTTTCTACAAACCACCGTCTGATATTGGCATCTGTTTAGTATTATTTTTAGCTTGTTATAACGCTTTTTATGTTTTTGTTTTGTCCTCAATTTCCTTTAACACAAAAATGCATTAGCTGTTTTTGTAAACAAACAAAAAAAAATCAGTTAATGAATACCAGCAAGTTTTTAAGAGAATGTGATACAAGTTTCCAGGAAATCGCTTGGTAAAAACATGTAAAACAAAGAATTACTACAACTTTTTATGGAAAAACTATATAAACAAACCGAGTATGTAACACAGCCCATTAAATTTAAGAAATCGGAAATGAATTCTTTTATACTTGATACTGTAGGATACTCCAAACTTGTACATAATGTAGATGAATACTGTAGAAGCGTAAAAACGGACTTTTTTTTAAGATAAAATCTATTTTCAATTATCTTGTGAAACAAAAAACAAAAAAAAAAAAAGTAATAGAGACAAAAAGATCTGGTTTTAGGTTTTGGATCTGTTCTTATTTACTCTGAGGGAACTGACGGTTTTTAAGCGAAACACAGTAAAACTATTTAAACCAAAGGAGGTGGAGAGGATAAAACACCTCTGTCCTGATCAGTGTATGTTTGCTCATTCAGTTTTTTAACGGCGGTTAAACACAGACTCGTGACACTCACTTTATGTTTATTTATTTTCAGAACATCATAGGCAGTATTATGTCACTACTTTGTCATTGTATTTTTGGTAATAAAGACTGAATAATAAGAAACTGCTTTTTGTCTCGGTTCATGTCGCGTGTCCCGTTGGTCTGATTTAACCCATAAAAACCCAAACACGCACTGGCAAACAAAAGCATCTGCTGATCTAAACTGTTTAATACATGTTGATCCATTAATTGTATTAACACATGTAAATATTTGGTGTAAAATGCAGTTTGTCTAGTTCGTGGTCAACCTTGATTCACCAGTAAAACCCATGGAGTTGGATCAGTGACAGTGGATGGAGACACTTGGTTTTACGTTCAATGACTGATATATTTGCTGAAAAAGCCATGTTTTCTTCAGTTTTCTCTGTTTTTATACGATAAGCTTTGAATTTACTGTGAGTTTCATGAGCATCTAAATTAAATGTTGGAAATTAAATACAGGAAAATACACGATTTACGGCAAAAATTGCAAAATACAGAGGATAACGTTATAATAAATGGTGATAAATCACTTATGAAAGATTAAATAGAGAGAAAATCCATTTGATAGCTGCCACAAAAGTAGCACCGAGTCTTTACGGGTTAAAGTGGAAGTACAAAGAGGAAATGAAAACACTTTGCATATTGTGGACTTTCAAATATGTGTACTCGCTAAAGTAATTTGAGGTGTTAAATGGAAGTGCTGAGTGAAGGGGGGGGGACAGAAAGGAGTTGGATTCAAGTAAAACTTAGCACTGAAAGGAACTGATGTTAGAGTGTGTTGAAGTGGAAATACTGATTGAAATGACGTGTATGCTGGGTAAAGTACTGAAAGCAGATGAGGGGAATTAAAAAATAAAACTCTTGAAAGTGTCAACCGCCTTTAAGTTTAGTTCCAGGTAAAAAAAAAAAAGACAAAAAAAAGTGCAAACTTCTTTATTGATGGTTGATGTTTGTCATGTTTTGAGAATAATTCATTTTAGATTATACAGGGGGGCCCCAAAAGTTTGACATCATTTCATCACCTAGTAGTTTGTTTCAAATTAGTTTGCTCTTTTTGTTCAGAAAAGTGTCATCATTTTTATCGTTCTGCTTTCAAGAATACACGTGCCGTTTGCTGCAGCAGAAAAGGCGTTGCGTGTACTGAAATGCGCCCAAACTCAGTCAAACGTGAATGTGCAGCGTGAATCCCACCACTGCCCACATGCAGAGGAACGCAGGAAGAAAATCACTGAGGCTCTGGAGAACGTTACACACAACATGCTGCAGCGAGTGTGGCAGGAACTCCACTGCCGACTTGACGTGTTAATTCAAGTAAAGATTACGATGACAATACGTATTTTATTTATTTATTTATTTACAAGTGGGAGTAGCCTCCATGATCCATTGGTTTTTGGAGCGCCGACATGAATCGACGTTGCAGAAAAGGATGTTTCCGTGTTCACTACGGCGCCTCCCAACGTCCACATGGGTCATATCTAGTGACGATGAAAAGCCCAATAAAATCCATATTTGACTTTTTATATTCAGCGAATGATATATTTTGCTGAACAAGTCACTTTTTCTTCAGCTAAGCTTTTATAAACCTCTAAACAATCAATAAATTAGATACAGGAAAATACACTGAAAATGCTAAATACAGGGGATAATATTATAATAACTAGTGACACATGACTAAGGAAAGACAAAATGTACAAAAAAAATCATAATCATAGGTTGATTATAACACTTTTGTCAATTCTAATCTCTAATTTACACATATTTCCTATTGCACACTATTTTACATTTTATATATATATATTTTAATCTATATGTCTGCAACTTTTGTGTTATTTAGATGTAAGTGCACAGTCGCTTGCAGACACCACCCAAAATTTGCACAACTGATGTAATGAAAAGAGAAAGCCTATTCTATTCTATTCTATTCTATTCTATTCTATTCTATTCTATTCTATTCTATTCTATTCTATTCTATTCTATTCTAATTCAATAGATCATTACAATTACAAAAGCGATTTTTAAAGACTTTTAAGCAACACACTGCTGTGCCTCCAACTGAGTGTTTATATTAATGAACTGAACGGTATTTTTTTTTTTTTTTTTAAGGGTGTGAACCATAGAAGCTCAGAGTAGATTCAAACTTAGGTGATCAGCTGTCAAGTCATCTGAAATGAAAAAAAAAAAGACTGTCTCTTTGAAAAATCCTTCTTGAATCTCCCTTTTTTTTTTCCTCATGTCTATCAGGTTGTGGCCAGGACTAAGACTGGAGAAAAGAAAAGGTACATATTCTGATCTGTTTTTTTTTTTTTTTTGGTTTTTTTTTTTGCACAATCCTCTTTCCAGTATTTTTCCTGCAGAGCTACAATATAAAACCCATCTTGTTCATGTGAAAAATGACAATGTAAAACATGTCTCTGCCATTTCTTTGTGCATGACATAGTGAGTGAAATTAAGTTTTCGTATTTGTATGCGCCCTTCTACTCGAAAACATCTCAAAGGGTGGTTTGCAAGGTAACATTTAATTAAATCTGTCGGACACATAGGGAACAGTAAAGCTCTTATGTCCTTCAAGAAAATTAGTTTGAAATTAAAAAAAAAGAGGCATTCATTCCCGACTGCATTCAAAGCAAAGACAAATCTTTGTATTGATGTAGTTTTTAACAATTCAGTATGAAGTGCAGTATGTCAAGGTCCGGCAGTGCAGCGATAAGGCCCAGCTCACGCGTCCCATTTTCCTCCCACATCTGCACAAACACACATCTATTCTCTTATTTTCAAAAGAAAAAAATATCTCTGTAATCCCTTCACTTTTTCATGAAATCCTGACTACACAAGCAGAAACAAAAAAATCAACTTAGTCTATTCAATTCTTTACAGGATCAACTTTTCTACACAAACCTTTTACGGGCCCACCATGAAAGAACAGATCAAGGCAAAGAAATGAAATGAGGCAAAGAAAGGAAGGAGGGTAAAGACAGGGCAAGGAGCAAAGAATCAATTCAACCAACTCTCAAAGCCAGTCTGCTTTTCAACTTGTTTGATAGTTAAGTCTGAGACCTCTTTGCTCCGTGGACCTTGTTTTGTGTTACAGTGGGTAAAAAGGAAGGAGATTTTCAGTCCCATGCTGGCAAATGGAGCCCGATTGGGCACACTGGGAGAGCACTGGTTATCTTTAATGGGCCATCTTCCTGCAGTCTCACTCCCCTGCTTAGGAAGACCAGACTTAGAGAGATGAAAGGCAGGGGAAGAAGAAATATGGAATGTCATGTGCCCGCGAGGACATGATTCAAGAGTTAAAGGGGCCATCCAAGAGAAGCAAAGGGAAGGAGAGGCTATTAAACAATCTGTTTTCTCTTCCAGTAATCCTTCCCTCTCCAAAAGCCCCGCCAATTTATACCCTCAAATCTCTTTGATAATCTTCAGGTCTTTCATGTCAGCGCTGCACAAACACTGTGTCCTTTCCATCTGAGTGGCTGTCCGCTTTACCGACTCGAGGATTTTTACCCACACAGTGTGACTGACACTATTTCTGCCTGCAGTTGTGGGGATTGTGTGTTTACATGAGAAGAGGCAATGATGACATAAATGGATCCTGGATCAAACCTCTTCCCATTGCTTTTTTTTTTTTTTTTTTAATTGTACTGTTTTTTATGTTTTTTATGTTTTGTTTTGTTTTGTTTTGTTTTTTTTTTTATCTATTCTTGTATTTTATTCGTTTATTTAGGTTTTATTTATTCTTTTTTACAGCACTGTTTTCTTTTTTTGTACAGTTCTATGTCTTTTAATCTATTCTTTTACTTTATTCTTTTATTTTGGTTTTATTTATTCTTCTGTACAGCACTTTGGTCCACTGCGGCTGTTTTAAAGTGCCTTACAAATAAAGTTGGATTGGATTGGATTGGATTGGATTGGACTGGATTGGACTGGATTGGATAGTTACTATCAGTATTGTGACATTTTTATTGCAAAGAAAGCATGAAGACACCTAAGCGGCCTGTTAGAATGGCAGTCTTGAAAGGCTTAAGGTAGTTAAGGTCTCAGAAAAAGTTTAACAGAGGTAAACTAATATCTAGGATGTGCAGTCATGAAAAAATGATTAGACCATCAAAAGTCATCAAAAACAATGATTATGCAAGTTCTAACTCCTGTGTGTATCATGTGACTAAAACAAACAGAAAAGGAAACATGGAATGAATAAAAGCACTGTTTTTGTCAGTACAATGACATAGATATTGATGGAAGAACTGAAGGGATTTTG
>JAPQRP010000019.1:10880393-10899672 GCA_037367295.1 Apogon hyalosoma | reverse complement strand
GCATCCATACACCAGTGTGAGTAGCAGCACTGGAGGCAAGTAGGGTGAAGTGTCTTGCCCAAGGACACAACAGCACAGAGAGAGAGCGGGATTTGAACCGCCAACCCTTCGGTTATTGGACGATCCGCTCCACCACCTGAGCCATGGCCACCCCAAGTGGAGTACCCCCCTGAAATACACTTTTTTTAGCCAAGTACCTCCAATTCTCGCTTCAGCATTTTTGGTTGAAAAAAATTCGGCAAAATTTGTTCCTGTGCCAAAGGTGTGTGTTTATATTTTAAAAACTTTGTAAACCAAACATACAGCTGTGGAAAAAATGAAGAGACCACGGCATTTTCCTGTGAAATTATCATGTGTGCATGTATGACAGCCGTTCCATTCCTCTGTCTGTTGAATTCCAACACATGCACACCTTAGTCTACTGAGTAAACACCTGATCCATCTCTTATTTAAGAAGGAGAAATATAAAAACTACTGTGGCCATCACTACCTTCTTACAATAGGCAACAACAGTGCTGTTAGTACCATAAAAGTAATTGGAATCAAAAAATATCTATTGAAAACTACTGGACTTCTGCTCTGACAATGTTCCCAAACTGAGGACTGGTTCTTCTATCAGGACAATGCTCCTGGCCTCAGCTAGGTCAATAAAGGTCTGGATGACGGACCACCAGATGAAGACCCTGTCATGGCCAGTCTAGTCTCCAGACCTGAACCCACTTTGAAAACATCTGGAAGAAGATGGATGGACACAAGACATGGAACATTGATGCACTTCTTGAATTTCTCTGCCAGGAGCTGCATAAAGTCATCCAACAGCAACGGAGGAGAGCCAAGACACGTGAAAGCTGTCGTTGAAAATCAGGGCTAATCCACCACATACTGATGTCTGAACTTTTACAAAGCTGCAGCATTAGTATTGTGTTGTTTAGAAATTAATATGGACTTGTTTTCTTTGCATTATTTGAGGTCTGTGCCTTTTTGTTATTTTAACCTTGTGCCGCGTTCTGCAAATATATGCTCTAAAGCAGTGGTTCTCAACCCTGGTCCTCGAGGACCCCTGTCCGGCATGTTTTAGATGTATCCCTCTCCCAGCACACCTGATTCAAAAGGTCAGCCTATCATCAAGCTCTGCAGAAGCCTGATAATGACCGTCAGGTGTGTTGGAAGAGGGAAACATCAAAAACATGCAGGATAGGGGTCCTCGAGAACCAGAGTTGGGAACCACTGCTCTAAATAACAATATTTTCATTTGGAATTTGGGAGAAATGTTGTTGGTAGTTTAGAAAATAAAACAAAAATATTCATTTTATTCAAACACATACCTATAAATGGTAAAATCAGTGAGTGATAATGTTGCAGTGATGTCTTTTTTTTTTTTTCAGAGCTGTATATTTAATTGTAATATATAAAAAATAACACATTTTTAAGTAAATTTTGTGTGCAAAATATAAACTGAAAAGTGCCCTCTTGATTGATAAGAAAAATAAATAAATTGGTCATTAATAAATAAATGAACATTTCATCAACAAAAAATAATTACTTAGCCACTCAAATAAACCCATTTTGAATAATATAAAATATAAATGTTCTTAAAATGTTACCAAAGCTTACAAGATGATTGACAATAAAACTATTATATGAATTTATTTATCGTGTTTTATATTTCAGCATTAATTCTCATTATTTTGTATCTGGTACATGATGACTTATTTAACGTATTTTGCAAAAAAAATGAAAGGAGGCTACCCCCCTGGGCTTCTTCCAAGTACCCCTAGGGGTACATGTACCCCGCTTTGGGAACCCCTGCTTTAGAGTTAAATTAACTCTCCTTTTTGACATAACAGAAAAGTCTGTTTTTATTCCACATCTATGGTAGACTTTAATATTGTGGTAAATTATTCATTTTTACTTCAATCCCTCAATCAGAGTTTCCTTCCCCTTAACCACTCAATTTTATATGAGATTAGAGACATGGTTTTCAGTGACATTTATTTGATTAAAGACATTATCAAAGGGTACAGTGAGGAAGCCCAGAGTTGGTAGAAGAAAACACTGTAAACTGTAGATTTTCATTGTACTTTTGACACTGAAATAAAGGTTCAACAGTTTTTATAATATATTAGAAAACAACAAGATGCTTCCAGACTTTATACAAGATTGTTTCATATTAGAATGACTTGGTGAATTTTTAATTTGAACTTTTATTCTATATTTCTTATGCATATATTTATTCTTTAGTATGCGAGAGCTGAGCATAAGCTGGAGTTAAATTCCTTGTTTGTATGCATAAGTTAGGCCAATAAAGCTCATTCTGAGTCTGAAAAGAAATGAAACCATGTGAAACGCAGAACAGATTAAACAAAACAAGCTCAAGAACAAAAAGATAATGACATAAAACTGAGGCGTGAACAATAGTGCATTTGACTTTAACAGTACACATAACACATTTTCAGGGTAGAAGAAAATACCCTCAGTCTGTATTCACTTCCTTGCTTTATTTTTGGTTTGTTTCTCTTGTTGTTTTTATTATTTAACCGTCTGCATGTCTGTTTTATGTGTATACACTGTAAATTAAACTTAACTATGCTAATAAACTTCACTAATCCTATTAATGAAACAAGCAGTTATTGTATACAGATACAGATGTTAAATGTTGGATATTTAGTGAATCACTGCTGTTTTTGTTGCGGTCATCTTTTCATCCTGTCCATATTCCTGCAGGTGATTGGTCATGGGGGGCCATAATCTGGACATCAGTCGGCTGGTCAGTGTCCGTCGGCCTTGGTTTGCTGTGCTGCATCTACGTGGCGACTTTACATGAGAATGACCTGTGGTTCTCCAACATCAAGGTAACACTTCAGTGTTATACATCTGGCAAGGAGAATGTGGTTGGAAGTGAAGGTTCAGATTCAGATAACTTTATTTATCCCCTAGGGGCAATTCAGTTAGCAGACATGGGTGGCAGCAGGACAGGACATTGGACACATATTCCACAATACAATACACTCAGATCTGCCAGTGGACAGGACAGCTGAAGGGTCCAGCCATGAAGTGCAACAGTAGCAATAAATAGATTAAAATACATTTAAAACCTAAAAACAACACATGGAAATGCACAGTGTACCCTACACTACACATTACGCACTGTCCTTGGTATTTAAAAGCCTGATGGCAGAAGGAATAAAAGAATTGAAGGTTGGAGTGGATCTTTATTTATGTCTTGATTTAGTTTTCTAGTTGACATGGGTTAGCACACACAAGCTGTGTAATTTAAAGAGCTGTTTTTAAGTAGAAGCTAAACAAATGCCACTGCTTTCAAAGTAGACTTAAAGTAATCCTTCTCTTTATGTCCTTTTGTCTAAAAAAAAAAAAACTGGTACAGCTCAGAAATGGTCTGCAAGCTTTTGAACTGCACAAAATCACACTGCACATTCTTTGGTTCTTACAAGATAAAAAAAAAAAACAAAAACAAAAAAAAAGACTTAGATTTAGAAGTGTTAGATAATTTATCTTGTTTTAAGAGTGTGGCGGGGCTCTTCTTGTAATCTCCTCAATAATATGACTTGTCAGAAAAAAAAAAAAAGGATGAAGGTCTTCCTTTAAAGGATTTTTATTCCAGTCCTCCCAAATCCAGTGACAGGCTATTTACAGGGTGTTAACAGAAAACGGGAAAAGAAATAACCAAAACCCTATTTACAGACTGACAAAAGGCACCCACAGTGCACCGTCAGCTGTACCTCACCTTAACAAAGCCAAAATGGCCGACATATAAAGGAAAAGCCCCTCCCACTGGGCATGACACATAATGACCAATCACTCAAACATGATTATTTCTTGCAAAAACACAAGAAAAATAAGCATTTAAAACAAGAAAAAAAAATACTCCCTTTAACACTTCCACTGTATACATGTCAAAAAAACACTCTCTACCAAAGACAAATAAACATAATAAGTGAAAACAACCAATTAAACAGACAGGTGACCATTTTCCCACCCGCCGCCCCCCTTTATTAAGTAGCCGAGATGGTTACACCCCTGTTTGGCCGACTCGGCGTCTGACTGCGGGTAGTCTGGACCCAGCATCGAGTGCTGAGTGTGTGTGTGTGTGTGTGTGTGTGTGTGTGTGTGTAGAACTTAGGAGTGTGTACCCTCGCATGAACTACAGTAAACGGCATGTGAAGAAAGTTCGCTGATGTTTATGAGTGATATAAAAAACCGGAACACGGCTCAGATGTTTGGCGGGTGGTGGTTGGCGTGCGTGCGTGTGTGTGTGTGTGGTGTGTACAGGTGCGGTGTGTATTATGTGAGTGTGTGTGAGTGCACAGTGTCGGCACTCAGCGAGGGGAACGCTCCGTCACAGAGTTAATTTCTTAATTTAAGTGTTCGTACATGTGTGGACATGCTTATTTCTAGATTTAATAATCTTAATTTAAGAAATCCAGTGAAATTATCTTGCTGCATGGACAGATATTTCACTTGTTTTCAGTACTTATTCCTTGAGATTTAGTTTTTTCATCTTGTTTTTAGACATCCCTTTTTTTTGCAGTGCAGGGGCCAGTTTCATGAAGCAGTATTAAACTGTACCGGTGCTGGTCCTGCTTACAACATTGATTATACTTTGTATATTACTTCTAGTAATAGTAGTATGTTATTGTATAGTAAGTTATCTGATGGAACCACTAGTATTATACGTGATTGTTTTTTTTAAATGGCTAGCAATGGAAATTCACTACAGCTACCCTTTAAGGAAATTTCAGTGTCACTGAAGTGTTTACCTCTTAACCTGCTAAATGAATCTTCTTCAGACCTTGTTTCGGTCAAGATTGTCAATCAAAATGTTTAAAAGCAGAACGTTACTGATGAATCCTGTCAACTAGAAGATCCCACAAACATTAGTGAGCAGATAAAAAACAAAAGTCACAGTGGGAGAGTCTCTTGGGAAGGTAAGACTTGATCAAGACTGCCTGATTTTGCTTTCCTTTTGTAGGGAAATCCGATATATACGTCTAAAACCCAGACTGATGAAAGCAGTAAAGCCTTGGACTTATTGACCGTGTGAGATTTGACAGTGGACCCGTAAAAGCTGCTCCGGTTTTTGTTTTTATAAATTCTCTTTATATACTCCCAAACTGTGTAACAGCACCAGGACTGAACAGACAGAATAAGGCTTAAATCAGAAAAAAATATATTGAAGCAGCACATCAGTTGAACTAATTGAAAGTCATAATAACAGAGCAGTGGTATTCACTTATACTTTCATGTGCCGTTGTCATATTTCCTGTCTGGCTGTACTTGCAGCAGCTGTGTTGCTTTTAGGCTGTAATATGCTTTAAACTCCTTATATCTGGTTAAGATTAGAGTTTATTGTTCATGTGAGAATTATGCAGCTCTAGACCTGTTTGGGATCGGTCCGCTCTTGCTAATACACATTCATTCAACTGTGCTCTGAAAACCTGACAAATTGAGCTGATATTCACCACTGTGACGTCACATTCTCAGGCCTTTTCAAACCAGGATGCAGGCCCAAGGTTGGTTATGAAAACCAGAGCTGGTTTTGGAGCTGGATTGTTACAGTAATTAGCAAATGTCATCTTGAATTCAGGTATTCTACTGGAGGCATTTTACATATAACATTTCTGTTTTGCGTAGTGTACTGTTTGAAGTGCTGTCTGTAGTTTAAAGCACACAGACAGTCCAGTATAAGGTCGGATCCCGTTGTGTTGTCGTGCAGCTCAGAAGGAGTAAAACAAGCGTGGATGTGACGCAGCAGATGATGCACACTAAGGGTGTCAAACTCATTTTGGTTCAGGTTTATTTGGTTCATTCACCCCCTTATGATCTCCAGTGGGATCAGTAAAATAATAACACTGAAAAAAGTAAAATTATATTATGATAATATTTACATCCACAAAGTTTCCTTAAAAATCTGAATAACATAACTTGAAATGTCTTAAGAATAACAAGTGCAGTTTTACCAATATTCTGCCTCAGCTTATCTTTTACATATGTGCATTATAGCTTACACAACTTTTAGTAACAGGCAGAATATTGGTAAAATTCCTCCTACTTCTCTTAAGACTTTTCAGGTTGTTCGTATTTGTTCTGGTTTTTCCCATTTTTGTAAAAGGACGGTTTGTTAATGTAAACATTTTCATGTAATTTTACTTTTTGGTTGTCATTATTTATAGGTTATTATGATAATTTTCCATTTGAGATCTAATTGGTCTGTATGTGGAACTTGAATTAAAAACATTTTTACTTGATTGATTGTTAATATTTTCAGTGTAACTTTTGCATTTCACAGATTCATCCCACTGGCTGGACTGGACCCTTTGGCAGACTGGATTTGGCCCATGGGCTGCGTGTTTGGCACCTGTGATGTACACAGTTGCCTATAAAGTTGGAATAATTTTGTTTTCTGACACATTGCTCTTTTTATTCCTATTTCTACACATCAGTAATCACCTTTGACCAGTTACAGTGATTACATACTGAGTCCTAGTTACACTTTATCTATCAAGAATGAATCACATTGTCACAAACATTTCATGAGAAGAAATAAATACATTTTATTCCAACTTTATTGGCATCAGTGTACTGTATATTCATGCATTATTGCTTCATTTTTGGGGTAATTCTGCCTTTTGATAAAGTAAATAGGGAAATTATATGCCCGCCTAATTTTCATTTTTAATTTAGTAGTGTACAATAGTTGATTCAAAGTTCATTTTGACACAGCAAATTATGCCACATTTTTATGGACATTTTGTGAATTAAGGTTACCTGTTGCCCTCTGGTAATTTGCATTAATTGTGGAGGTTCTTTGTGATGTTAATACTGTGTGAATCAGCCATGTCTATAATTTGTCAATTTAAAAAAATACGCTGCAATTGAGTAATTTTAGCGAACACTGTCGTCGTACAGAGGTCAAAAGTCTTGCGTGAATCAAGATCTCTGTGATTTGCAACAGTTTTTCGCTTCCACTGTTCATTTATTCTGTTCATTTCTTAGTTGAGGACTATGGAGGCTGTTTGGGATAGAAATTCAGGAGGCTGATGTCAGGATATAGCATGGATAATTACTGTAGCGCAAATTTATAGACGAGCAACATCTCAAAAGATGATGGGTGGCATGATTGACAACTAAAGTGAGAAACATTTTTCTGTCTTTCAACAGTGATATACAAGTGGGTAATCTGCCCCTGACATCCAAACTAGGGAATAACGTTGGTAAATTCACGTGTGAAGCAGACCTCGGTTAACCTGTGAATGAACTTCATGAAACGCAGATTAATTTCTAAATCACTGGAGATCCCCAGGTTATACTAGTTCCATGTAATTAGGACTGAATTAGAGCGTCAACTTTTACAATACACCGAGTTTCTGAAGGAATACACTTAACATGCATAACTTCAAAGTATTTAAAGCCTGACGTTACTGCTGAGTTTATGTCAAAGGGGGGGTGGGCATTTGGATTTGTTGAAGACACATGAAGTAAATCCCCCTTTTTTTTCTCCCTTGTTTTTTTTTTTTTTTTTTTAGAAGCAGCGGAGATGTGTGTGACATTAATATGGCAGTTATCTAAGTATTTGACATGCATGTGTATGACTTAAAAACCGTCTTGCAGATGTGGGTGTTCACAGACGGGAAAATCTGTCCCCGTTTGAACTTCTGAATACTTGAAAAACATTCTGCTCACATTTTCTGCTTATCTCAAGCGGAAATGTAGCCCTGACACGAGTGCCAATCAGACATGTCTGCTCATCCAGTTTTCTCCCTGCAAACGCATCCTAAACACTTAATTCTGGAAAAGGATGATGGTTTTTCCATCCACTGCAGAGGATTGATTTTCATGCCTGTTGAGCGAACCACACACGGCCCTAAAACACTGGGGTGACTTGCTGTTAAACACAGTCCTATTAGAGTCTTCAGTTTTTATAGAGCACCAGAACATTGTGCACTGCCAGTTATGATGTCATTGTAAATCCTTTATCCGGAGCTTCACCAGCGCTCAGACATGTACGCAGCAGATTTTTCGCTAGGACAGATCATTCTGCCAGACTCATAACTAACCGTGGGAAAATGTAAATTCAGCTCTGTTGTTGTTGTTGTTTGTGCTGCAGTGTAGTCATCTGCTTTGTAAGTGTATGAGTCAACCTTAGCAAGGAATCCACGTCATCCTTGGTCTGGTCTGCTGTACTCGGGAGCGTGTTGCAATTAAGCAGTGCTGCTGTCAAGAGGCATTCACCCAATAGTTTATCAAAATCAAGGACATGGCAACCACAGCATGCAAATGCAGGTATGACCCAAATTCTGTGGGGAATTTATCCAGAATCAACCAAAATCACTACAAAAGTAAACATTTCCATGCAACTCAAGCCTTTTGTGTGCTCTGTGCTTCCATCTTTGTGGTGTATGCTAGTCTGATCTAATCCTTTTCTGTTAAATGTCAGCCTGTTACCTGAGAAGATGAGATTCAGAACTTAGACAGCTGAGCAGACAGACCCTTAACAAAGTGCATTATTTCAGATATTGTTCCTTCTGGTAGCAATTACAGGAAATTCCATGCAGGTGTGTCATGTTAACATGTACTCTGTGTGCAGTACATTTTGACCCACGTAAAACTATTGTTACCAATTAACCCATAAAGACCCAAACATCCATCACCGACCAAAAGCATCTACCGATCTCAAATGTTTAGTCCTGTTGATCCACTAATGCTATCAATCCATGTAAATAATTGGTGTAAAATGCAGTTTGTCATCTTTTCATGGTCATCAGATATGACCCTAGTGAACGTGGAGACGCTGCTATCTTCTACAACATTGATTCACCAGTTAAACCCGTGGAGTCGGATCAATGACAGTGGAAGGGAATGCTTGGTTTATGTTCACTTAATGATAGATTTTACCGAAAAAGTCACTTTTTCTCTAGTTTTCTCTGTGTTTGATAAAATAACCTTCAACTTTAATCTGAGTTTTTATGAACATCTTGATGATTAGTAAGTTAAATACAGGAAAATACCTGACTTGTACTGATAAAATACAGAATACAGAGGATAATATTGTAAATAAATGGTGATAAATCTCTTTAGAAAGGTTAGATATAGAGGAAATTCATTTGGGAACTGACATAAAAGTAGCGCTGTGTCTTTATGGGCTTTTTTCACCAGCTTGTGTGCAAAGATCCGAGCCAGACAGATGCTTTCATTCATAATAAATGCTGGTCACTTGGTGGTTTGGCTTCCCATGAAACGCTCCCACATAAGTGTGTGACATCATTGCACATTGTGTTCATGTGTGTCTCCTCATTCTGTTAATGCTTTCACAGCCCCTGTGTAAGACTTTTCACAAGGATCTAAATGTCAAATGACAACACGTGTGCATCAGAACCAGCATCTGGGGAAGAAGAGGAGAAGCACATGACAAAAAATACTGTTTAATTGGGTTCTTGTTGGACTGTGTTTGTCATCTGTCAAAGCTTTTCATCTATTGACGCAGCTGGTGCATGCATTCCTGACTGGTTACTTAGTAACTTGAATTGCATGTTTCTTTGTGTTTATTTTGAGATCATTTGTCATAGTAGCTGATTTTTCACATCTCAGTTTTTCCACAAAACACAGTTACGACTGGTCTTCATTTCTTCTGAGTGGTGTGATGCCACTGACCTTTTAAAATCCACCACTTTCATGCAAGTTATGGTTAGGTGTACAACTCTATAATACTGAAATGCATCCATGCACGTACCCCTCACCTGGTGGATATGAAAAAGGTTTCTGTTGTAATTCATGATATTCATTCTAAGACGTTATAAATGAACTAGAAGTGAACACTCATTGTAATTCATTTTATTTGTATCTAATTAATGATAAGAACATCCTTTTCTGTCCAAATGAAGCATAAAAAGTTTCTTCTTATGATTTCACTTGACCCACTTTCAGTTGACAGCCAGTGTTTCCTATTAAATATACGTACTGTGGCGGTCCACCGTAGTCTCATAACAAACTACGAATACTGTGGTGAGCAGCAACCATTAGACGAACGAAAAGTTTATTTTTAGTTTGTGTTCATGCTTCCCACATTGATTTTACATTCATTTGTCGGAGGCGGTGGCCAAAGTAGCTTGGATGCTGGACCTAAACCTAATAATTGCAAAAACCCTGACAGATCTGTGGGAAACATTGTATTTCCATTGCAGTTTTGTGACTTTTGCTTTATCAAATCATCTGAAAAAACACTTAATGTGAGCATGCTGGTTTTTTGTTTTGTTTTTTTTTCCAATCTGGATTTTCTTTTGTTCTTAATTCCAAGATTTTTGTTTTCTTCTCCACTAATTGGGCAAACATGCAGACGTACTGGAAGACATCATCCAAGAGTCCACACATAGATGCACTACATTGTTGTCTGGACCTTACAGCTGATGGTGTAATGTACACACTGTTAACACCCTAGTGGCTTTGCCAACGGATGCTGGAGTCTGACCCGGTCTTGAACTGGCTGCCGTTCCACTCTCAGCCAGTAGAGATGATGAATTTAATTTCCTGCCCTTAGAGATTCTTCGTCTCTCTCCGTCTGGCTCTTTCACTCTTTCTCTTACTGTCTCACAAACACAAATGTTCTCAAGTGTCTCCGGGTCAAGTAGAATGGAAAAGACCGTGAAACATGCTGGAAAGTAATTTGTGAGTTTGGGACCTCTCTTGGCTCTGTGTCTGTACTTGGTTGTTGTTGCTGCCTGCCTTTATCCTACGTGACTGATGCTATCGGAGTGTTTTCAGTCTGTGGAGAGGCTGTTGCTTAACAAAAAAATGAGCCTGTTTTAATAATCTCACACGTGGTTCCTTCACCCAGTGTGTTGTTGAGGGGTTGTGTTAGCAGTGGTTGCCTGAGGTTAAAGAATCTGGAGGGTGTCTTATCGAGCCTTTGCTCTCGTTCTCATATGAGACACAAACAGTCTCGGCGATGCTTATTAACACCAGTCCTGCCCTCGCACGTGCAGCGAGGCAGCTGGCTCAATCTGGGCCCTCGCATTCACCACGTGTGAAGTCATGTCCACGTTGGTCCCTGTGCCCCACAGAGTTTATTTCAGACATGTGCTCACAGCTTGACGTCCGTTCCAGATCCGCAAATCCTTTGATAAATGGTCCTACATTTTCCGAAGGATGTTCCAACATGTTCCCTTTACTGTTCTCCACCTCCCACCCCCATCTTATTCTTTTCCTGTGTGTATGTGTGTTTTTATAGACAAGAGGTTACCAGTAGTTAGCTCTCTTTTCTTTCCCTCCTCCCGGCTGCTGCACTTATCTACAGCCCATCCTCTTGTTCACAGACTCACTGTGGCTCAGTTTTCTGTCTTTCTCCTCAGAGTTGGGAGTCTCTTTGTTCACAGAGATTGCTTTTTTGTTTGAATTCTCTGTTGGTGTTCTCGGGAGGCAGAGGTCGGTCAGTAATTAGACTCTGGAACCAAAAACATAGTGGAGACTGAGCGAGGCCAGTACTGGATGGACCCTGGATTGGATTCTTCAAGCACATCATCAGAGAGATGGGAGCTTTTCAAAGATCCATGTAGAGGAAATGTTAACAGAAAGTCACAGGGAAGAGTATCCGTCTGAGAAGTGAACTGTCAATGAGTGTGCTGAGTGATGTGTGAACTTGTTAACTAGGCCTTATTCTCTTTGACCTTAATTTAAACTGAGGATTAGCCATCTCATCAGAGTTCTTGGTGAACAGCCAAGGCTTGTTTTGCCTTAGGCAAACTCAAAAGAAGGATTGGGAAGGAAACTAACTGCTCATTCCCTCTGAGGAAGCTTTTTGCATATTTCCTTTGGCAAGGAACTTGAAGCGATTAAAAAGCAAATTTATTTGGACCGACTTCAAAAAAAAAAAAAAAAAAGACACACTGCATTTATATTTATTGCTGTAATGGATTTGGATCAGTTCTATAGCCCAACCCAGGAGCATACTGTTTATCTACCTGGATTCAGCTCATCAAAGGATCCAAGAACTTATTGATAATCTCCCTCTTCTCGGGCAATGGAGCTGCGTAAGAGAGTTAAGCTGAGTGAGCTACAACATAATTCAGGCCTCAAACCAGAAACTCTGGAAACTGAAGGAAGATGCAGCACTTCCACAGTGTCGGGGACGTCTGATGCCTCGCAGGTCGGGGGCGAAGAGGAAGTGCCGGTTCTTGGAGCCTCAGGGTCTGGTAATTGTTCCGGTTCAGGCGTTCTCTCCCACTGGCCTTGGCAACAGTGCGTTTCCATGGCAGCGGGACTGTTATTGGCTGGGCTGCTGGCAGTGACTCAGGCCTGGTGTGTTAACGCAATACATGAGAATCTGCTGTGGTTCTCCCAGCTCACGGTAGGAGTTATTACTTGAATTATTGATATGGTTTTAATTCCAACCCTTAATCAACATAGCATATTACAGAGAAGTCACAGCCTGCCACGTGAGTCCCAAGCATCAGATTGTTAAGCAGTACAAATAAAAAGTGTCACGCTCCTCAGCAGTCTAATCTTGGCTCACACATGGAATGACAGAAAAAGACTGCTGTCCTCCCTTGTTGTTGTGAGTGGCCTAGCTACATTGAATTTCCACCTCATTCCATTACTGAGGCCACATTCAGAGCAGGTGAGTTGTGTCAAAACATTGTTTAATGCTTTAAATCAGCCTGCTGTGCCTCAGTTAAGGATGCGTGGTCGCTCTGTGTAAAAAGGCCTGAATGGCTGGTATGTAGTGCTATATTTGGAAATGATATTTGGCATAACAGTATATTTTAAATCTGCAATGACCTGTACACTGACGTTTATATAATGATTTTATGGATATTATTAGATGATGTCCGTTTAACCAATGAGGTACATATCCCCATTTTTCTTTATGAAGTATGAAAAAAAAACTTTATTGAATGCATCTATTGGTACATCAGTGTTTATTGGTGTTTAACAAAGTTTATGTGTACATGTAATGTCATAATGAAGTTAAATCAGGGGTTTCTCTAGGATTTTTGTGCTAAGTTCTGTAGTTTTGGTGGAGGGAACAGGTTGCATGGCTGTTGTATTTAGGGGTTCTTCAACCAGGAAAAGTGAATATTGTTCAACACATTTTTGTTTTTTCTCCCAGTGTGAAAGATTCCGCTGGGGAGGCTTCGTGTGTCCTCCTGCAAAGTATCTGTTTTTCAATGCACTGTTGTTAATATATCTGTAGTATGTGCAACAATTTGGACAACCTTAAAGGAAATAATACAAAATACCCGAGAAGTTTAAAGGTAAAACTTGCTAAAGAGGTTCACTGGAGATCAACTACATCCATTAGATCCATTAGTCTTATTTAGTTTTGATGCTCTCTAGACTGACTTTTTATGATGATTTGGCTTAGGTACAGCCCAAAATAGATAAGTTGCTGCACCTTATCCTTATAATGTTAGAGGGAAAACCTTAAATGAGGATATGAAGGCATTGCCTGCTTCTGCTTATCATCTGCTTCTTTGAACATTATTATACAGTATATATATCCTTTATTTACTCATATGAAAAACTCATTTCAGTCCTCATTTTTTTCCAAGAGTGATATGGGCAGCATATATATTACCAGCAAATCAAGAGACAACCAACAGCCAACTTTAATATACACTGCAAGTACATAAAATACAATGATATGATGCAATAAGAGACCAAGATCAAAATATATATAAGTCCAGGAATGATTTCAGTGGAAATTTTAAAGTGATAACATTGAGAAATATATATTTTTTCCTTTAAAATAGACTTAAATTGCCCCAAAGTAACAATTCCTGACAGTTTTATGTCCTTCCGTAAATCATTCCACGAAGAAGGGGCAGCGTATCGAAAAGTTATTTTACCAAACTCTGACTCTGGGACCAAAACGCTTGTCGTTCCACAGCTGTAGTTGTTGAAGTTGTGTGTCATTTTTACTATTTATCATCCCTGATAGCTCTAAAACCGTAACTACTGTCATCTGTGTAGTCATTTACAATATTTACAATCCACCATTATGCTTAAATGTGTATTTTAAGTGTTGACTATTCCATTCACTGCTCTTCAAGAAGCTATTACTTACAAGCGTTCTGCTAAGGAATTGTGTGTCACGTTATTCTTTATTTATGGTCCTTTTGTGAGGGATAAGCTATTGTATGAGTCATAAGTAGCTGTTTGGAAAAAAAAAAGTCACATCTGGTTTGACAATAACATTCATAAATATGCTTTGATTTTTAATGAGCAGGACATTTTTAAGAGATCCCTCTGCATGACCGTATTCATCTGGTTATGGGCAATGACGCTGGAGAATCGATTTGATAGACTTTCAGTTAAATCACACAGCCCACGTCAAAGAAATCTATGACTACGAGGGAATTTCTTTGCACTCAAGGACAGCTGCTGAAAGACTTTATAAAGCAGAATATTGTATGTTTATTGATCCAGTGTTCTGTAGCTGGTTGTTTATTGTCTGTTTTTTACCTGAGTGGAACAGTAATCTCTAAAGACGACACCCTCTGAACACAAACACAATGTGTACCTGTCGTATTGTTAGCCTAGAGGATTACCAGTGTATTAGCTGTACTGCCTCTATCTCTCGAGGTTTCTGTCATGTCTTGCCAGAATATCTGTTTTCCATATTACAGAGGACAAAATTCCTTGGTTGCATGCATCCAAATTTCTTCGCTTGCTTTCTGTTGCAGGAAGTGGAGCGGGAAATCTCTTTTCGGACAGAGTGTGGACTATACTACTCCTACTACAAGCAAATATTGCAGGCCCCATCCATACAAGAAGGTATATACCATACCTATGTTCACTTTTTTTTTTTTTTTTTTTAAACACATGTATGCATTGGAGACACAGGGGTGTGATGTCTGCCCGTTGGCCAGCCAGCATATTCTTGACAGCTCATTATAGTTGTCAGTCCCCTCATTTTATATATTTAAATAATAACTTTTCATAAAGGTTTAACTGGCAAGTCTGAGTAAATGTACTTAAAATGTCAGCAATTACCTTTAAAAAAAAAAAAAAAAAAAAAAGACTAGATTGGTACTGGCACGTAAATGGACTAAATTGCAGAGACAGGGTTTATGATCTGTACTGGAACCAGACAGCATATTTTGGCTTCAGTTAAAGGAACTGTTGTTGTCCGCTTTTTGTACAGTCTATGCTTTCTCCACATGCCAAAGTGGTGCGCATCAGGATTTTGTAAAGGGATTTTCATTATGTAACAAACTAACTGGGTCATTGCTTTTTTAGCCAGAACCAAAAAAAGCAAAAACTCTTAAGCTGTTTCACTACCTATCATCTTACTCACACAACATTAATTAAAAAAAAAAAAAAAAATCTAATAAAATTCAAAGTCCAAAAGTATTATTATATAACACTTGGCATCGCATGTGGGAATGGACTATTGATCTCTATCATATGGAAGATGATCCTGGACATTATCACTTTTAGGTGCATGTCTTTATTAAATGTTGGAAATCAACTACTCTCTTTCCCGGCTCGACAGAATCCTCAGTACCGCAAATTTGCAGCTGTTAAAGTTTTGAATCCTTAATTATAGCCCTCAGGGTGAGCTAACGGCAGAAATCATAAACAAAAGGAACTAGAAGTGACTGATCTAAACTCACTTAATCAAAATACATGAAAAAAATAACAGCTGTCTAAGTTAATTCCTAGCTTAACTCACCATTATGAATTGAGGCGGATGAGTATCTTTGCATCATCTTGTACATTCAACATGAGAATGAATTGTCCTCTGGTGGGGAAAAAAGGAGTCCATATGATATGGGGGGGGGCACGTGGTTTGACGCAGCAGCCAATCAGCTCAGCTCACCTGTAACCCTTCACACACTCAGAGACAATGAGAGGGAGTGAAAAAGATGACATGTAAAAGAGCTGTAACATGTCTGGATGAAACAAACCTTTACAGGAGCAGACTTTAAAAATTAAAGATTCCTATCAAAAGTTCAATCAGTCAAAATGATCATGTGTACGGTAGTGAAAAAAAGTTTCTGGACACGCTTAAAATTTTACAAAATGTCAAATATTATCAGGAAATATTTGTGGAAAAATAGGTGTGGTTGTATCAGACAGACATCAACAAATGCAAATGATCTTTTTGTTTATTGTTAACAAGAAAAAATAACAAGCCTGTATTCTTGACGGTTTCAACATGTCACGCCTTAAATGTTTTCCGTTATCTTGCTGAAATGTCCGGTTTTGACCGCAATGGAACAGTGCACGTACAGATGGGAGCATGTGCGTTTGGAGAATGGAACAATACTTGGCAGAGTTCAGTGAATTCAGAGTGATTTTTAGTTCAATACGTCACAAATACATGGTGTGTCCACAAACTTTGAGTCACCGCTGTATGACACCCCTACTTCACATACCAACACATATAGAGTCGAAGTCCTACACCCTCTGGTTGCGTCCCATGAGACTTTATTTCAGAAAACAAAATACTGTATTAAAGTCAATAAAAAGATACAGGCAGTTACATACATGTTTGTTTATTTCAAAGATAAATTTTCACGTCAAGAACGTCACTGTTTGTACTAAAAATGTTGAACTATAAGACTGGAAACCCATGAATAATTACATTACACACCTGAAAGTTATGGAGTCGTAACTGTTTCTGTCTCTGTAGACGTCTCTGCAGCTTCAACAGGACCAACTTTAAGATTTTGGCCTCTTTTAATACGTTTTCAACTCGGTCTGGAAGATGAAGATAAAATATGCCAAGGTCGCATCTGTTTAGTGTATGACAGCTGTTGTATATTTAGCTGTTTTAACACAAACCTAGATATTTCATTACTATCTTTGCTACAAATTGCGACTTCCTTGACTTGTTAAATTATCTTTAAAATGGACTAACACCATCTATTGAGTTATAAAGCAAGGGCCCGAGGAGAGACGAGCCGCGGAACATGCCAAACGAGATCAAAAGGATTTGTTGTTTATTTTTTATGTCAAATATCAACTTTTAAACCCAAAAAACAACAAAGAAAAAGATAAAAAAAAAAAAAAACATTCGAAAAGGAGTGGGAGGATTTGTCTCTTGCCATTGACTGGCATTCATATTTTTTTCCATTGTGAGGTCCTATGGGGAACAGTGGAAGGGGCACGATCTCAGGCCTCTATCGAGCCATGTTATGAACTGAAAAATGAAAAATTGATCATAAGTTAATAAGGGAGGGAGGTTAAGGATACAAGGACCTACAACTTGAGAACTGAGAAGAGGGGCCTCATGCATTAATTCAGAGTTGAAGCACAAACTCCGAAAATATTTATATAACCTTGGGGTCATAACATCTTCACTGATAGAAAAAACAGAGCCAAACTTTTGCATATATTAACTTAGGAACAAGTATATAATCTATGTAGTCAAATAAATTTCAATGAAAAAACAGCCACTATATTAACTCTTTTTTTTTCCTTCATTGACCGGCTTAAACTGTCTGATTTAGCTTGGATCAAAAACCATTGTTTCAGAAGTGACAAACTTCAGCTGTAGGTAATGGAACAGCATCACAGTGAGTGAAGCTTAGTCACTTAATTTCACAACGTGACACCGAAATATAGTGAAAATATAGTTCCTGTAACAACATCTAGACAGACAGGCCTTTTTATCTACATGGTGTAGACACCAGATGGCTGTCTTTACCCACTCCTCTGTAGAGAATCAACCTTTTTTTCCATTTTGCAGCCACATGAAACAAATCACCACAATTACTCATGACGCATTGTCTGGTCTGAGGAAAATTAGTCTAATTATTTTGTTCCCATTATCATGTAAAGCTTCAAGTTGGAAACAGGCCTAATTTTCAACCCATGCTAATAAATGACCTGTAGTCTAATCAGTTGAGGGACTGACTGACTGACTGACCTCAGCCTCACAGTGTATTCACCTCTTTTCTTTTCACAGTTGTTTTAAAACGACCAGCAGCACGGCTACAGTAGTGCAAATGAATGAGTTACAGACAGAGATAAAAGACAACAGAGGGATGGAAGGATTGAAAACACTGGACAAAGAAAACACTAGAAAGAGGAAGTGGGAAGGAAGATGAAGTTAATAATGTATGAGAAGGTGGATGATGAACAGGAAGAAAGGGGAAAATAGGGAAGCATGAAATTGTATTCATAGCATCAAATTACAACAAAATTAATTTCAAGACACATACATAGAAAGATCAAGACCAGATCTGCAACCAATTATATTCATTGCCGATTAATCTGATTTTCCTCATTAAGCAATGGATTTTTTTGGTCTGTAAACGGTGAAAAAACATTTCCCAGTGCCCAAGATAATTATAATAATAATAATAATCTTAAATGTCATCTTTGGTCCAGAAAACAGAGAGATTTAGTTTACTGTCACAGAGGAGGAAAGAAACCAGAAAATATTCACATTTAAGAAGCTGCAATCGGAGATATCTTGTTACTATAATTAGCGATTATAAAAATACATGGCAATTAAATTAATAGTTGACAACTAAATTATTAAATGGTCCAGCTCGAGTCTAGACTTTACAGAATTATACACAGAAGCCCAACAAATCTCCCTTGAAAAACTTAGTGATGGTGAAAAAGGAAACTTCAAACAGAGCCATTCTGAGGATGGGTGGCTATTTTCCTGAACAGTTTTGGTAAAAGAAGAGAGAGAGAGAGGGAAAAGAAATCATTGATTACAAATAAGTAAAACAAAGAACTATGGTTTGACGTACAGAAATGAAGAAAAGGCTTTAAAGAAAGGACAAACATAAGTGTAAATGAAGTGTAATGCGTAGTGTGTGTGGGTAGTAACACGTTCTTTAAGAAGAAACCGTGCTGGTTTCTATGGTCTCATTTCATGGATCAAGAACACAGCAGTGATCAAGGTGACACATTGCAGCCTGCAGCACAAACTTAGCCCTCTGCTGCTTTTTTGGTGTCACAATTTGTTTCAGTCAAACCAACTATGATAGTGCACCACAATGCGCCGTGTGGAATAATGACACCAGTGTTTGTATAAGCTCATCTAACATCAGCACCAGTCTATTTAACATGGCACGGTAAAGCCGGAGCTCAGGGGATAATCTTGTTATGCTCACAAAGTTAATGGGCTGAGGTTTGGGAACAAAACGGCTTAATAAAAACAAAGCAGTGGTTTTTGAAGGCAAAGTATGCAATGTTTCCCTAAAATTATATATTTAGATTCGTATAGTAGCAATCCTGCTTCTGTCAATGAGAACTTTTACAGGACTATAAAAATCTGATAGCTGTAATAATCAGATCT
>JAPQRP010000019.1:10854017-10872103 GCA_037367295.1 Apogon hyalosoma | reverse complement strand
TTGAAAGTTGTGTCAATTATCTTTGTGAGATAAACAAAGATTTATGCAACTGTTAATCCACATGTCCACAATTATCTGCTATAAGATTATTATATCCTGTGTAGATCAATGTTCTTATTTCATATGTCGGCCAATTTATCGGTTATCGGACAATATTGGTCGGATTTTTTTTTAGCCCCCAATATCGGTATCAGCATCGGCCTCAAAAATCCCATATCAGTCGGGCTCTAGTACCAATAGGGTCAAAACACGGTATTCAAAATCTCTCTGACGGGACATTTTAGAGACAATTTGACCGATTAGTGTTGCTAAATGACCCACATTTTTACTTTTTTAAATTCATTTTTGCTTTAGTTGGACCATTAGGGATTATCCAAAACAAGGAGCTACCTCATATTGAAATAAATGTTGGAATGTCAGTCAATTAAAGTCCGCTCTCTGACAGGACATTACTGTGTTTTGACTCAATAAAACATATTGACTTGACAATAGTTACACTTGTTAAGTATGTGTCAGTTCTTGTGTATAAATGTTTCCTTGTTGTTTTCCAGCTTTTATGATGTTAGTATATGTCTTTCAGAAAAGATAGAGCGCCTTTATGATAAAATACTGCAGGATATTTGGCTCCCCTGTTTTTATTTCAGTAAAGTAATATCGTTTGATGGCTCCCGAGGTTGAATGCACCAATGTGTTCAGGCACCCACTGTAGTTTTCAGCAATTACTGAATTAAATCCAAGCTGCTGTTCGTAGTTGACAGACGTTTGAAACCTGGTTGTTGTTCTTTAATAGCACCATATTCTGTAAATGAGCAAAGGCAGCTAAGGGGGTCATTCATATCCATTCCTCACTGGCTGTCACAAAGCCAATAATAGCTGTTATCAGTCCATAGCACTGTGGAGAAATGGTGGCATTTTAAAGTGTGTGTGTGTGTTTTCTATCTTAGGGCTGTCAGATTTGATCCATGACAACTTGACAGAATCCAAGAGGACCATTAATCTCCTTCAGCGAATGAATATCTACCAGGAGGTCTTTCTCAGCATCCTCTACAGATTGCTGCCCATACAGGTAACAAATCAGCTTCTCAGCGTGTTCCACTTGGACCCATGACATAATAATAATTCTGTTTGCCGCATACATGTTGTGAAACGAACTAATCCCATTCATTTTGTAAAAAAAAAAAAAAAAAAAAAAATCTATTTTCTTCTGTCAATATTGTTAACCACAGAGGAAACTGTCAGAAGTTCACACTGGGGGAGCGTCAGGCATTAGAGGTGCTGTGGCATTTTACATTTTGGTCTTTTAAGATGACACCGCATGGCACACTCGCAGTTGTCACGGTGACAGAAAAGGTTTCTGTATTGGCATATCAGTTAACCGAGATACAGCTGCTTAGGTTCATCCGCGATCCGATGGTGTGACAGAAATGTCAGGAAGTGAAATCTCCGACCATAGTCTAAAATGCCACGGCAAATTTCGGAGTGCCCCAGTCAGTCGCTGTCACTGTGTTCATTTGCGATGCCTAATGAACTAATAGTGCGTATGCATGCGTGTGTGTATTTCAGGCGTATCTGGAGCCTGTGTATTTCTACATCTACACGGTGTTCTCGCTCCAAGCTGTGTATGTGATCGCCCTGTACCTCACAGCGTGGCTCCTGTCGGGTTCGTGGCTGGCGGGTGCTCTCACCGGGGTCTGGTACATCCTCAACAGGTGGGTAATGATCACTGTGTATTTATGGAACAGGAGACAGTGGGCGGGGTTGGGGAGGCGGGGGGGGTGGGTGTTCAGCCCCTTTCAGACTCGTACCTGACTCTGGAAATGTCTTTAATTATAGTTGTGAACCTGTCAATAGTTTTAGAAATGTAAGTTTTAATGAGTTTTTACTCTTTGTTTTTCAATTTCACTTTACTTTTACTTAGTTTTATGAGTCTATTAGTGGTTTTAGTTTTATGGTTTTTTTGAAAACTTCACAAGTTTCACAATAATAATAATAAACATTTGTACATAATGAAATACTACACATCATAAAAAAACTGCTATTCATGAGCATTAACAACAGAAAATACATTAATAAAATTTTATTTACAAAATAATCGTTTATTAAGGTCCTTAACTATATTTAGTTTGAAAAATGTATTATAAGTTAGTTATTTAGTTCTGCTAGTTTCTCTGGTGTTAGGATGGAAAGCTTAAACAGTACTACTACTACTACTACTACTACTAATAATAGTATATTATATAATAGTAAAACTTGAGTAAATAATAAAATACCACACATAAAAAAACTGTGATTCATAAACATTAACAAAAAAATGCATTAAATTAAATATTATTTACAAAATAATTGTTTATTAAAGTCCCTTACTATTTAGTTTGAATAATTTATTGTAAGTTTATCAGTTGTTTCGTTCTGCTTTCGATGGTGTTAGTATGGAAACCTTCAGTTTTAATAGAATAATAATAATACGTTTTAGTACAAGGTACTTTACAGAATAATAAAACTACAAAAAAGAGATGTATAATAATAATAAAAAAAGAACAGCAAGTCATGACCATTTAAAATAAGAAAAAATGCACTAAAACTAAAGCAAAATTAAATCAAAATATAGAAAAAATTTCCAAAAGGATGAAAGAACTCATTAAATTAAACATTATTTTAAAATCTTTATTAATTAATGTCCCTTACTGTATTTGTTTCAAATAGTTTACAAGTATTATAGTTATTTATTTTCTCTGGTAAACCTTGAATGATAATAATAATAATAATAATAATAATAATAATAATAATAATAATAATAATTAATTAGGTATAAGAATAATGCACTTTAGTACAAGGGGCTTTAGATAATAAAATACTACACAATATAAAAACTGAGAATCATAACCTTTTAAAACCGATAAAATGCACTAAAACAACAAAGTTAAATCAAAATATGAAATCTAAAGGATGAAAGAATGTACTAAATGACAGATCCTTTACTGTTCAAAACCACATAGTTCTTCTGTCAGCTTCATTTTAGATTTTTTTTTTTTATTATAAAGTAGAAGTTATAAGTGGTAAATCAGCTAAAGTGCAAATTTAAGAGCAAAAGCTATTATAATTTTTTTTTACCCGCAATTCTGTTTAGTTGAACATTGAACTGGTGTAGGCTAGGGACTTGAGTGATTTAGAAATGAACCTCACATCTGTGTTTCATGCAGCACGATGGTAAGACAAGACAGACGAGAGACGTGTGTTTTACTTGAATATACTGACCTCACCTCCTGAAAATAATGTCAAAGCTCACTATTATGTGCACAAAGCTTACAGATGGCTGTTGAGTGATAAAAGATAGAAAAATGTTCCTGACTGCACGCTGCTTTGCTTGCCATTCATCTTCTGATGGATTTGAGTTTGTTCTTTCAGTAAGTGGGTCTCCATGCTGTGTCATGACGTGCGCCTCCTGAATTTGCATCCAAGACGCTGTTAAGACTTTCATTTATAATATTACAATGGCCAGTGCAGCTTTACTTGGAGACTCAGAAAGTAGTCAGAATAAATGCATGGAGAAAATAAAAATGATGGAATTCGGAGAGATGTTGATTTGCATGGGACTAATGTAATCACGGGACCTCGGGGCTGGATATTTGCAGTCCAATTTTACTGCAGTTATTGCAAATTACAAATTACCTGAGGTCCAGAGGTATCAGAAGTCCCCGGTTTTCATTAACTGTAATAATCATAGCTTTCCCACTTTCCCACACTCTTAAGGTTTTCTTTTTTTTTTTTTTTTTTTTTTTTTTTTTTTTTTTTTTTTTTCATTGGTTTCTAGTGCCGTTCTGTGCTCTGTGGACAGAGATAAAAGTACTCTACACTTCATAGAGACCCTATATCATAACGTTCAGCCAAGGGAAAAAAAACAAAACAAAACTATTTCCACCCTGTAATGACGCAACTTGTACATTTCATTTCTATTTGATTACTGATGACACAAACTGGACCAGTTTTATTTACAAATGTTGGTCGGTGCTCCTGCAGTTTCCTCTTTTCCCTTTATATTAAGCTCCAGACACACCCTCTTACACTCAGCAAGAAAGGGAGCATATAGTATCTGAGTCTATTTCCCGAACTGTTGAGATATGCTTTGAACGCACAGTCGGTGTACCAAGCATTTACTAGACAAGACAGCCTTTCTAGTTTTTTCAGTGAGTAAGTGGTGTTTACTTTTTGCTGCTCTTTTTGCGTAGCTTGGCATGTTTTTGGATGCCTGCCCGGAAGTTGAAATAAGTTCACAAACCTTGCTGGCATTTTCTTTGCTGTCCTTTTAGATCAATACAGAGGCGAGATTTCTGCCGTGGACCTTGTAAACAATAAAAACACAAGGTCACCGACTTTTACAACTTCTTAAGCACTGCCAGAGTAATGCCACGGTCCTCTGAGTTCGAAGCAAGTTAGACTGGCACTGTGATCTTTCATGCAATGCGGTTTTATTGTATATTTTTGCTTTGCTGTTGCTCACCTTGTTAAGTATTCCAGTGTTCCGCTCATCACTATTTGTTTTACCCCATCATCACTCAAACTGTGAGAAGCTGCAAACAAACATTTAGCACAGCATGCATCACATTGTTGTATCTGCAGCTTTTCAGTGTGATTATGCTCTTAGTTTTGAGTTGAGGTCTTGAATATTGCATCGCTAATTGCCGATTGGCGTCCTGTGTCTGTCTCGTCTCTGCTTTGCTGCAGGGTCGACACGACTCGCGTGGAGTTTACCATCTCACTCAGAGAGAACTGGTCTTTGCCCTTCCTGGCGCTGCAGGTCACCACTATCACCTGTTACCTCAGGCCTCAGCTCACCGCCTTACAGCAGGTCTGCACACACTCGAACAGACACTACATCATCGCTACATGCAGTCCTCATAGTATTGATTGGCCTTACCTTGGCACTCCCAGCCGTTCAATAATCTACAACCGCTGAAAGGGCTAGCAACCTGGCAGGAATGAGGCTATGAGCCATTTGTATCCACCTCAAGTATCAACTCGCTGTATGTTTGTGTGTTTTCCTCCTCAGAAGGTTATGGTGTGGCTGATGTATGTCACCACATTCTGCTTCTGTCTGACATGGCAGTTCAATCAGTTCATCCTGCTGGTTCAGGCTCTCGTCATATATACCCTGGACTGTGCAGACTTCTTATCTACTACCCAGGTATGTCTGAGACAAACAGGATTATAAAGTGTATGTTGCGTGCTACATGTTGTATGTTATATTTATAGACAAGGGAGTAGGTTTGATTTTGAGGTTGGTGGGAACAAAGTGCTCCAAGGCAGCACTCCTGAAAATTGATGGGTTTTTTTGCCTTTGCAATCATAAATTCATGTCGTGTAGAACTGATCAAACGAGCAAACGATCATAGTCAGAAAAAAAAAATTCAGTAATTGACATGTTTATAATGCATATCTGAATAAAGAGAACACAAGAATTTAATGCATTCTGCAATGTTACCCTCATGACTAACATATCCATCATTATTTATCCTCACCTGTGAATTTCCAGCTTCTCCTCCAGCTTCTCCTCCTCCTCCATCTGCTCCTTCCGCTCTACTGGTCCATCACCTGACATAAATGTGTTGATGCATGACATATGAACAGATTATGGGCTACACTGATCATAGAGTTTGATGGTACAGTTATGGCCTGAGCAAAAAAGGCTTTTACTTTCAATTAATGCATGTAATTTATTCCCCCAAAATATGGATAAAATCACGAGCTTCTATAATCTGAGGTTTTATTGTATTTTACCCACAAATTTTCTTTGTGTTTTTTAAACAGTTGCTCTCTTCCATAGAAATAAATGAAAATAAGTAAAAATAACTTTAAAAAGTGTATCTCTTTGGCATTAAATACTATCTTTTATTCAATATCTGTATTGTTGAGCTTCTACAGTTTTATACCTTTGAAGTAACTTACACTTTGACTCCTAAAGAAATGTCTTCTGTCCAGTTTTCTTTTTTTCTTTTGTCACAGTAGTGGCTGGATGTGTCCCTAGCATCCCTACCCAATTCTACACCCCTGTTTATATATGTATGGTTATTATAGTATCTTTTTTTGGACCCTGTTATGTCCCTGGCCTAGGGGAAACCTGAACACAACATATTTAAAAGGTGCCCCACTCGTCCCAACCCCAAGAATGTGAGGCCCAGACAGAAGCTACAATTACCAATCTTACTTAATCCTCCTCTGAGCCTGGTGGGGCTTGAGGCAGGTAAGCAGGTATCTGGCTTGGTCTGCTACCATCACAATTAACAATCAGGTAGCAATTTATTGTCACTCAGAAGAGAGAAATTGTGCCCAAAATAACAAACAGAAGGACGTCATAACCCTGTCCTTTCCTAATTATGAAACATAACATGCCTGTACTTGAAAACCCTTGGCCTTCGGTCCACACCAAAGTTTTTGCACATACGGATGGACGACGAACTGATGACAATACCCTGCAGCGAGGACCGAGGGTAAAAAAACAAAAACAAAAGACAGTTGGTGTGACCTAACTCCTAACCGAAACAAGAGAAAAAGTATGACAAAACAAAAAGGGCTTCTCCTTCTTACTTTCTGCTACCTTTACAATATTTAATTTAATTTACAAAATTCACTAATTTTAACAGAACCTCTTACAACAAACAAACGCAGCGATCAATAGGCCTCCATCATTGGAAATGGGATGAGCAGAAGGGGGTGGAGGATCAGCATCAGCTAGCTTTAAACCTCACTCCCAGCCAATCCGTGTCAGGTTCTGCCAGTCACGCACACCTGCAGCTGATCAACATTTCACAGAAGGAGCGAGAGTTGTCAACAAAAATCGGCTCGAAGTTTGGACATATTTTCAGTTTTTACTACAACCGCTGCTGCTGACCAACAGTTATGTCGTACTTGGGGAAATAGTTGTCGGAAGCCTTGACCTTATATGTGCAAATGTTGTGATGTAACTAGTTATAAAACGTAACAAATTAAGAGGGATTTGAAACGGGTTGTAGAAATCCACTCGATTTTTTTCCCAGAATTAAAATAAAGATAGCTTTGCAGCACCTGGAGGGTTCAAATTCAAACTTTTTGAACTATTAGGGTTCAAATACACAAATAAATGAACCAAAGAGTAATAAAAGTGGATTTAGCTAAATATGACCCCTTTAAACAGTTAATTTTCTTTAAAAATATGCCTGTATACTGAAGATAATATCGGTAAGGACTCAATGAAATGCATTTATATTCACAAATACAATACCAGAATGAATGTAATCGCAAAATGTTGCAGATTTAGGAGGATTTAATTTTAGAAATGTAAAGTAAATAAGCACAATCACTGCTGTGTGGTGATAATTTGTTTGGTTTTAGGGACACTGAGCAGAGCAACAGGTTTTTTATGTTACTGTAAGTTTTTGTATTTTTATGCTAATGTATGTTTGTATTTTGAAAGAATAACCAAGCAAATAGATTCACGTCAAAATCAGAATATGACTGTTTCACCAAATCATTCAGCCCTAATTTCAGTTATACTTCAGTCAGGTTTTCAAGGGCATCTAAATATCAAAGATCTGTGTCAGTGTTTCCCTCGATTATAGGTTGACATTTCCATTTAGCTGTTCCCACATTTTCATTTTGTGCATTAAAAAACTAAAGTGGAAGCACTGAAAATGTTCAAATCCTTCAAATATCAACCAAAAAACAACAACGGCATAAGCCTACATAAGGAGATTGTACCATTTAATAAATCAACATAAGAAACAAACCCAATCTAAGATGGAAACGGTAATGAAACACCACCTTAAGAGCTGCAGAAAGAAATGTTAGAGATGGACTTTGAAACACTTATGATTCAGAGCAGCGATTTCATTTGGGGATTAAAGAAAAAGCTTCAGGTTTTTGTCAAAATACTTCCAACATCTGTCATTTCCTAATAACAATAACAATCTAACAATAGTGGATGGAAACATAAACTAGCATTTTTTTTTTTTTGGCAAGGAATGAAACCAGCTTAGTGTTGAGCTGGTTTGCATTCTAGCAACTCCAGAATATCATATGTTTGTTTCTTCCTTTCAGTTTTTCTTTAAGCTTGGATTATATTGAAGTAAGGATTTATGTGATTAAAAAAAAAAATGAAACAGACACTAACACTTAAAGGCTAGTAGAGCCGATTACAAAACAGGGACACAGCATTGGGGAAAATAGTAAGTTTAAGCATTTGAAACAATAAAAAAGTCAGAATAAGTGAGACAATTAAAGTGTAAGATAAGTAAGTCTGCTAGGTAGAGGTCAAATACAGTGGTACCTTGACCTACGAGTTGAATTTGTTCTGTGACTTGGCTTGTAACTCAATTTGCTCGCATATCAAATCAGCAATATCTGAACAATGCATTAGATATATGCACCACATTTTTACTGTGGAAGCATCTTGGCATAGAGCAGAAGCCTGTAAAAAACAGGTGATCTTGACCTACTTCTTCAAGGTCAAATAGCCTTGTGCAGTTGTAATATCTGCGTACTTTCAACTATAAATATGTATGTAATAAGTTATACACAAAAACAGTCTAAATAATAGGGCAGTAACTTTCATCAGAATCTTACTCTATATTTGGCTGAGGGGGATTAAAAGTGCGCAGCTTATGTTTTTTACTGTTTAAACACTTATTACCTGTGGTGTCCGTCTGTCTATCTGTCCATGAGTGTCAACGCAATTTTTTTTCACCAAATCATCCGATCCTCGATTTTGGAATGTAGTTGCAACTTCAGAAACTCTTAGATGAGTTCTTTGGGCGTTGACCTTGACTTAAATTTCCAGATCAAATTGGGGTTGACGCATCGCATTTGGAGGCAATATTGACCTACGTTTTTCAGATCTTTACATGACCATAAAAGTTCCATAACTGCGAGTAATCATGTTGTTGTAATGATCTCATCTGACGCGTTTACATGCACTTCGGAAATGTGACGATCGAAAAACCCAGGTTTAGATGTTTCAGTCCATAATCGGATTCCTTTTGGAGTCTGTACATACGTAGTGATGGTCAAACTTTCTGTTACTGTCTTCCACTTGCGTTTCACTACATCGCTTCCATTTTCTACAATTTCTTTCTTTTTTTTTTTTACACATATGCAGATGTAAAAGAATGAAATAAATCAGATAAGTGGGTATACATGCATGAAGACATCAGAGTACTGGGGAGAAATCCAGGTGTATTTATCCGATTTCTCATAATCAGATAGCTGCCATTGTCTGATAAAGCATATCAGATTATACTGTTTACACGATCACTAAATCGGATCATGATCGGAGTATTTGTTTGGATGTAAACTGACTCAGTGATACCGGTCGGGGAGCAGGGACCAACAGGGGTACAGGTGCAGGGCAGCTCTCACGGTTAAAACGGATCATTAAAATGTTCGACTTGGTTTTGTTGTTGTTTTTTTTTATTTCAACACTTGCTGAGTGACGCAAGGAAATCCATCCTCGGTCATGTAGTGGCTGCAGGATGGCCTAGTGCACACAGAGATTTCAGCGCTCAACACGGATGTCCCTGATGGTTTCATGATGCTCTGTGTGTGTGTTTTTACCCCCAGGTGACCACTCTGTACCTGGTTCAAGTGAGCGGCCTCCTCAGTGTGTGGCTCCTTCAGTTCTGTAACTCCATGATCCTGGGATCTCTGGTCCTGAGCTTCATCGTAGCCACGCTTTTCATCCGACATTGCCAGGTCACTGTGGGGTTTGTTAGACGTGTGCAGCTGAGAGTTTGAGGATTGTGGTGTGTGTGTAAAACAATTAGTGTAACAAACTCATACTGACAGCTAAGATAACTTGTTTACAAAACAAAGAGCTAAACAAAATTCACCTGGATTTTGCAAAAGCTACAGATGGTCTCAGTTTGTATGCAGGAGACACATTTTTCTGATGGATCTAAATGTAATTTAGTTGAATTTGATCTTATCACAGCAACAATTACAGAAACATTTAATGTGACAGTGAAAGCGGAACGCAGACAAAGCTGGAGGAATGCTGAGAATTAGAAATAGGGAAGGAGGGAATTAAATTCTGCTTTTAATAATTTCAGAGCTACATGCTCTGATTGCAAAGGACTTTGTCATACATATTTGCTTGTAGCTACCATTCTCATATGGTTTATTTAAATTTAATTGGCTTATTAGCTTGTATATGTTCTGAATTTTATAACTTCTTGCTTGATAGAGATTTGTTTACACAGTGCAGGCTGAGTGTATGATGACAGCTTCTGGGTTTGTACTTGTAATTCTAAAATGGTACAGCAGATATTACAGCTATTATGACTCACTGCATGTCATTTTTTCCCCTCATAGTCTGGTCTGAAGTCAGGAACCCCGCTGGTCCGTGTGGGTAAACTGCTTCTCCACACCGCCATGGTTCTCCTCCTCACCTTCACCATCAACTACCTGGCCAAGGTACTTCCTTCTTCATCGTTTTCTGTGGTTTCTGTCTTTTCTTCTTCTGCTTCTCACCATCTTGTTCACCCTTGTATTCACTCCAGCTGTTCTCGTCTCCTCTTATCCTCTTGTCTTTTCCCTTCACCCATCCTTGTTTGTCTCTCCTCATATCTCCGATCTGGTCCATCTTCTCTGATCTTTTATCTTTGTCTTCTGGCTCTCTGATCTCTCTGCCCTCTTTTTACTCCCACTTGTCTTACCCCGTTTTTCACTCCTAGCACCCTTCCTCTTCTTCTCTTTCATGTCCGGGGTGGGTAAGATATGAGCTCACCATATGATCTCAGTTTATTTACTTATATATCCAGCTCAACGTGTTGATCTTTAGTCCTCACAAGATAACCTTATCTGTGTGTTTGTGTGTTTACAGAAAGCACTTCAGCTCAGATCAGATGAACACATCTTTAAATTCATCAAGTCCAAGTTTGCCTTAGGGCCGACAAGGTATGAACAACCACTTGTGGACAAACGCACACACAAACGGAGGCAACTCCCTCACTCCTGTCCTTGGAGACAGTCACACATCACTTTGATTTGACACACTTTGCCATAAAAATGTGGCCACAACTGCACACATCCAGTCTGTTCAAACGCGCACACACAAATGCATCTTTTGACTCTATCCACCATGGCTTTATTATTCACTAAGCACCAGTCTTGCAGCACCTGGAGTGTAAGTGTGTGTGAATAATAGATGGTGGGGTAACGCCAGCAGGCCTCCCATCGATCAGATACTGTGTGTGTTGAGCGGCTCAGCCACTGGATAGCTACTCCGGGGTGGCAGATAACACGGCTCACAACCCAACGCCACACAACTGGCCCTTCAATTATTCAGAAGGCTGTGGAGAATGCAAAGCTTACTCTGTGCTCTATCTCTGCCTCTCCCTCTGTTCCTGCTTCACTCACTCGCTGAGACTTTTTTTTTTCTCCCCTCCTCTCTCAGACTTTTTTTTTTTTTTTCAGTTTTGTACTGTGTTTTGCGATAGCTCAGTTCTCCCTTCAATTATGTTTTAGCATGGTGGTGTATCGGGAGCTGTATTACCGATGTAAAAAAAGAAAAGAAATGCAACAACCTGTTCATTAAAGTCACATTTAAGTCGGAAGAAAATGAAATGCTGTATAATGATACGTATTTGTGCCAAAGTAATACAAATTAATGCAGCTTTAAAGCTCCATTAGCAGAATATCAAACAGGTAGTACTCAACATACCGACTTCCACTAGACGTCATGTTTTATATTTGCTGTCCACATTAGGGATGGGAATCGAGAACCCAGTAGTAAATGCGTCATCACGTCATTTCCATAATTTTAAAGTATGGCTGTATTTCACCAGTAAAGACGGCTCTAGGTCCATTAACAACAGTTGTGAAGCTTCCATTACGATAAACATGCACAAACATTTAGCCACACAGCGTGCAATTAAGCTGCGCAAATGTAACATCTTTAATTGCCTGCTTAGCAAAGATGGCGGTGACTGGAGGCGGAGCTTACAGCAAAGCGTCACAGCCGGTAACATTAAACTCCTCCGGGTTCTGTCGATACTGTTAATGGGTCCGATCGAGCAAAAGTGAACATCAACATGAAAAAGTAAATTTACACATATCATTTATCAAGTGGGCTCATTTTCTAGCTAAAGATCTGTATTTCATAGAACTGTTATCCTTTTTAAAATACCACTTGTAGAGAAAAAGTTACAGCCGATTTTATCGATTGTACTTTTTACACCATAGCCATAGCTGGAATTTGACGCTAAAAATTAATTCTAAAAAATTTGAAAATGTATTCAGTCTGTTGATTATATAGATGACTGTTAAGTTTCAAGTATTAGATTTGTATAATTTGTGAATATTATTGATATTTATGAGTTTGAACATTTGTGAGTTGCTTAAAAGGCCCTGTCCACGTGTTACCACAAAAATACCTATTTTTAATTTTCAAGTTACTTATAATTCAGATATTTGAGTGAAACTTTCAGAAAGTAATGATCTTTTTATACATTTTAGGTGATGCATACAATGGTAAAGAGTCGTCCACGTGTTACTATGGCAACCTGTCCACATGTTACCACATTCTCATATCAATAAAACAGAGAATTTTCAATATTTTACTCCAAAATGTATTTTCAGCACAGTTGAACATAACATCTAAAAGGTTTTGTCGTACTTTATATCAGTTTCTGTCGAGAACCACGTTTTGAATGTTTGCGTAAAGCTTAAAAAAATGTATGTCCGTTTCAAGTCCACGTGTTACCGAGCAGTATTTTATTGTACATAATGTTAAAGTGCTTATAAATACCTACTCAGATATGTATAATATATGCATATCAGTTACTCTGCTTACAGGACAGAGACTGTTGAACACAAAATGTGTCCACGTGTTACCTCTTGATCAGACCCTCATGTTAGTGCCATATCACTGATTTAACCTTCTTTCACTATTATTCATGAATAATCTCCATGTTCTAGAATTACATTTAGATGACGACGAGGCTCAGAGGCTGCAGCAGGTAGCTCTCACACTCCTTTAACTACCTCTTTATAACCATCTATGAGTTTTGTTTGAATCTGACACATTTGACATTGAAGAGCTAATGCAAACAAAGCCATTCGTACAATAGTTTATTCCCTAATCTAATGCGAATCGCTGAAAGAGTCGATATGAACTAGAATTGATAAGTGATATCGATAATGGAACCAGAATCACTAAATTCTTATCAGTTCCCATCCCTAGCTCACATGTCCTTTTGCCCTCTTCACTTGTCTCCCGTGTCCGTCCTGCAGGGATTTCGATGCCAGTCTTTATCTGTGCGAGGAGGCCTTTGGTCTTCTGCCCCTCGACACTCTGGAGCGCCTGGGGGGGACCCTGATGCTCTACCCCTACGTCCTCACTCTGCTGCTGCTCAGCTGCATGTTTACAGTGGCCGCCTTACAGAACCTGAGGTGAGTGACGGGTTGACAGGAAGTGTGGAGGGAAGCGTGGGCCGCGGCGAAAGCATTAAGTTTTTTTATGGGTATGCGTCACAATCCAGGACATTTCAATATTTATTTCTGCACTCTCAGACATTTCATTTCTAGTCAGTATCAAACATTTGTCAAACATGTCAAACATTTTATTGTATGAAATTGCCCGCTTTATTTATTTATTTATTTATTTTTACCCTAAGGCGATGTACTTCAAAGTAATGTGCGTAGGATTAGAGAGCTCTGTTTAGAGAAATTTAATACAATATTCATTATTAAGTTTTCATTAGTGTCCCATCACCTGAAAATAAGAATGAACTGTTTATTTCTATGGTGGGAGTCAGAATTTGTCGACAAAGTCCGCCATGTTTCTGCAGCAGCCTAGAACAGACACACCAAAAACGTGCTCGTTGTAGTGCTTTTTCGTGTTTTTAACGTGCACATATTTGCGAAGGGGCTTGAGAGAGCTGCAGCCAAACTGCTACCTATCACTATACTGGTTTTAACATTTTGTGTTTTTTCCACTTTCTGTGTCTGCAGTTGTTTGCCTCATGTAATACTTTGCTTGATGAGGAATTATCATATTTACTACAGAAATTAATATCAGTGATGTATATTAATTTGAACAACAGAGACTGGAAATTAGAATCATACCTGAGGAAGCTAAATTACTAAAATTGGAATATAGAGTTAAATCAATAAGGAAGCCAGATAAATAGTAATGATGACTTATAGAGAAGGGGTGGAAATAAGTTGAACTTCCTCCTACTCATTTTTGATAAATGAAGGCATGATGTAATGATGAACAGTTTCTTTTCCTCAGAATGCAGTGTTTTATTTTTTTCTCATTTGGTTGTAAGATTTTTTTCTTCTTTACATGTTTGATTGCGTGCTCTAACCAATCTCCTTTACATAGAGTTAGGTGAATTATGTCTACATAGTTAAACAATAACAATAGTCTTGAACAAGCTGCACATAATTATATGGAATTATAATTTTTTAACATAATTATGATTTATGTGATGTTTAGCCAAAAAAAAAAGAGCTTATGTATTACAGTCACATTAGTAGACACATGTGTTACCAGCTATTTAGACAAACAAACAGACGGTCCAAACTTTGCTTTTAAGACTGAATAAACAAAACTAAGTGGCAGGTTTTTAATAGTCACTTCTTAAGTGTTTGGAAATTGTCCTAGTTTGAAAATGACTTCAATTGTGGAATAGAGTGACAGCCCAGGTTGGCTCTTTTTCAGCTACTATTTAGTTTTTAATCCTCGCACTGTGCAGTGAAGAACGAGCTGGCATGCATTCTTATTAGGGCAGGTTGTTGGATAGACGGGGCATAATGTGAGCGAATGGCGAAAGTTTCAGGCGTGCAGTCTGAACTTGCGGGAGGACATTAGGATGACCATCAGGCAGCAGAAACCGAGTCACAGCGGCGGCCTTGCCACCGCCTCACATCACTGCACAGTTCAGATATCGCACTGTTGCTTCATGCCCTGAAAAGCAGAATATTCTACCGGCTGCCTCTCAAAGCGTCATTTGCCTGTGGTGCAAGGTGAGGGGCTGCATTGAACTAATCACATTAGCATATCAACTCGCCCTCTGCTGTTGGAGGTCTGGAATACTAACCTCATAGAACAAAAGGCTATTTGCCAATTCAGGAATTAATTTAATCCAGTTTACCCCACTTCACATACAAGGAAGAGGCAGATTGGATTTGTATTCAAATGGAAGCCAGTGTCTGTCTGACTCGGAGCGGGAGGCCAGACCATGGGAGTGACATCATTGCCCTCGGGCCTTCCTGTGTTCGTCTGTGTGCTGACTCCTGCAGACAGAAACAGTCGTGGGTGTGCATCATTGCGTGTGCGCTTGTGCACAAACAGCTAATGAAATCTGAATAATCTGTAGAATATTAATTCCACCCACCAGCCCTTCTGCCTCTCCTCTCAACCGTCTGCCTGTTATGTTTTATGTATCACCGTTGTCTTTTGTCTCGTTGTCTTTTGTTGTTTCTCAGCAGGCCTAAAGGAGGTTCGGCGGACGAGAGGAAAGGTGCATCAGAGGGTCGAGCGGTAGCGTTTCGACCAGATGTAGCATACAATCTTTTGCACTCGCTCTTCTTCGGCCTTCTCGCTTTTAGCACCATGAGGTGAGCTCCTGTATACTCGTATGTAATTGCTGGTTTGTGCGCTCGCATATACCTGAATTTGCATTGATTGTAAATTATTCAAGAGGAGGACACTCCAGATGTACTTTTGCTCTCGTAGGCTTGATTTTGTGTGCATTTGAGAAGATACAGAAATCTAAGGGCCTCTTAGATGGCAGAGTGTCTGAGTAGTCCACTTAAGTCTTGATCAGCCCTTCACACCAAGCACCATCTTGTGTTGTTTAGTTCCTGGCATTGCAGAAAGAGAAGATATAGTTAAACACTGTACATGTTGGATATTCTGACCAAATTTAAGACCTTCCTGACTCACTATTCACTGTTCTTTGTAATAATTTGAACATTATTTGTTGATAAAAACCCTTCATTATTGTCAACAACACTTAACCCTTTATAGGGCACCCATTGAAATACTCTGAAATTCAAAATTTCAACCTTAGTGTGTTATTCGAGGACATAATAAGACTTTATTACTTTTGTGAATTTAAAAAAATATTATGTAAAAAAATTAAGCTTAATGAAGTTACCATATTTGGTTCCGTGCCCATAAGTGGCAAAAACGATAATAATTACAAGCCGTATATCTAAAAAATACAAGAAAAACACATGTAATGTGAAAGGAACATGTATTGTAGAACAATAGAGCATCACTTTTATAACATAAAATTATCAGAAGTGCTGATCCAGACCCCTGTCCACATCCACATTCTCCCTTTGAACATCATTCCTTACATTAGTACCATTACTTCATGGCACCGAACAAAGCAGGTCCACTCACTGTTCACGCAGACAGAGGTGGACTGTCACAGAAGTTTTTCCAGCACTCTGGACACAATTTGAAGCAAAAACACAAAAGTCACTGGACTGGGGGTTAAAGCAAGTATATTGTTACATGAAGAAAAACAAGCCAGACATGTTGACAGCGTGTGGTCATATGTCATGTCACGTTTAAAATGAGAACACTGGAGATTGCAACATCTCCCACTTTCTTCGTCGAGACCTTACAGACCCTGGAGACCACATTGGACCTGAGATTGTTGACTCACTGTAACTGTCACTGTCTTGTAATGTGTGTGGAAATTACTAAAAATAGTCACTTGCCCGATAAAGGGTTAAAGCACATTTGTATCATTATTTGTACATGCACAAAACTTCCAGCTCAAAGTAAAGATGTCTGAAAGTGACCCTGACTTGAGCATAAATGCACCTAGACCGAAACTATGACATTTTAGAGTCATAGGGAGTTGGAAGTGGTGCATGCAAAGTATCAGCTGAACCTGGGGCTATTTTGCTTAGTTTTGGCACAGCAACTACATATATCAGCCAGGGATGCTGCTCTGTGGATTATGTCCAAAGATTTCAACCCACAACAGATAGCTTCAGATGAGCACATAGAGGAGGATGTCAGCATAGATGGAGCCTTCAGCTGTATGAGTCAGGGTTAATAGATCTTCTCTTCATCAGTACTGTTAAAAATATTTTCTGCATCACTATACATTCCTTCCCCTCATATCCTTGCGCTGATTTGACATGTAACTCTTTTAGTTTGTCTATTTCTAAGTTTATATAAATGTCCAGCAGATTTTCTTCTCCCTTTCCTTTGTAATGCATTTTATTTAAACATATACATACAGAAGTAGATGATGAAATAAATCTGTCTACTTCAAAATCCGAACGTATTGTCTTCTTCTTTACAAACTCTGCGCTTCTATATTCTGCTTCTGTCTCTCTGGTGCATTGCTGACATGTATAAAAGCTCCAGCCTGTTTCCGTGGTTCACCTAACAGCATCCATTGGCAGAATCCCACTGTGGACCAGCTCCATTTGCAGAGGCAGTGTGCAGTTACAGACGGCACACCCTAGCTGTGGGACTGAGGCGCCTCTGCCATCAAGCAAACATCTTTCTAGGACCTGTGTTTTATGTCCAGCCACTTGTCTTTAATTTACAGAAATGCACTATGAGCTGGCAGCTTTAACTATTGTTTTCCCTTATTGATCACACCAGAACTATCACCACAAAATATAGACAAGAGGCGTCAAACTCATTTTAGTTCAGGGGCCACATACGGCCAAATTTGATCTCAAGCGGGCTGTACCAGTGAAATAATAGCATAATAATCTATATATTAAAGCTCCAAATTTTTCTCTTTGTTTTAGCGCAAAAAAAAGTGTTTTACAAATATTATTTCTCAGCTTTTCATTTACACATGTACATGACAACTTACAGTTCACAGTGGATCTAAAAAGACACAAAACATTTAGTAAAAGGTAAACTATTCTTAAAATTCCTCTTATTACTAGGTTGTTCATGGTTGTTTTAGGTTAGTTACATTTTTGTGACAGGATAGTTGTGAAAATAGAAAAATTTGGAGTTGTTATCTACAGTTGCCGAAAAAATGGTTAGACTACCCTTGTTTTCTTCAATTTCTTGTTCATTTTAATGCCTGGTACAACTAAAGGTACATTTGTTTGGACAA
>JAPQRP010000019.1:10824184-10834997 GCA_037367295.1 Apogon hyalosoma | reverse complement strand
TTACAGTTTATGTAGACCACAGGGAAATGTTTGAAAATTCATAATTCCATTTAAAAAAGCAAAATATCACTCCTTTAAAGCTGTGGTAAAGTTGTGGCTTAAAGAAAACAAAATTGCAAATGATATATGGGAAAGATGGAACATAAGTAGTTTTAGATGCAAAGGCGCCTCCTTTTCAGTTAGTATTTTTGTGATGGTAGGCGTTCAGTCCATTTCTTCCTTTCCTCATAGAGGCTACAGTTATTAATGGCACAACCACTAGATGTTTACTTTTTGAACAAATTGCGCTGCCGTCATTTGGCGACAACACTTGATGGTTCACCCCGTAAAACTCAGACGTCATTATTTCTAAGTGACATGAGGTAAATCCATTAAAATCTTCCTTGTTCTCTCTATTTGTCTTTCTAAGAAAAACTAATCACGTCATTAATTCTAAGAAAACATTTGCCACTGTTCACCTAAATATCAGTCCTTCAGTAAAATCCCAATTTTTTTTTTTTTTTTCCTCTGTGAAGCTCTGCTCTCATTTTTTACATCTTGCACTGACTCACTCTTTTGCTTCCCTAATTGTCTTCCTGTCATCCTGCTCTTTGCTGTGTTTTAAATTGTCTAAATTAGCAGCATTTGGCCTCTCCTTAAATGGAATGAGTGCGACAGTGTGTGTTCCCGTTCTCCTTCTTACTTATCCAGAGGCAGACCAGATAGATGGAGAGGACTGTCCTTGATTCACCTCGAAAGAACTGACACTTCAGATGTAAATTCTATAGTCTGGGACATTTACAAAAACATCCTCTCCACTTTCTGACTACTACTCTTCAACATCAATCCCTCTCAGTACTTCTTAGTGCATGTTTACAGCACTTTTGCATTATGGAGGTAGAAAATAAACAAGACATTGATACTAAATCATAGTGTTTTGCCTTAGACTTGTGACTAAAATAACTGGTTGAAAAGCAGTGATTCAGACATGTTCCATTGCTGTTTAAAGCCTGCACACCCGCACTGGTGTTTTCAGTTATTCTCAGTGATTTGACCTCTGCTCAGGTTCAAATTAGGTCAAGCCGTGCTGGGAATTCAGTTAGGTCAACAACAACTATGCACTTTTAGAGAGTTCCCAGAGGTTTTTAACCTGGTAATAAAACTACAAGTGCATGTTCAACCTGATGCATTTATATCCCTTCTGCATCCTTTACATCTAGAATTGTCAAATCGCAGAAGTCCATTCAGTTAATGTTCACAGACTAAGAAATGAAATAGGCTAGTGTTTTTGAAAAGAAAACAACAGAAAAAGAAGGCATAGTCGACAGATCACTTCATATATAAATTAAATTTCCAGTTTTTCTAGTCTGTTTTACAATTTTTGTGTCATGTCGAAGATAGGGCTGGGCGATAAAACGATAACGATATATATCGCGATATAATGTTCCTCGATAGAAATGGGAGACATGCTCGATAAAAATTTCGATAAAATTGATTTGTCTATGTTTTGACAGACATAAGAACAGACAATCATCATTAAGTAGCGCCACACTTGAACCAATCACGCTAAAGCCACGGCAAGTTAGGTTGACGCCCACAGTACAGGAGTCAGAGCAGCCGGAGCACACAGGCTAATGTTTAGGCTACAGCCGAAGGTAATGACTGTTCTGTCGGGAGAAAAGGAGACCGAGAACTGGACCGGGGTACTGAAAAATAGGGTATGAACTGTTTCTGTTCGGGCCTTTCAGTACAATATGGAGATACATGTAGAGTATGTGAAGAACGCAAACACTCACCAAAGTAAAGTTGGCAAGAGATTCGCACTTCGCGGCTCAATAGATCATCAGTTAATAATCACTGAGATACAAATGACAGCTCTTTGCAGCTTCATTTATACATATTTAAAATTCAGTAACTTTGCTTCTACTCAGTGAAATAACACCAGATTTATCTCACACACCCATGAATCCCTTCTGCACACACTACACCGCTCAGATTGGACAAATATCATACACAGATTAGTGAAAATATAATATGTGGCACATCTGTGTATTTAAATGGGCCTATATAGTGTCACAAAATAATGTATTGTTTGCTTATTTGTCTAAGGGTTTGTTTACTGGGGGAAATATATATATATATATATATATACACACACACATATGTGCTCTTATCCATTTTATTGCCTTTCCACATGAACCTTGAAGCGGAACACACACAATATGTACCTGTTTTATTTATCTGAAACACTTATATAATGTTCTCCAGCACATCTGTCATCTTCAACTGACAGAAAATAAATCATATTTTAATCAAAAATAACCTTCTGATGTTTTTACAACTAACTTATGAGTAACAGAAAATTTTAGCTTGACAAAAAAATAGTGATTTGAACATAGTGATGAGAACATAATGTGTTAATAGTTTTGTCAAATAATCCCTCAATTAAAGATACCTGGAGAAATGTTGTTTCCTTAAGTTATATGCTTTTGTGAGTCCCTGAAATGTAAATGTAACTTTATTGGAACATAATTAGTTTGTTTAGTTAATGAGCTTGACCTTTGCTTTTTCTCCTCCAATTTCTTTTTATTTCATCCTTGAGGCAACATGAGCATTTTAACCAAATAAGAGACATTCTGTCAAACCATCATGAGATATTACAGTTGCCGAAAATTATTAGACCATCAAAAGTCATCAGAAACAATGGTTATGCGAACAAGTACTAACTCCTGCATGTATCATGTGACTAAAACAGACAGAAACGAAAACATGGAATCCCTAAAAGCACTGTTTTTGTCAGTACAATGACATAGATATTGATGTAAGAACTGAAGTGATTTTGGTTTTTATCAAGAAAACCATGAAAAATGGATAGATATCAGCTCTGAAATTAAATGCTAATGAGCTATTTTGGTTGTTATCATTACATTTGTCCAAACAAATGTACCTTTAGTTGTACCAGGCATTAAAGTGTACAAGAAATTTAAGAAAACAAGGGGTGGTCAAATAATTTTTTCCATGGCTGTACATTTTAAATATAATAGAGACCGACTAACAGATTTTCTTGATGGGCTGTGGATAAAACTAGAAGTGCAATTTATGTTTTTATACTAAAACTGTGACAGGCTTGTACTCAGTTCAGTACAACTTTTAAGTCCCAGTGCACGGTTCCTGTGTGGGTGGGTGCCATATGTAAGAGCACAGTTAAATGCATGTAGGGTGTTTGTCTGCATCACAAAGGTGAGGTCAGTGTCGCATGGCAGAGAAAGGTAAAGGCATAATAGATGAGTTTTCAGCTTTTTGTGAAGGCAGTAAGTTCTGAAGGCAACCGACTTAGTAGCTTTAGCTCTTGTTTTACATGTGCATCTAGGCAGAAGTGTAGGCAGTCGTGTTTAACAGAATATAAAGAAAATAATATGAATTGGATTTGTTAAGACTGTACAGTGTATACAGTGTACACACTGTACAGTATGTAGCGAGATAGAGATTTTGCTCTGATTCCCTTTGGGCATTGGTTTATGTACAAATCCTTGCTTTATCCACCTTACAGCATTCTGTCTCCATATGGGAATCACAAATTTTAGAAACACTCAGTTCAATAATTTCTTTCTTTCTGTTAAGAATTGAATGAGAAGATGAACAAAAGAACATAGAAGAGGTCAGTGGATATGGCTTTTTCATGGACAGTATTGATTATTACTTATTAAGGAGGCTAATGACTGATATTTGGAACCAAAATACTAGATATAAAGTGAGAAGACACTTTACCATCCATCAGTGTCCGCAGAAGGTGGTGTGGAAATACTGAATACTGGAAATACTTCAAGTGAAAATAGCAATAGCATTCCCATCTAGATTTTTCAGTTTGTTCAGGATAGATCTATGTTTATTGATTAATTACTTTGACTTAGGGGTTAAGTTCAACAGTTTCTCATAAACCTTTCTAATCAGGTGGAAAAAAAGGATGAATTTCATTTCAGATATGCATAATGCATTTTTAGTGTCAGAGTTTTTGGGGAGAGATGTCAACACCATCAGCTGATTAATGAGCCGTCTGCTTTTCCCTGCTACAAACTGTTATCATCACATTGGCTGTTAAAAATTAACCATCAACATGTATGAAATACATTTCCAATACATAATGTGATACATAAAACCTTGACGTGCCGTTAGGTTGACTGTTGATGTCATAAGTAATGTCCAATTCAGTAATAATTCAACAGTACTGTCAGTTATCAAACGGAAACTGAAGGTATCATAAATAACAAGTACTAGTAAACTGTACTAATGTGGGTGGCGCAGCAGTTAGCACTGTCCCCTCACTGAAAGAAGATCCCAGCTCCAGAAGGCTGTGGAGTGTGTATGTTCTCCCCATGTCTGCATGGGTTCTGTCTGGGTACTTGGGCTTCCTCCCATCGCTCAAAGACATGGACATTAATAGGTTAACTGGTCAATCTAAAGCCTCTTCTAAACAGCACTTCTGTTGCGGGAATTTTTCACCTTTATTCTGGAACAACATCTGTGTAAACAAAATGGTGGGATCATTTGGTTCCACCTTTATCGCTGCCACCTGTAACACCTCTGGAGGTAGTAACAGAGTCGTGATAAAGGTGGAATCATGATTCCGGAATGCTGTGTAAAATGAACACCTCTCGTTTCACAACCAAGGTGTTGTTTTGATGACGTATTGTATGTACAAACCCCGCACTGGGGGGATTTAAAAATGAGCGCAGGCGGTGTACAGTAAACAAACATATCAACGCAACCAGAAAGATGTTGAATTGGGGAGACACTGAGATCCGCGACCTGTTGTCTAGTGATGTGTCGTTCGTGAACGATTCGTTCAATATGAACTAATTTTTTATATGACTCAGGAGTAATGTGTCCTCCCAGTGAGCGATTCATTCATTCTCATGCAGTACCTTCTGTCGCCACACGGCAGGCAGCTGCATAAGCTCAGTCAGCAGGACAGGAAACACAAATGATTAGTTCACGACTCACTCACCTGTGCGTCCGTCCTCAGGTCCTCATTCTTTTGTCACATGACAGCCAGGCCGCTCAGGTTGTGTGGTGAGCTGCAAACACTGCAGTTCGTTCACGGATCGTTACGGATCATTCTTTCGTTCATTTGTCACGTGACAGCTGTAGCTCAGCTACGGGGCTGAGGACTGAGAAACGAACAAGGAAATTAATGATGTCTGATATCTGACATTCACCCGACACCTGACATACATTATTTATTCATGAAGTCATGATTAATTAGTGGTCTTTGGTTCTTGTAGATGTGTATAGTGTTATTGTAATGTAAAGTGTGTTTGTAAATAAATACTTTCGAAAATTATATCAACATATTGATTGTGTTATACTCTGCCAAAAATTAATAAAATATAACAATAATAATAACAACAACAAATATACTACTACTACTACTACTAATAATAATAATAATAATGTCACATTTTGGACACAAATGCATCATGTAAACATTTTATGGAACTTATTGTTACTTTTTGTTTTAATTGTCTCACTAATTGTCAAAATGAGTTGTGTAAGAAGCAGTTCGTTTTCGTTCTGTTCATCGTTCATTTGTTACGTGACAGGTACTGCGATCACCGTCTCACCTTTTTCCGGGATCTCTGTGTAAAAGTGGCTAACGTCACCCATAGATGTGAATGTGATAGTGAATGGTTGTTTGCCTGTATGTGTCAGCACTGCGATGACCTGGGGACATGCCCAGGGTGTACCTCACCTTTACGCATTGATAGCTGGGAAAATAAATGAATGAATGAATGATTGAATGGTTAGAGCTTCCAGGAGGTCACTGGTGTGGTCGGCTTGCTGTTTTTCTGGCCAGTATGTATCTGCCTTGGTGACGTATGACGGCCACACACATCTGGCTCTTCTTACATCCCAAACAGCAGTTTTAAAGTGTAATTTCAATAAGACCTCAAACCCCCTCCTCCCCTGGTGTCCATAGCGGCTTACCTGTGGCATTGTTTGTTGTTTTTACGGCTTGTATTTTTTCCTGTGTTTTTATTTAGTTTTTATATGTATTGTTTTTAAATTTTAAATCTTGTCTATTGGTTTAGTTTTCTCCAGTGGCTGATGTTTTATAGCACTTTGGTCAAATAAGGTTATCTTTTAAATGTGCTGAGTAAATAGATATGATTTGACTAATGTATCTGTATGACCACCGAAATTAGCGAGTGAGGAAACGTCGCTGCTTCAGATCCAAAGTAGCACATTTTTAGTTAATTTGTTCTGATGTTGGATTCTAATTATTTGTTATCTTTGATTAGCAAACACATTTCTGTTGCACTTAGCGCTCAGGTTTGAGTGGAACTTCAGTCCATTCCTTTGTTTTGCTGCTAGATGCTCCACTGTGATCACCTGCTAATCAGCAACTTTGTGTTGTTGCTTGTGACTGAGCAGGTTGTTCACAGTGGGATTATTTGTAGTTTTTATACTGAAAACGGTGTGTGTTAATTTGTGTGAAAGTGCTGCTGATGAGACCAAAATATTAACAAAAACTGTGAAAGGAAATGGACGGAAACTCTAAGTGAAGGTGCTGTTTTTACACGTTTGTCCCTAAGCAACGCCTCGCACGTTAGGATTATTTTTTTTTATCCAGGTTTTTTCTAAAAATCTTCATCACAGCAGCTGCCGTTCTGTTTCTTTTTTTTTTTTTTCTTTTAATTTATTTTTATTATTTGTTTTCTGTACAGTACAAAACAAGCATGAGGGACATTTGGGATACACTGACCATGAAAAACCTTTGTGACTAACAATTGGTTTTAATAATGTGACGCTGAAATGAACATTGTCCGTTTCTCCCATTTATCATGACACTGCTCTTCTTGAGTCCTCGATCTGTGGGTCAGAATCTCCATCTCAAATATTCCATTCCCAATTTGTAGCCACTCGTTAGTTATAGGAGGTTCTAATCTGCACCGTTTTTTGGTAATAGCCTTTTTACAGGCTGCCAAAAGTATTTTAAACAAATATCTATCATTTTCTCTTACATTGTTACCAATAATGCATCCACAAATACATCACCAAACATGTTTTAACCAAATATCTTAACAATTGTTGAACATACATTATCCCAAAATGATGCGAGTGTAGCACCTAACCAAAAGACGTGCATGATTTACACTGACATCCCCACATTCTCTCCAACAAGGTTGAACTCTGAACACATATTTAGCTGTAATTTTAGGAGTTATGAAAGCTGTCGTTCTATTCCAAATGACCCCTGCACTTTCAGGATATAAGTCACTGTGTCTTCCATGAGTTCCAGTTCGACTGCCAGTAGTAGAAGATGATGTTATTTGTGATTTGCTTCCCACTCTTTGTATGACTGTCCTGTCTCTGCATTTCATGTTTCATTTTGATGTGGCTCTGTGACGCTGAGCAGCAGGTGCTAATGAACACTCTTTTAAACAAATCCTACCAAGCATTTTCAATATGTGTGCTAAGTAGCCTCCACCCCCCCCATATCTGGCTATTAATGTCTTTATTTCATTTTTATAATGTCAGAGGGGTGCATTACCAATGCCCGACTCCTGGCATTTACATATGAGAATATAAACGCGAAATTAAATGTAAATCAGCTCGGAGGGGATGGAAACTGCTCCCTGGGATGCAGCGAACGATTAAATTCATACACCCACCGCGAGGGGAAAGGAATGGAAATGACCCACTTCTTCTGCAGGTCAGAAGGCCAAGACATCAGCCCACATATCCGCCTGAGAGCATGTATGAGCGCACACGGTAATATGAGCGCGGCTCTCTTACACGGCCACATCCACTTGAGCATACGCCTATTTGCACATTTATGATTACATTTCACACATAGCCATCACTGTGCCACACACACGTAGAGAACACACAGTAAATACAGCAGCCTGTGATCATGTATCATTCAACTTTACTCAGACAAGAGCAGAGTATATGCTTTCAGGCTTTTTCCTCCTCCATGTAGCTGTCAGGAGTGTTTACACATGTAAAAACTCCTCAAACTGGTTCTTTTGGATCAAATCCTCAATCATTTATGGCGGAAAAGCGTAGTCACACTGACCTCTGTGGGTTGAAGATGTAACTTGTTACCGTACCTCGTGGGAGTCCGTACACACACTGGTGTTACATCTGTGGTTATACAATCAAGCTTGAAGCAAAACTGTCAGCCTTTCATCCATTCAACATCAAGCAAGGATGCAGCACATGTTGAGGTCAGTGCTCAAGTACCAGACAGTGCAGTTGTATTTAGATCGTACCAGCTATGCTATACTCGTTCTGTCTTCTGCAAAGCCATGTATTCTGAGAAGTGAAATCGCAGCTTTTTTTACTTTTCAGTTTTTACATCAAAGCAGGGAAAGTAGTTTTTTTTTTTTTTTTTTTTGCTGCTCTGCACAAACTGAGGAGTAACATTGAAATATTGAAAGATTCCAGCTCTGCTTAGAACCCTGCCCTGAGCTCTGATAACCTGTCCAGATCAAACCCCTGTGCAACCTTAGAAAAGATAAGCAGTTCTGAAGAATGAATGAATGTCTCTGATCAGCAAAACGGTGTTGTTTGTCTCGGATTGTTTTCATGTACAGATGCATTTCAAAAAATGAGAATATTGTGAAAAATGTCAGTAGTTTTTGTCATTTATTTCAAGAAGTGAAAAATTCTATGTATTCTAGACTGGGGGTGTTAAACATATGGCCCGTGGGCCAAAACTGTTCTGTCAAAGAGTTCATCCGGACCCAAATGATGAATTTGAGAAATGTAAAAATTATGCTAAAGACATTTAATGTTAAGGGTGTCAAACCTTGTAGTTCAGGGATCACATACAGCCCAATTTGATCTCAAATTAAATTGTAGCATAATGAAATACAAAAAAATTACAACGCCATATGTTCTCTCAGGGTTAATGTGAAAAAGTACAATTACATATCCAACATATGTACAGTTACAAACTATCCTTTCACAATAAAATGTGAATAACCTGAACAAATATGAACAACATGAAATGTGTTAAGGAAAATAAGTGTAAATTTAACAACATAATGCCTGTTAGTAAATGTTTTGTGCATTTGTAGATGCATTGTGATCTGTAAGTTGTATTAATAATAAGCTGAGACAAAAAAAACGTTGTGAAATGATACTTATTTTTCTTAAGATTTACTGGTTGTGCATAGTTGTTCAGGTTATTCACATTTTCATTATCTGATTTTACTATTTTCACACTATAACAAGGCACAAAGTTGGATTATTTTTCATAGGTTATTTTGCCTATTATTTTACTGGTCTGCTTTGGGCTGTATGTGGCCCCTGAACTAAAATGACTGACACCCCTTTTCTAGACTCATTACATGTAAACTTGTTTGAATCCTTTTTGGTTTTTATCTTGATATCTATAACTGATAGCTCAAAAAACAGCTTCTCAAAATATTACAATATTTCAGAAGGGTAAAAGGGATTGTTGAAAAAAAAAAGAAAAAAAATCAATCATCAACGCTCAGAAAGTAAGTAATACGAGAATACAACAACCAGCAAGTAGTCCAAGGAACTGAAACAAAAATGAAATGTATAACCTATCACCACCATCATCAGGTCATAATACATAGCTCAGTGTATCATGGGATTACAATCCTTTCTGCCTTTTTATTTTTCATATATTCCACCCCTGTCCTTGATGAGCGCCTGATTCCTTTATAAACATTTACATTTTGTGTGTTTTGATCAAGTGAAGCACATACTGCTACATTTTTTCCTTCAGTATTTGAATATTTCATTTCAGCTTTAAGTCACTATTTATGCAGGAGAAACACCATGAATCTGTCAGTCAGGTTCAGTCGACACTACCACAGTCATGACCGTAACTTTGAGAAGATTGTCAAGTAAAGCCTATTCAATAACATGGAGGTGCTTGACCAAGAGTGGCCTGAACCTGCAGTCAGAGCACCAAGAGTCTCCACACACAGATGAGTTCAGGAAATGGACGACAAGCATCACATTCTTAGTGTCAAGAGCCTCCTGAACCAGAGACAATGACAGGAGAGTGTAACATGGACTAACCAGACTAGACTGGACTGCTCAGTAGTCTGAAGTCCTCTTTTCCAAAAGTTTTTTTTTTTTTTTTTCTCAGTCAGAAATCAACAGCCCAACGTCTGAAAGAGGAGTGGAGAGGCACAGAATTCAAGTTGCTTCAACTCCCGTGTGAAGTTTTCACAGTCAGCGATGGTTTTCGGTGTTGTGCCATCTGCTGGTTTCCACTGTGTTTTATCAAGTCCAAGGTCAGCACAGCGGTCTACAAGGAGACTTTAGAGCATCCCATGCTTCCAAGCTTTCTGGAGATTCTTATTTTCTGTTCCAGCAGGACGCGACAACTGCTCACAGTGCCAAAACTGCTCAGAACTGGTTTCCTGACTATGGTGGTACTGAGCTTGATGGGACAGCCAACTCCCTACAGAGACTCTATTTGGTTTTGTAAAGAGGAAGATGAGAGACACCAGGCACAACAATACACATGAGCTGAAGGACACCAAAAGAGCAGCATGGGCTTCCATGACACCTTAGCAGACTTATCAGCTGATCACCACCACGCCATGTTACACTAAAGCACTAATATATTCAATTCAATTTTATTTGTAGAGCCCTATATCACAACAAGGTTACCTCACAGGGCTTATATATGAATATGAAAACAAACAGTCAAATAAATAGTAGATGAAGGAAATGGATTCATGTCCCTGGCATCCCCTGTCCTCAGACCCTCCTTCTCAGCAAAGAAAAACTCCAAAAACCCAGTGGGAAAAGAGAAACCTCGGGGAGAACCACAGTGAAG
>JAPQRP010000019.1:10789766-10808151 GCA_037367295.1 Apogon hyalosoma | reverse complement strand
ATAGGCTCCTCCTTCGGGCTACCATAGGCTCCTTCTCTGGGCTACCATAGGCTCCTCCTCTGGGCTACCATAGGCTCCTCCTCCGGGCTACCATAGGCTCCTCCTTCGGGCTACCATAGGCTCCTCCTCCTAACTGTGAGAGCGGTTGCCACAGTCTTTGGTCTCCACACACCAGTACAAAAATGCAAAATGGCGTTTGCTAAGGAGAGTGAGAAGTTTGTGGCTAAAAATAGCTAGCGTAATTTGGTTGTGTGGAATTGGTACGGCTTCGAAGTTTCCGATGAAGACCAAACCATTCCTCGCTGCAAACTCAGCCTGTTTGAGGGATTTTTTGTTTTGAATCCATTTTTATTATTATTATTATTATTTTATTAATTGAAAGACAGCAGCACAACCAACTTATTTCAGCACCTCAAACATCACACGCCAGAGTGGGAGCAGTGTGTTGCATTGTGGGCTGTACACGAAAATGACATGCTGCCTTCTGTTGTCTTTTGTAGTTTTACCCAGAAATTGAAAATCAAGGTTTTAGAGGAAAAAATCAGGATTTTATTTTTGGCCAAAATCATGCGGCCATACTCACAGCTATTCAACTTTTATTCTTTTATATATCAACATTTGATCTCCTTTATGTTGCCGGCCTCTCTTTGCTCACGCCTCATCAGTAACACAATATTATGTTAATTATGTGGTCGTATTCTGTATTACCAATGCAAAGCCAGTTGACTTTAGCACTGTTCACTTGTGTTTTCTACTTAAATTGCCAGAACCTAACATGATGATAAATGTCAGTTGAACCAGTTTGCACAAATCCGGTTCACACTAGACGCTGATGTGTGTAACTCTAACTCTAAAAAATAGAACATATACTTAAACTGATAACAACCAGTCCTCAGTTTCATCGATTTGGCCACGATACCAGCACCACGACTTTCTGGTAAACTGCTGCCTCCTTTCTGTTGATGCTAGTTAATATTTGAAGCCCAGTCTTACTAATTGTACCTTTAAAGAGGGATATTAATCAAACTCTGACTGACAGTCGCAGCAAGTAATCTCATTTACAAACTAAACAGATTAATGTGAAAATACTGAACACACTGGACTTTATAAAGCCCATCCAGCTACACCGCAGTGTATCGAGTTTCCTTTAAACAAAAAGACTGTTTGATTTCAGTGTACATTACTCCCAGAGGGACAACTAACAGATTGGATAAAAAAATTGGCTATTTTTCACAGCATTTCACAGACACGGAATCAGGTCCAAAATTAGATCTTCCTACACAAATCCCGCCTTAACCCAGACGTTGTCTTTTACCAACATAATACATTATTTAAAGGTGCAAACTGGCAGTACCAAACAGCCCAGGTAGAATTGAAGGATCAAAAGAGCTATCACAATTTAATAAAAACAAGGGCGTACTGCCAGTTTGTGAATTATCACAGTGCGGATTACAACGGGAGCTATGTCAATCCTTTGAGAAATGATGAAATGAGTTCCAATTAAAAATGCTGGTTATTTGTTTAAAAAAGCCAAACAGAGCCACTTTTTGTTGGCTTGAACTTTCAACCATGTCACATTTTGGTAATTTTTTTTTTTGGCTTTAGGAATGATATTCTTACTTCTGGTATTATGTAATATTTTTAAGGATATAACTTGAGGAAAACATGAAGTGACAGTACTCGAGGTTTATTTCCAGTGAATTTATGAGGAGGTGGGTGTTTTCACAGGAGAGAAAAACAAAAAACAGCACATGAAGTAGTTTAGTAAATTAGCTTCACTACCTCTGGAGTATAGATCAGTTGGGTGATAGATGTTATCAGTTACCCCTGGAAAGAAAATCAGACATAGGCTAATTTAGTTAGTTTCGATCCCCAAACAGGTTGCTCCGTTGCTATAATGTGCATCACTTTTGCCGTAAAACCGAGGTCAATTCTGGTACCAAGTGTTATTTGTGACGGTTCTGTTGTTGTGATTGCTGTCATGTTTCTCTTTGGGCTCTGTGATTCTCATCAGCGGCAGCCTCAATCTTTTCACTTTCTTTCTCTGTCACACAAACACACACAGAGCCACAAACACACATGAATAATGTAAGTGGGGAGGAAATTGCGGCGGGCTGACAACGACGCTGATTCCCCGCCGCAATCCAAAATAGTTTGTGTGTTGCGACAGAGAGAGAGAGAGGGGGAGACAGAGGGCCAACACTTGCATATCAAACTGAGGCTTTGTGGTTGGAAAAGAAAGTGGAGAGGTGGAGGAGAAGGAGGAGTGGGGAGGATAGAAAAGGCTCATGTTTAAACAGCAGCAGAGGAGAGATGAGAGCGCATCAAAACACGGATTCACGACGATCTGAAGCCCTTCCTCATTTTCTTTCAAACTAAAGGGAAAAAGCAGGGAGAGGGAGGAGAGGTGGTGATTGAAAGGCTGGAGCGCCGTCTGTAATTATGGTCCAAGCTGCCTCCTACAATGAGCCGTTACGTGGGTACAGCACCTCACACACCAACACGCACCCGTACTTTTCCCTACCCTCATCTTCTTTGCCTATATTTGTACACTTGTTAATAAGGACCTGTGTCTTTGATAATCCGCACAGTCGCAGATGCACGAACAGCCCCTGCACACGTTTGTTGTGGGGCTCATGTGGGGCTGTTGTTCGTTAACCGCGCCGCCTCATTGTAATGCATACCAACGGGATCACTGTGGAATAACACCGCTTGTTCTCTCTCCACGCCTTCGTATTGGATGTTTAATTTAGGAGATGTCTGATTGCTTTATTTGAGAGCGAAGTGATTCCATTATGTTTGACTAATAAGAGTGTACTAATGTAATATGTTTTTCGGCATTGTTAATTTCCATACATATTGGGATTAGTAGTTCATTGGGAGGCGAGCTGTCTGCCGATGATTTTCTTAATGAAAAGGAGATGAAGGAAGCCATTTAACTCCGTGCGCTTAGGAACATTCCAGGCTGATGCCACGTAGAGGTTCATTTTGAAATGTGTTGCTGAATGTGCCAAATTTTCTCGGGAAGTATATGTTTGAGGTTGAAGGGTATTCATTAACGTTGAACTGTTCATTGAAATATTATGAAAATTGCAATATGGCTAAGTGCAATATCCAAATCACTGGATCTGCAGCTTTTTTCTTCAAGTGTGTCACAAGATATTATTGTAAATGAAACATTGTGGAATTACAGCCCATATTATAAAGGGGCTTGTTCTGCACAGACCCCATTTAAAGCAAAAATCACCATGTTCACTACAGTTTGGACTGGTTCCCTCCACTATAGAATTCAGAAGTAAGTTCTGTAGTGTTTTTAAAGGTTCGATATGTAATATTTTAGTGATGTCTAGTGGTGAAGTTGCAGATTGCACCACTCTGTCTTCTCTTCACCCTTACCTATGGTGGTCGATAAAAATGTCAAAGTCCCTCAATTGAGCCAGATTTTTACCCCGCCCCCCGAAGGGGAGGCAAGGGTATTGTTTTTGGTTGTTTTTTTTTGTCTGTCTGTTTGTTCGTCAGTAACTTTACGCAAAATCTACTGGACCAATTTCCATGAAATTTTCAGGAAAGGTGCAAGGTGGTCCAGAATAGATAAATTTTGGTGAATGTAGGTCAAAGGTCAAGGTCATTGCGCTGTGTTCGCAATGATAACGGATAGGGTAAATCAGGTAAAATGTTTGTGAGGGGCAGGGTTTGTTGTGCCTGGCACCACTTGTTTAGCTTTTTTTACATAAAGGGAAAAATAACTGGTCCAGACTCAAACATAATAGGGGATTATTATGTACCCTAATGCTGAGAAATCAGTGATAATGGTAAAAATAAGAAGAGGAAGGCTATTTTGAGACATGAACAGTGATGCATAGAATATATTATGTTTCTGTAATTGGATCCTCCCCCTATAAATCTACCACAATTGAAACTGTGGCCTGTCCTTTATGGTTTATGTCCTCCAATAAAACCTAATAACTCAAGGGACAGAATGTACCTTCTGACCATCGCATGGCCCTCAACAGCCACCTGAATCTGAGGTCTTTAATGCAATGAAAAGAGCTCAAACATCCACGGCAAATCAACAGATGAGAATTCCAATATGTGACATGGCCGCAAGTGTCTGAAAAAAGGACGTTGTTGGAACATGTCATTCCAGAAGCACAGGTTTTACTGTAAAACCTACCGCCCAGCCTTCATAGCAGATTTCAGTACCTAGTTGTAGAGATTCAATTGGCACAAGTTTAAGTGGATGAGGGTCCTGATGCTGAGTGATGAGGTCTGGCTGTTATCCATGCAAAGTTGTAAAACTGGGATAAGGTTAGGTCTTTCTGCAGGTCTGTGTCAGTTTAAAAACTAAAAAAGTAGATGAAAAGTTTACAGTGTGTGAACACATATATTTAGCCAAAAAGTATATGACATTTTCAACCTAGTTAGCAATCCAGATGTAATTTTGTTATATAGAGACACTATAGTTGGCTGTAGATTAAATATAAGTGTATTAGCATCATTTTCAGTTTATATGTAGTTGTATCGGGGTTTTTGGGGCTGTGAAGTTAGATGCCGAAGCTTGAGTAAATTAGTATTATAAGTATTTTAATATTTTTCATTCCTCAAAGTTGCAAGAGCCACTAGGGGGCAGTGCTGTAAAACCAACACAGACACATGATACACTGGGACACATTAGCACCTTGTACAATTCTAAAGTTGTGTTGAGTTAGAAGACAAATTTCAATGTACAGAAAATAGAGTTAAATTATGAAAAATCGTTTCTATCCCGTTGATGATTTTTTTTTGTCCATTACCGAGTCTTCTTTATGCTCCATTTTGGTCTTCACCATTATATCCCAGTACATTTACCAGGTTGGTGCAGATTTATAGAGGTCTAAGCTGCAGATTTTCTTGAACAAAGTGTGTTACATTATGTGCTATTTTGTGCACTATTTGCTAAACCAGTGCCATGAAAATGTTGAATGTGAAGTAAATTTACACAGGTACTGGAGGAATGACTGATGGGCTTTTCTACGAGTCCGAGTCCTCGTACAATACAACAGGATGTACTAGAGGCAGCTCCTTAGTGTGCACTGTGATAAATGCAGGTTCTTAATCACCTCAGAGAGTTGGTCATCCGTAAAGAGAATGTGCAACCCTGAAACATTGTCATCCTCAGCACAAGTACCTTTATATGTACAGGTAGCTAGCAAGAAATGTTGGTTGTAGTAGAAATGATCCACTTGTGTGCTTGAAAGGGGAATACTTTATGTATTTCAGTGCCTTTGGTCATTTTTTCCCCACCATTTTGGTCTGCTGTTTCTTTTCCTGAGGATCAGTGGAACTGTTGTACAGCTGGCTCTTTTTACATGAGGATCAATATCTGAAATCCTACAAAATATCAAGTGTTTACCCTGCAGTTAAAATAGCTCTGATGCCAAACATGTTGTTGGTTGAAGGGATATGTGAAACCTGTGTTGAGCTGAAATCTCTTCCCATGCCAGTGTTAGATATTACAGTTTTGACACAAAAATGTATATTGCCGGTATGATCAATAAAAAAAGATGTTTTCCAATGATTTCCCTTGTTTGTAATGTAATTGTACCGTACCATCTTCTTCTGCTTATCTGGGTCCAGTTTGCGGGGGCAGCAGCCTCAGCAGAGGAGCCCAGACAGCTCTCTCCCAAGCCACTTCCACCAGTTTCTCCAGGGGAGTCCTGAGGCGTTCCCAGGCCAGCCGAGAGATATAATCCCTCCAGCGTGTCCTGGGTCAGCCCAAAGGTCTCCTCTTGGATGGACAAGCCCGGCGTCCTGGAGGTGTCTTCACTAGATGCCCGAACAACCTCAACTGGCTCCTCTCGACGTGGAGGAGCAGTGGCTCTTCTCAAAGTCCTTCCCAGATGTCCGAGCTCCTCACCCTGTCTCTAAGGCTGAGCCCGGCCACCCTGCCAAAGGAAACTCATTTTGGCCACTTGTACTCGCAACCTCATTCTTTCGGTCATGACCATAGACGAAGGTCGGAACGTCGTTTATCGACCGTTAAATCGACAGCTTCACCTTTCGGCTTAGCTCCTTCTTCACCACAACGGATCAGTTTAGCGTCTGCGTCACTGCAGATGCCGCCCTGATCCGCCTGTCGATCTCCCGCTCCATCCCACCCTCACTCATGAACAAGATCCCAATACTTAAACTCCTCAACCTGGGTGCTCCACCCTTTCCAGCTGAGGCCTACGCTGCATGGCTGGCTTCTGGTTAATTGTACACTCTAATTTTCTTTGTTTTTTTTAGTCAAATGCAGTCAAGAGTCAAGATTCACTGGTGCAAATAAATGAATTTATTGAGAAAAAAGATCAAAGCAAATACAAAACACATAACTGTCCAAAGCTCATCACCATCATGATGGTAAAAAAGATATGTTAGATTTTTTTTCTCAGAAGCTGCACATTGTGACCTATGGTGCTTTTCTTGACAAAAAGCATAATAATTGTAATTAATCTATCTCTGTATTTACAAATGAGGTAAAAACATTAACTTTGTTCACAACATGTCTGCACCCATAACACAACATTTAAGAAGCTTTTTCTTATGGTACAAATGAATGGTGGTGGGAAGTCAGTCGCTGCTCCTGACAGCTGCAGAGAAGTAAAGCATCACATGTCTTCATACTCCACAACTCTGCTTGGCTCAGGCTCATCCCCTTTCTACAGAGGAATTTAGAAAAAAAAAAAAGGAAAATAAAACATTCCTTTCTAGGAAATACCCATGGTCTATTTAAGAAAAAAAAAAAATACTTGTGTCTCTTACTTTCTGGCACCATCCCACAGCGTGATCTACCCTCACCTGACCGCTAAATCTCTTACTTTAAAGAGCCACATTGCTGCCTCTGCTTTAAAAAAAAAAAAATGGCCCGTTTCTGAAAAGCTGCAATCTGGGAATCGACTCCTGTGTCGACTTTTTTCTGAAAGTACCCGCAATCCTTTGGTTTTCTCCAGCATGACAGCAAGCCATCAGGTCCTATTAGGATTAGTGCCCTGACGTGTTTTCACACACTCCTACCCTTTAACTGCTCTCAGCCGACACTCGGCTTTGCCAGTTCTAAGACGAAACGGAATAAAAAGAGCAAGATGAGAGCGACGCTGCTACTTCCAGCGGAATACAGCGCCCAAAATGCCAGGAGTAGCCAGGCCAGCTTTTTTGGGGCCATTGTAGAGTTTGTATTTATGCCATCTGCCGAGCCAAAAAAAAAAAAAAAAGACATTTCTGCACAAAACCAGCATTGCACCCTTCTCTAAAGCTCCCTGTGGAGCCACTGGGCTCCGTGGTGGAGTGGTGGCACAATTTACCACAGAGCCAGGCACTTGTTAAGATGGTTCCTCTCTACCTCCGCTTGCTTACTTGCTCTTTGATATGACTTTCCACTCTGTAATCATCTCTCATACCAATAGAGAAAAGAACAGGCCTTGTTCAGACTTGTGTTTTTGATTCCTTTCTCTTTTTTTTTTATTTTAGAAATGAGAGAAAGGAGCAAGATCAACTTATGTGACAAACAAACTAAACAAGAGCATGGCCAGCCACTGTGCTGGCAATTCACAGCTTGGATAATAACTGCAGAGTTATTATTTCCCTGCAATTTTCCATCAGTCCCTTTTAGCACAATGCTCACACCGTTTCAACCTAGTGTACGTGGTAATTTAGCAGGGGACAATAGATAAATGTGAGTGTGAAATGCCTATGGCACAGCTCACAATATGAATTTGTGTAATCATTAAAAATCTCCTTCCTTGCACCTTCCTCCTTCTTCTACGTTTGTATTTATTGAGTAGTCACCTTGGAAAGCCGTTTGACATAGTTTGTATTCCACCATGCAATCGTCTGTTAAAATTGACTCTCAGACGCTGCATTTGGTATGCCTGAGGAAGAGCATACGTGGAACAGAGCAACAGAGCAAGTATTTCCTCCCTCCTGCAGTCCGCACGTCCGCTCCCATTTCTTTGTTACAAAGCTGTTTGAATTTTTGTGCACCCTCCCTCGGGTGGGAAGGAACGAGCTGCGAAGGAGCGCGAATGAGAATAGGAAATCAAATGAAGACGAGGGCGCAGTAGTAAGTAGAAAGCTTGATGTCTTACAACCCACGGAGCGCGGAAACACCCAACCAATACAGAATTACTCAACCCAGCAAAGGACACATTACAAAAAAAAGAATAAAATAAAGTAAAACATCACCCTGCAACCCAGTGGTGGTCAAAGCACTTTTTTTCTCTTACAAACATTGACAGAAGCTGTGTACAGCCAGGCAGCGAGAACACTATGTGTCCACTATATAGTGAAAATTCAGGGCTCTGTTTCATGGGCTACTCAGAATGATTCCACTCATCCTCACAGCCTTACCTCTGTATGTTAGATATTTATTTACAATAACTAATTCAGCTGCAAGGGGCAAAATATAGATTCAGTTGGCATCGATTTGCTTAGTAATAAAAAAAAAAAAAAAAAAAATCCTGGCCAGGACATTTTAGGCCTTCAGTTGACATGTTTTCACAGCTTCCAGTGGATGTTAGAAAAGAGAGGAAATTTAGGGTTTTGGTGGCTGTGACCGGAACTGATATTTTTGACAGTGAAGCTAAGCTCCATCATGATGAGTAGCCCAGGTAGAGTGTAATGTTCTGAAGCCTTTAACCTGACTGGCAGGTTTGATAACACCTGCTCCAACAAAAATTGTCATCCATGGTAGAGCGAGCGCAGAGTGGTGTACTCTTTTCACAGGGACACTTTGATCTGTGTGTAGGCCACGGTGTTGACTGACAGGGCTCACCATCCAGTAAATACAAAACCTTTTGTGTCAGTTGTCAACGAGCAAGGGTTGTGGGACGAACACGCACAGAGCGAGTTTCTGTCAGTCAGTGTGTCGCCATTTTCCTGCCTCGTTTGCCGCTAAGCATCTGCTAATTGATTGTTTTGGGTCTCCCCGGTATCAGGGTCCAATCAGAGTCAGGACATTGTGTGTGCTGAGCTCAGAGGTCGCTGGCCTCGGCTCGTTCGTACAATGCCCGCAGCTTCTCGAATCGAGGCCCCCACTCCCCGAGCGTCTCCTCCCTCCTGCCCTCCCCTCCCCCTCCTCCCCCGTCTGCACTGCTCCCCCCGTCCAGCCCCGCTGAGCTGAAGGAGCTGAGGGAGCCGGCGGGCGAGCCCCCTCCCTCGGTGGAGAACACTTGCAAGGAGTCGAAAGGTCCCGTGTCCGGATGCTGGTCGGCGTCACGGATGATCTCGCACAGGTAGCGGGCCAGGTCCTGACTGGAGAAGGAGAGGGAGCGGCGAGCCAGCTGGGAGGGTCGGGCCTGGCCCTGGGCGGGCAGTCTGGTGGGGGGGACGTCTCTGCGGAGGCTGGTGGTGGTTGTGGCGGTGGAGGTGGAGGAAGCAGCCGATGGTGGGAGAGTGGTGGAGCTGGCGGTTCGGCTGAGTGGGTCCAGCGGCTGTACAGAGGGTGGGGCCGGGGACGCCTGGTGAAGGAGGTGGTGGTGGTGGTGGTGGTGGTGGGGAGGCGGCGGGTGGTGCAGAGCTCTGGAGCGGCAGTACTGGACCGACTGGGCTGGGCTGGGCTGGAGGGACTTCTGCAGCTCGGCCATGTCATAGGCATTCTACACATACAGAAATAACAGGTTAGTTGATGTATCGACAAATAGTGAAAGAAAAATGAGTGGAATGAAAACAGATTCAGTGAATGAATGATGACCGTGATGACGTGGACTGATGAGGAGAAGGCAGCGTTACTTAAAAGTCAGGTTCAGTGTGTAACATTTTGTAACATTTAGTAAATTTACAGTTTAAAGTGAATGCACCCTCATCTCACCCTCCCCTATAGTGAGATAAGGGTGTTAAAATTTATGTCTGGTCCACACTCAAATATAGCAGGTGATGGACAATAACACTAGAAAATAATGGAAAGAAGACAAAGAGGAAATCTGTTCTGAGCTACTATGGAAATATGGTGCTCTCTGGCAGCACTTTCCTTCCATGGATGAAAATGCCTCATTCTAAGGTAACAAAAACACACCTGTTTTTTCAGTTGATTATACACCAGTGAAAGCATAATAGTGAATAATATAGTACATTTTTCAGTTTCATCCCTTCATCTCCACTTAAATCTTTACAGAAATCACCTTTGAGGGAGACAGCAATGTAAATGCCACTAAACAATTTATACGCCACAGTAAACTAATTTACTTTACATCTGTTTAAACCCATAATTCATTTCATCTCCAGATATATTAATATTTATCAATGGCTTATCCAGTATCTGTTGTTTAATATTAGCATTTAATGATGACTGTAGCTATTTCACTGTATGGCATTTTATTAAGTTACTTCTCAGTGTAGATGTTTAGAGCTTTTATTGCTCTAGGTATTTATGGATGCAAATGCAAATAGCTACAGTTACATGGATGATATTTCTACAGTCAGATTGCAATTATTCTGATCAGATATTCCAACCATTTTCCAAAACTGATTCCAGAAAATGTGCGTTTAAAGGTTTTAATCAGAAGACTTATTTCGGCACATGCAAAAATTGTTCTGCTCATTCAGTGGAAATATAACAGAAAATGTTTTCCAGGCATGTTCTAGGAAAATATAGTTTTTTTCTTTTCTTTTTTTTCAGTATTACTATCCTTTTGACCATCATGGTGTTCAATCCCTGAATGAGTGCTTCTATGAAACTGGTCCTAAAAACAGGACATGGGGGCTAAAAATTCAAACCAGATGTAGACTAATGTTATAAAGGAAGTTTGGAAGCACTTGGGGTCTATTTTAAAAATAATTTACTGAGATAAAAGAGAAAGTATTTTTCAGATAAAACATATTTTTATGTTTTTTTTTAATATTTTCCATACAAAAATCTGCATGTAACATGGTAAAAAGGACACAAAAATTACGTGTTATGTTTTTTTTTAAATATCTTTTTATTCTCTCATAGGTACATTTTGGGAATCAAACTAACTATCCAAGGCAGAGTGTTTGACAAAAATGACTCCTGTTGCAAAATCACTCACGATTTATATGTGTTTAAATGGGCAGGTTCCGCATGCAAGTGGACACAATGGGTTACACGTGAAACCTGGAATGAGACTGCCGATTCATGAAAAACCTGCATGTCTCGATTAGAAAAACCATTAGGATCATCACATTTAACAGTCTTTATTTATAGCAGTATGTAAGACCATTTCAAGCCATGTTTTCAAATCAAATGCATTGACACCTAAGTAACTTTTCCTGTCCCAATTATGGTCCTATTTTTGGCTCTAATATTTGATTAATTTTGGAATGGCTCAGAGCAAGAGTATACTTTTTTTTGCATTTATCTGAGGTCATCATTAGGTACATCCAGGGGAGGGAAATGTCTAAATTTCTCTTTTTATAATTGGGTCTAAAAAAGCTGGCAAAATGCCAGGTACCAGAATAAACCCAGTTTCTTAGAAGCACTCAAATCTTTAAAGTGTACCTGTACTGGTCATGCTTATGACATTAATTGTGTTTTGTGTATTACTTATAGGCAACAGAGGCACAAATTCAGTAAAAAAAAATAAATAAATAAAATCACCATAAATGCACCACACTGAACCTTTTTATTACGTGAATTGCAGATTGGGGCAAAACCTATAGGGAGCAGCCATTGCTGGCCAGAAGTGATGTACCTTTGTTGTTTCCGGGTGATTGAACGTGAGTAAATAAGCAGCAGTCAGTGAGCAAGATTGAGTGGAAAGCATGTGTTTGCACTTGTTTGTGCAGTCGTGAGCTTCGCACTCCGCCATTGCATCACTACTGGTGTTGGAACAGCCCATGAAGGGGGCAACATTTCGTTGAATATGCCTGACTGACGGAGCAGTGACTTGGTACTCGCATGTACTTGACAATGGGCTATGACAAAAATTACCTAATGGAACCGCTTGTATTACATGTGATCTTTTGAAATAGCTAGCAATGAAAATTCACTACAGGTACCCTTTAAGTCTCAAACAAAAAAGTGGTATCAGGCACAGAATATTTTTTTTTACTGCCATTATGTTTCTGTTCTTGCTGGAAACCGTCATGTGACCTAATGAGTGTAGAAACATTTATTATGGAACATATTTTCAAAGTTTTACCCCATTCCCCTTGAAAGGTACTTCAGATTAAAATAGTCTCTTTTCATTCAAATGGTTACATGCAGTGCCTTTATTCCACGTGACAAATTATACAGTTATGTAGTGTAATATTTGGTCGGACAAACAGTGAATTTCTGCTGTTTTTTACTGATTGAAGGATGCCCAGCAGCAGAAAATACATCCTGTGCTTTTAAGGTAATAAACAATCAACTATTGAAGACCTTGTTAACTACTGTTTCAATCCTGGTTGAGGTATTTTTGTTCAAATATTCAGCAATGAACAAACTCCAGATATTGTTTAGCATAGCAGTAGATGGAACTGCGCACACATTTTTTTTTCCCCTGGAAATTCAGTTACATTTAGAGATAGATTTAGATAGAAACCTGACGACTGTTAGTAATAGAAGTTGTAAAAGAATAAGACCAGCGAGAGATAAGCGCAAACAGACAGAACAGCAAAGCAAACTGAAGGACTGAATGTTTCAAGAGGAGACGAGGCAGGGAAAAAATGAAATGTGACAGTGAGAGAGCAGAAAAATGAAAAGAGAGCAGAAAAACAATCAGGTCCAAACATTAGGTTTAGTGTGAATGTTCCACCTATTTAGGTTTCCAATCTATCTCCATTTTTCTGTCTCTGAGAAGTAATTTTAAGTATATCTGTGAACGTGTGACCACAAAGATAAAAAAAAAAGAAAAAAATGAGCGGAGGTGATTCAAAGAGGAGATGAAGGGCATCTCTCTTTCTGTTCGTCTCCACTTTACTCTGGTGCACTGGGGTTTACTTTTACATACACTGTAACAGCCAATCACTTCAGTCGTAATGTGATTCCACAGGAAGTGTAAGTGCAGCAGCAGAGATGAGAAAAATGGGATGGGGGGGTGGGGTGGGAGGAGGAAATGATACACAGGGTGGTGTGGGTGGCTCTGTAAAACTGATTATGTTATGAGTGGAAAGCGCTGCTTTTATTCCTCCAGAGAGCCTTTAAACAGGACTCCTGGGAATCAGCTGCAGCTATACAGTCGGGAATCCTGATTGTGTGCTTGTATGTTTGGCTGCAGGTGGTTTACAGCGTGGAGGACGTGGCCTTGAGAGTTTTCGGGGACTACATACACACAATTTATGCATGTGTGCAGTGTGTGTATGTGTGCTAGCGATGCAGCGGACACAGAGGTTTATTTTGATTGAAGCTGTGATATTATGCAACCTCTTAAGCAATGTTGAGTGCTTGTGGGTTACAGTGGATGTTGGAAAGAGGAGATAAGGATTTGGCGTGGGCTTAATTAAAACACCAGCGCACATATATGCTCACACACAGAGATTGGAGCAATTTATTCCAAACTGAACGGATCCAAAATATCTTTTTTTTTTTTTTTCACATGAGAGCTGCCCTTGTATAGTTTACCATAAAGGAAAGATGCATATTGTGCATACAAATGTGTGCATGTGTGTTACCTGGTCTTCCTCCCCTCCTCCCTCCTCGTCATAGTTGAGGACGTTCTCTCGGATGTCCTCCCAGCCGTCGTGGTGGGCTGAGACGTGATAAACGCCCTCCTTCAGCCCTTTGTAGCTCCTCCAGCGGGTGTAAAGGAAAATACCCAACAGCAGCACTGGAGTTCAGACAGAGAGACACACACATAGAAGAAGAGGTTCATCAGCGCTCACATTAGCATTACAAATCAAAATGATGAAGACCCTTCAGACAATTAAGACAGAGCCCCAGAGAGAGGCAGCGTTTGATGGAGCCAGCCTTGAGCATTATTTGGCAAAAAATGTGAGCTGAAGTATAATAAGCAGCTAAGTGTCAATGTGTTACTCTGTTGATGGCCTTTTCTTCTGTTTAGTGGTGGAAAATTCTGGACCATATATTATATAATGCAATCTTTACATAAGTCAAAGTTGCATATTTTCTGTTTGTGATGGTTATTGCTTTTATATTGTGTAGAAAATTTGGATTTCCTGACTGTCATTCAGTAAATTAATTATATTTTTATAATGCCCTTATATTCTACATATATGAAAGTGATAACTTTGGCTAAATGCATTCAACCTCCATTTATCACTGTACTGAATAATCCACTTAGGCATACATTCCCTCTATTGGTTCAGCTTGTATTTATTTAATTACATTCTCAGAAGGTCAAAAGTTTACCTACAGCATGTCAACTGATTCTGGAAGCTCCTACAAATTGATGTCAAGACTGCAGACATTTCATATTGGCTAACTGTCATTATTGGGAGTCAAGTGGAAGGATGGCTGTGGTTGTATTTTAGGGCCTCCCTTCAGACCACAGTGATAATCTGGTTGTCATTATGGTAAATTTGTTCTGGTTAGACCGGTTCGAAAGAATCCAAGGACAACAGACATGGTTTAAGAAACAGATTGGTATTGTTGCAACCTGAAAAAATATTCAGTAAGGAGGAAGCTACTACTGTAAAACCAGCACTGAAAAAATAAGGCTTGCTGCACAGATGAACACCATCCCAACCGTGAAGCACACGTGGCAGCTACGTGTTGTGGGCTTTTTTTTTTTTGCTGCAAGAGAGAGAGTGGTACACTTCATAAAACTGACAGCATCATAAAGAAGGAGAATTATGCCGATGGTTTCCAACCTCACCTGACGACATCAGGCAGGGAGCTAAAGATTAGATGCAAACAGACCTTCCTAGAGGACAACAACAGTCCGAAGCAGCTGGTGGGTAACGGAGGGTGAATGGGGGGATGTGGAAGTTGAATGCAATGCCTTTCTTTAGCAAAAACGACCAAAATGTATCCTCCTTGTTGACATGAGAAACACTGCCTGAATAAACTCAGTCTGCTGCATAAAATGTAAAGGTCTATTTGCTCATTACTTTAATAGAGTTACAACAAGACAATTGGAAGATAACTGGATAAAAATGGATTGGAGAGTTAGAAATGGCACCATTATAATTAAGACGTCCTGCAACAATGTCATTTGCGTGGTGCTCATGTGTGTTGGTTGGTGTCATGAGAGCAGGGGGTGCTACTATGTGACCATCACTCCCAGTTATTTATTTTTCAATTCCCAACTGAGTAGGGCTTCAAGAGGTACTCTGAAAAGGGTCACTTTGGACAAGTTTATATATAAGCTTCTAAAGTGTTTGAGATCGGTTCAACCCATACAGACCCAAACATCCACTGACGACCATAACTGTCTTGTCATGTAAAATGTTTAATACCTGTTCCACTAATCCTATCAATACGTGTAAATAATTGGTGTAAAATGCAGTTTGTCATCTTTTTATGGTCATCAGATATGGGGGCAGCTGTGGCCCAGAGGGCTGGGGAGCCAGCTTGTGACCATGGGGTGCCGGTTCAATTCCACAAACTGGCAGAAAAAAAAGTTTTTGGCTGATGTGCCCTTGAGCAAGGCACTAAAATCCCCCCTTTGCTCCCCAAACATCTGCTATGACAAGCCTGCTGCTCCTAGATTGCAGTGTGTGGTGTGTTCCTGCATGTTCTAGAGATGGGTTAAAAGCAGAGGTTGAATTTCAGTGTGTGGTAAAAATGTACTGTATATTGTCAATAAAGGATCTTAATTTGACCCATTTGGACGTTCAGAGGCTCCGTAGCGAACGTAGAAACACCGTCATCTTCTACAACATTGATTCACCAGTAAAACCCATGGAGTTGGATCAATGACAGTGGATGGATGTTTTATGTTCAGTTAATGATATATTTTACAAAAAAAAATGTCTATTTTTCTTCAGTTTTGTCTGTTTCTCATATAATAACTGCCAACTGAGCAATCTGAGCTTCAATGAATGTTTACATGATCAGTGAATTAAATTTAGGAAAAAAAAAAAGCTTTTCACTGACAAAAAACCCAAAATACAGAGGATAATATTAAAATAAACAGTGATAAATCACTTAAGAAAGGTTCAATACAGAGGAAAATTCATTTGGGAATGGCACTAGGTCTTTATGGGTTAATAAACACAGCCTGTGGTATTTCAGGTTCTTTTTTAATCTTGTTCAAGTGATCGCCAACAGCCTCTGGTGGCGGCATCATAATGCTGTACTAAGTGCTCTGGAAATGGTCATTCTTGACAGGTATTCACACAGGTATATAAAAGCATTTCAGGTACTAGTTAAGGCATTAGCACATTCTTGACGATTTTTGAGTTGTTTTCCATATGGTCACCAAAGAGCTTTTCACTGCATCAAATTAAGGCTATAGTACATGCACTGAAATTAGACATTTCCGTAGCATTTAAGGTAATTGTGATGGCTTTAATTTTAGTTCTAACAGGGACATTTGGGGCATTTTTTTAGATGACTGCAATGGCTTTCCGTGGAGGAGTTGTTTGCTGATTGATTGGTCCTGCAAGATAGAGTGCATTGAATGATGTCAAAGTGTGTAAGTGGTGGCTGGTGGAGTGGGAGCATAGGGGGTTCTCCTATAGGAAAATAACCCTGATTAGATTTTTTTTTTTTTTTTTTAATTGCACACTCAGTATGGCTCCAAAAATGACCATTTTGTATTTGTTTCTGAAGTGTTTCTCATGTATTTCAGATTTTTATGGTGTTTTTCAAAGGATTACCTGCTCCATTCCATAGCGGTGAAGTTAGGCTACAGTATACGACATGCTATGGTCATTTCGAACAAGTACATTTGACTGTAATGCAATATGTCGCAAAATAAGGATAATACGTGGTTAAATTTAGTCATAGTGTGAAAACCGATGATAGTATAACCAAATGGCCAACTAACCTGAGAAACAAGAGAAAAACCCGCATGTGTAAAGTCTGCTGCATAAAATGTTAAGATGGACTGGATTTACTCTGGCATAATTAGAAAAAGACAAGTGTACGGAGAGGGAAGATAACTGGATATAGTGAAGTTATAGAATTAGAAATGCTACACTCATGCGACTCACAGCCGTTAATTTGTCGTCCAGCTGTTGTTCGTAGTGTTTACATGTGCGTGGATATTAAATGCATTGTTATTTTTATCGTCATTACATTAATATTTGCTGTATTTATGATGGTCTGATGTCTGTAAGCCTAGTTGCTCTTTACTCTAAACTTACTACGGTCTCTTTCGTCTTTTTGCTTTTGATCATCTTTAAGTGCATGACCATCTTGTCTGAACAGAGGTTTATTGGAACCTGTTCAGGGGTCTTTTGGAAACAATCTATGTGGCTGTACAGAGGGGCTGATCAAAACAAAATGACATACAAATCTATGTCTATGTAAGATTTTCATTCATTTCCCAAACTGCTTAATCCTCAGTAGGGTTGCAGGGATGCTGGATCCTATCCCGGCTACCAACGGGTGAAGGTGGGGTACACCCTGGAGGCCTCACCAGTTCTTTGCAGGGTTGGTGTATACGAACGAACTCAAAAAGACCCAGTGCTACTTTTTTGGCAGTTCTCAAATACTTTTTTTTTTTTTTTAATATGTAACCTTTCTTAAGTGATTTATCACCATTTATTACAATGTTATCTGTTTTTAGTCAGTAAAAATCATGTATTTTTCTATATTTAAGTCACTGATCAAGTTGATGCTCATAAAAGCTCAGATTAAAGTTGAAGAATATTATCAGATACAGAGAAAACTGAAGAAAATGTTACTTTTTCAGCAAAATATACCATTAACTGAACATAAACCAGTGTCTCCATCCACTGTCACTGATCCAACTCCATGGGTTTTACTGGTGAATCGATGTTGTAGAAGATGACGGTGTTTCCATGGTAACTACGGAGCCTCTGAACGTCCAAATGGGTAAAATCTGACGACCATGAAAAGATGAAAAACTGCATTTTACACCAATTATTTACATGTCTTAATTGGATTAGTGGATCAACAGGTATTAAACATTTTAGATCAGTAGACCGTTTAGTTAGCCAGTGGCTGTTGGGGCGTTTATGAGTTAAGGTGTATGCTTTTGGACGGATGGTGTGAGGAAGTAGGAGTGTAAAACATGCGGCGAACACGCAAACTCTCAGGTATACACAAGGATTGAACCCAAAATCTTCTTGCTCTTCCTTTTCCTGCCACCTCCATGAATGTTTTTAAGAACAGTTCATGGCGAACAAAACAAAATGTCGAATGCTGACATGTTTACATACTGTGTTTTGTTTACAAGGCTCAATATTAATAAAGCACATTCTCCACACTGTAAAAAATGACCGTAGAATTAACACTAAAAAGTTGTAAAATTGCAACGTAAAAAAACTGTTAGTGAAAATACAATACAAAGTTGTTTATTTGAAAAGATTTTTGTGTTAATGATTAAATCAAATA
>JAPQRP010000019.1:10759573-10789666 GCA_037367295.1 Apogon hyalosoma | reverse complement strand
ATTCCATGTTTTCTGTTCTGTCTGTTTTAGTCACATGATCCACACAGGAGTTAGGACTGGATTGAAGAACCGTTGTTTTTGATGACTTTGGATGGTCTAATAATTTTTTCCAACACTGTATGTTTGACACTCCTGATATAAAGCATCTTTTTTAGTGAAGACTGAGCCATAATTTCAGATTTTTTACAAAATATGGTTGAGTTCTGACCTACATGGTTTAGTTTAGTCTGTGTGTGAGGCTTTTTATTGTCCGATCTGATTAGAAATTCTGCCTTTTTGTATCTTTTAGAGCCACATTATTATAATATTTGGACAATATCTAGATCACAGGTGTCAAACATGCGGCCCGGGGGCCAAAACCGGCCCACCAAAGGCTCCAATCCGGGCCGTGGGATGAATTTGTGAAATGCGAAAATTACACTGAAGATATGAACAATCAAGGATGTTAAAATCATTTTAGGTCAATCCAATTTAAAGTGGATCAGACCAGTAAAATACTATAATAATAAATGATACATAATGCAAACTGCAACTGTTTTCTTTGTTTTAATGTAACAAAAAAAAAGAAGGTAGAATTACACAAAAATGTTTACATTTAAAGACAAGTCTTTTAGAAAAAATGGAATAACCTGAACAAATCTGAACAACCTGAAATGCCTTAAGAGATTGAAGTGGAATTTGAACAATATTCTGCCCGTTATTAAATGTTTTGTGTATTTGTAGATCCACTGTGATCTGTAAGTTGCGACGCACATGTATAAATGATAAACTAAGGTGTAATATTGTTAAAATTGCACTTATTTTTCAGGTTGTTCATGTTTGTTCGTGTTATATTCAAGTACGGTCCGTAGATGTAAACATTTTCATTGCGGAATTTTACCTTTTCCACTCAAAAACACAGAAAAAACTTTAGAGTCGACATTATTTATCAGTTCATATCCTGTTATTTATATTATTGCATTGGTTTGGTCCACTTTACATCATATTAGGCTGAATGTGGCCCCTGAACCAATATGAGTTTGACACCCCTGATCTAGATTAAGTACACACTAGTCCACATTGTATTAACTGTACAAACATACAGAACACCCTGCTTCAGCTGTTCCTTCCTCCCATTCTCCAGTTTCCAGTGAACGATGGCGTCATTTCCAGTCTTGTACAACTACAAACACAACCCACATGCACACGCACATTCACACGCTTTACGTCTGCCTTCATTTCTTGCGGCGTCGTGCATCCAAGGCCGGTCTGAACGCGTCCTCATGAAAGTCCGAAGACACATATGAACCGAAGTGCGTTCTGGGTAACCGTCGATCTCCGAGGAGCTGATGCAAACACCTCCCATCGCAACAATGCAGCGTGCAGATGTGAGCTCCGAGCGCACTGATTGGCCGGCTGGAGTCCAGCTACAAATGGAACAGAAGATGGAGTGTGTGTGTGTGGGGGGGGGGGGGCAGATTGCTGCGAGGTTGGCTCATGAATGATTGATTGAAGTTTTTTTTACACTATCACTGGGATTTGTTCCATGTTTCCAATAAACTGTGGTCTGCTCGACATTTCTCGTCGTAAACATGTAGATTATACACTGTAAAATATAATTTGGCCCATTTGTTTATGCTAACAAATCAAAAATACAAGTTAAAAATGTCCCAACTGTGAAAAAATACTAACTTGGAAATCCAGGTCTAATTAATTTAATAAATTCTGTCCATTTAACTTCACGGACAGTCGGTGTAAAGGAGTCAAGCTCAGCGTCGTCACGTTTTGGTGAAGCATCGTCCAAATGCATCGTGGACAAATGGCAGGTGCCTTCTCCAGTCGTGAACTAATCACCATCGTCAGTCGTCATACACGTTCACTAAGGATGCAACGATACTCGGGAAAACCGTGTACCGTTCGGTTCGCCCTCCACGGGACAATCCGCCTGTATGGACCGCAGGACTTTAGTTTTGGAATTGATCTTGCGTTCGTGGCAAAAGGCGAAAGTCCACCTCTGCAAGTCTCTCTCTCTCTCTCTCTGGACATGCATGTGAGCACACAGCGCAGGGAAGCCCCGCCCCTTTATGCGAGACAGCGGACAGAGAGGCGGCTTTAGACTCAACACACATCGGAGTCCTGCAAAGATCCACCACTTTTCAAAACCAGCAGCCGCCCCTACCCGCGTACATTAGATCCGCAACCCGACCTGACCCGTGATTCAACACGTTGTCTACGCAGTAAGTCACTTTTAAGTTCCCGTGGGTACCAGACCTGGTGCAGGACTCTGACACATACACTGTAAAAAAAATGACCGTAGAATTAACACTAAAAATTGCAACATAAAAAAACTTTATGAAAATGCAATACAAAGTTGTTTATTTGAAAAGATTTTTGTGTTAATGATTAAATCAAATATAGCTGTAGTTTTTACAGGAAGAGTATGTGAACAAAAGCAGATTTTTATGTAGAAATGATGTATTTCTATTGTTTGACAAAATAAAACTGTAAATTGAAAAACAATTTGGTGCTGTTCAAATTGCAAGACCACAATATTAAAATAACAGCCTATTCACTTTTTAAAAAAAAAAAAAAGAAAGAAAAAAGTAATAAAAAAGTAAACAGTTAACAATTTAATATTTCAAACGTGTGATGTTTGGCTCAGTTGGTAGAGCAGGTCGTCCAATGACTGAAGGGTTGGTGGTTCAAATCTGGGCTCTGACATGTCACATGTTGACGTGTCCTTGCAAGACACTGAACCCTAAATTGCTCCCAGTAGGACCTGGTGGATTTGGAAAGCACTTTGGGCACCATGAAGGTGTACAAACTAAGCTATTTAAGTGCAGTCTACTAACCATTTAAATCCAGTGTTAAATTTACATGTTACGCTGTAGATATGGTTAAGGTTTGTTGTGTTTCTTACAGTATTGCTCTGGTAACCACAGCTGCCAGTTTTTTTCCGTAAAAAAAAAAAAAAAGATTTTTTTTACAGTGCATGTGACCATTTGGGGCTTATTCAAACATAATACAAAACCTTGATCCCCGCTAAATTCTCTCAAACAGTACTTTCTTGTTCAAAAAATCATGGGAAGGAATGCTTCAGGTACCCACAAATCTTGTTTGACTTCCTGATGAAGGCTTGAAGTTTTGAAGCTCTATTCATGACCACGCCGTGAGAATAAAGGCCTTTTAATGCTTAAAGAAAGCCTTGGAGTTTTCTTCCTGTTTGGCAGTACTTTCTTGGTGTCACTGCATCTCTCTAGTTACTCCTCTCCCTTTTTTTTTTTTTTTTAACTTGTCTTGTCCAGCATCATAACAGCAGAATCGTGGTCTGGCTGCCTTGTGCTGAACAAGGGCAGCTTCATAAAGTATATAAGGCTTCGCTTGATATTCCACCGTCTTTTTTGTCGAACCACATTTTGATGCCGGACCTGACAGGAAGGAACAGGGGGAAGAGAGAAGGAGCGAGCGAAGGAGGGAGAAAAAAAAGAAAAAAAAGGAAAAGAAGATGCCGAAGACCCTCACGAGAAAATATCAACAATACTAACAATAACAACCATGGTGATAATTTTCATGATAATAACAAGAGCTGAGTAAACTGAGCAAAAATAAATATATAAATAAATAACATAAAATAAATAAAACATGTCGAATGAAAAATACAATAAAAGACAACATGAACAAGATATCATAAACAACAACAGCTCAAATAACACCAGCAACAAATCCACAGAAGAGCAGCTGCTCCTCTTCTAACCACCGTCGCTATGTGGATGCATATCAACACTGTACACGGTTTAACTCTGCGGAGCTGACAGTGCATGATTGTATATGATGTTAAATTCAAACAATGTAACAATGCCCATGCCTGGCATGAGAGGCACAGTGAATTAGAGGCCTGACATCTTATTAGAAGTAGTTACGCTCTCATTACTGATCATCATCTTTATGTGAAACGCAGGAGGTGTTGACGCTAATTAAAACATATATGTGAGTGAGAAAAAATGAAGAGCTCAGATGAAGGGGTGTTTTCATGTATCAGCCCAGGAGAAAATAAAAAAAAAAAGTGTTGAGGTGATTTAAAAAGCAGACTCTGGTGAGGGCATACACTCACAGTTTAACCAATCTGCATGTATTTCCTGGTCTTGTTTTGCCGTGACCTTTTCAGTTGTCTAAATAACCCCATGTGCCTTGTCTCATTCCCATCACCTGCTGCCTTAGTTAACGCTTCATAATTCACTAGCTTCTCCATGATATTAACTTACTTGACTCCCCCACAAGGTCTCAGTGTTTCACTCATTCACAGTTTTCACCATTTTTAAAAATCTTTCAACCGCGCTTTTTCCTGCTTCGAATCAAACAGCTAAATCAAAAGGACTTTCAGTTTTTCTTTTTTTGCAGTGACGCAAAAGGAGCGACTTGGATGTTCCGCAGTGTGACGTCGAGATGATGTTTAATAATTTACAACCACGTGTCATTAACTGAACCTAACCGAATAATTTTCCCAGTAATATGCTTTCTTCAAATCTCTTTACGTGAGGGCTGCACACATGAGAGCTGAGTATAATCCCGTTTAAAAACAGCTGCAATCACACACCGCAAACGATTTGTACTGACAGCCCTATAAATACTCGGGCTAATCTGAGGTAAGACATCACCGTGAGAAATCAGTGATCCTAAACAATTCATACACAGCCTTTAAACACGTACTGCCCATGTTCTCCATCACCCTGTTTTCTTCTTCTGTTTTTTTTTTTTAAATCTGTAAGTTCTAGTTCGCAACTAAAAGCCACCAGCCAATCCATCACGTGAACACACCGACAGAAGGCACTCAAACTCCCCGTGAATTGATAACACCCCATTAAACAGCCCACCCTCTGACAACTCTGTAAGAGTAAATTCACTCAGCCAGAAACCAGCTGCACAGTACGGGAGGAAAAATCAATATTCATTTACTGTCAACTTGTCCTCCTCACCACAACTCCTGCATCGGGCAGATTTATAAGATGAAATTGTTTCAAGAGATTCACTGTTTCATTTTTAGAGCGGCATTATGGCTTTTAATGGCGCTAACATGGAGAGGGGGACAGAGCGATGAAGAAACTGAAAGACATAAGCATGAGACATGTGGCTGACTGTTCCAGAGGGTGGCTGCGGTGTTGAAGAGGCAGCGAATTGGCAAAAACAAGGTCGCAGGTTCAGCCCTTCCCTGACTGTAATGGTTCTCATTTACTGTGGGGTGCCCCCAGCTTCTCAAAGACAGAAAAGAAAAAGAATTACTCGTGAGGAGCTGCCAGTTTCTGTCGCATGGAGGTTTTTAAAAGCCAATGAGAATATGAGGCTCATGTCATGACTTCACATGAAACTACTGGTCTTACATTAAAAACGCTTTGTGTCTCTGTGGAGCTTTGTGGTTTTTAAAGGCTCTGAACAAGAAGGAGGAAGCAACAAAGATGAGGGGACTGAAAGACATAGCGGGAGACGTGGCTGAGTGGTCCAGAAGGTGGCCCTGATGTTTGAGAGGCAGTGAATTGGCAAAAACAAGGTCACAGGTTCAGTCCTGCCCCGACTGTAATGGTTCTCATTTACTGTGGAGAGCTCTGAGTTTCCCAAAGGCAGGAAAAAAATCTCGCCTTGAGGCATGGAAGCTTTGAAAGGCAAGGAAAATATAGGCTTATGTCCTGACTTCATATAATATTGCAGCAGAACTGTCTCTGAGGAGCATTTCATTTACTTTTTCACTTAGTTATATTTGTAAATCAAGGTTGGAATCATTCTCCCATATTGTGCCTATGATTAAACTCTCTTCTTATCGTAGTATCAGTCTGATATCCTGTCCAATTGCATATGGATATTTTGAAAACAAGCATTTTTATCAATATCTGGGTAAATTTCATGGCATGGTAGTCATTTTTTCTACATCACCTTCCAAAATGTTTTTTTTTTTTTAACTCCACTGTCTGTATACACATTCATATATGGACACATGAAACAAGGAGATGGTGAAAAGATGGTGTCAAACCCCATTTCCCACATGCCCATTGTTGCTTTGAGTAAGGAACATGCACCTCCATACGTCTATGTCTGAAACATCAAATACAGGTCATGTAGGTGTCGAGGTCGACAGGTTTCCTGCAAGATTTTAGACACATTTGAGAGACAGAAACATGTTCCTGTGAAATAAACTGTATAAAGAATGCACTTCAACCAACCAAACCAAAACTTTAAAGGTTACTTAGGTTTCAAGTGAATTTCTATATTGCTCATTTAAATCACTATTAAGGCTTAAAAGGATACATAATGACAAGTAGCTAAGAGATGTTTTTTTCTGGTGACGGCTACATCAGCTGTTGAGTCTGACTTTCATGGCTTCAGTTTATTGAATAAAACATACTTTGCGTTACCCAAAACCAATAGTGATGCTCAAAATGTAAAAACTGAGGCTTAAAAATATGCGTCCACAAATCAGTGTGACATTACTGAGGCTTCAACTACTGTTTATATACAGTCTATGAGTTTTGCACAGGCATTTAAAAGGGTTATTTTTTTAGGGTAACTTGCGGTACTGTACAGCAACACTGAAATTAGGTTGTATTGTATTATTCTGTGCTAACAAACTCAGTATGACGTACGTACAGAAAATGTGAATAGACAGAAATGTAGTAATTTATTTGGGAAGTTGTAGAGATTAGTAAAACTTTTTCTTATTAGATTGATATAGAGATACATTTTCAGGTTTTCTAAGCTGAAATCTGACTGGCTTATTGTAGTCTCTCTGACAGTTACATTGCAGTTAAAGGCACAAAATCGTTTTGTAACTTACAACAAATACTATACAAACAAAATACTTACAAATTTAATTTACAAGGGAACTTAGCTATAGCTCTGTAGCACTTGCAAGTTACTTCCGAAAGTGAACTCGTGTTTCTACAGTTTTATTTCTACAGACACAGACTGATTACTCTTTGCTGATACACAATATGATAGGTTTCAATCGATATAGATGAAAATAGACATACTTGGTCTGTCAAAACAAACAAAGGACTCCGCACAGATTTCATTAAGATTTCTCACTTAGGTGTGAAAACAAACATTCAAAACTACAGGAAGTGATGTGAACAGAGGCACATAGAGAAACGTGATCTGGAGTTGGTGTGGATGAAAGTGGTTTGAGGATCGATATCCTCTGTGCATTAGGGCTTAAGCCTATATGAGGAGAAAATACAGCCTGTAGGTCGACTGCGGTGTACAAACTATGAGAGGTGTGCTAGTGCTTGGTATATACTGGTGGGGTTTATATCTTTATGTGTTTACACACGCTGCTTCCATCTGTGGAGCTGTGGGTTTGTGTGTGTGTATTAGGCAGTGGCTAGTGTGCGCTCCATGGGGAAGTGAGCAAGAAAGCTGGAGGTCAGGGTGTACAAGATGAATCTGCTCTGTTCAAAGGGCCTCTCTAGAGGGCAAACAGAGAAATGGAGAATTTGGTTGGTATTTCTGACTGTGTGTGTTTGTGTGCGTGTGTTTGAGTGAAATAGAGTGAGGCTGAAAAGAGAGATTATGTGTTTATTTGTTTACACTGCCTCCAAGGTCTGTAGTCTCTTTGACCATCACTCCTTTTTTTAACTTTCTAACTCTTTCTGTCTAACTGCCTTTAACAATTTTCTTCCTCCATGCTCAACCCCCTCCCACTTTTAAAGTTAGTTTTTCTACTAATTCTAGTTGCCCTTCAAGAATAACAACTGCATAAGGCCAAACCCCTGAGCTAATCCTGGATCTCCTGGACATGTCATAGGCTATCTGCACCACACAGATGTTACCACGCAAACACTAACACACCCCTGTCAATCTACTTCTACACACCCCACACAGCTACAGCCTGCGAAATTAAAACAGAAAGGGACGCCTTACAAGAGAATATGTCCTGATTCCCAGTGGTTTTACAAGCATGGTTATTTATCAGAGGGAAAATGCCTAAAAAAAAAAAACGAAAGGACTGAAGTCAATTGAACATGCTTTGTGGAGGAATCGATAGCAGAGGCCTCTCAAAACTCCGGCAGTTCATCTTTATTTAAGACCGGATGCACAGTGAAGAGATGCGCCGCTTTCTGACAAACAGGGATATCCACTGTACCTAGAGCAGTTCAAATGGCGCTGAACGAGCACGCGTGTAATGGGATTTCCAGTCAGACAATCAATATCTGAGCTGCCCTGCAATGAGATCAGTGTCTATGAGTACATCAACACAAGTCAATAATATGGCATAGATTTTAGCCTCATCAAACTATAATTCTGTTTACAGTGGCCATCTGTCTCTACTTGCTCAATCCATCACTACTTCTTCATTCCCAAGCTTTTTTAATGTGTCATCATTAGAACAATACAACTTCGTAACGCCACTACAATATGTTAGACCGCAGCTACTAATAACCTCCTTTAACCCATAAAGACCTAAACGTCCAGCGTCACCCAAACCATCCACTGATGTAAAATGTTTGACCACTTCTGAACTGCTAATCCCATCAACACATGTAAATAAATGGTAAAAAATACAGTTTGTCATCTTTTCAGGATCATCGGATATGACCCATTTGGACGTTCAGAGGCTCCGCAGTGAACGTGAAAACACCATCATCTTCTACAATGTTGATTCACCAGTAAAACCCATGGAGTTTGATATATTTGACTGAAAAAGTCACTTTTTCTTCAGTTTTCTCTGTTTCTGATATAAACACCCTCAACTTTGAGCTTTTATTAACATCTACACGATCAATGAATTAAATATATGAAAACACCTGATTTTCACTGAAAAAATGCAAAATAAAGAAGATAAAGTTACAATAAATGGTGAGAAATCACTTAAGACATTAAATATAGAGAAAAAAAAACAGCTGGGGACTGAGACAAAAGCAGCACTGGATCTTTATGGGTTAAAATCTTCCTACAGTAGGTTATTGTTAGGTTCAGTTCAACTCATGGTTTAATATTTCACAGATTTGACTGCATCTTCAGTAGAGTTACCACTCATACGATTCACTGATTACCTGTGGTTGTTTGTTTTCTCTCCAGTTCCACTTCTGCAGAGAAACAGAAGTCTTCCCACACCAACTGGATTCCAGCCAAAAAATGCTTATTTAAGAATTCTGAATTTTTTAAAATTTATTTTATTTTGTATTTTTCTAATTCTTGTGATAATGTAAAGATGTCTTCAGCTGCATTTTGCTAGCATAGGGCCAGTAAATCTCTCCATGGAAACCTGATAAGATACTTAATTCAAGGCTGTCATCCTTCCAATGCATCAACCTGGTTCACATTTGTGTTTTCTATACCTTTTGATCTATTGCACATTTGTTCAAGGCCCTTGCATTGCTGTCTTTTTCAACCTTTTCTTTCCTCGCCGTCTGTATCCTTAGTGGCCTAATTGTATCCATTCTTAACAGTCAGATCGTTATGTTCTTGTACAAAAGCATAGATTGTGTCAGACTTCAATTCAGCATCTCAGCTCCACTCTTACAAAGATGAACAGATTTATACCCCCACATGCTCATAACACTCAGGGACATTTTGGGCACCAGCTTACAACTGGATGCGGATTTCTTGCTTCATGCTGTACTTTTAATTCAGTCTGTGTGTGCATGTGTGGAAGATTTCCCCACATACCTCCCATCAGCATGCGTCTTGGATCACTGAACTTTGTTATTGTCCGGTCCAGGTGTAAATTCACCTTGGGCAAGTGGAATTTCAAATCATTCAATGCGGCTACAGAGAGGTTCTGAGACGCATTAGGCTACATTACAGATAAAATATTAATGCAATGAGTATCCAACAGACCAACAGTAACTGCAGAGTTTGAATGTCAATGCATGTTGAGTTTATAGCAAGCTCTATTCTTGCAATGCAAACGGAATGAGTACTAAAGCTTTGATACTGTGTGTTCTTGAACTTCTTCTTTCTGTTATCTCCCTTGGGAGGTGAGGAAAATGTAAATTAGTATCAAAATGTGTTAGGTTAAAGTTCATTTTATTAAATCAATAGCTGTGTTTCAAAAGTTTCAAGTAAACTTTAAAGAAAAAAAAGAAACTGATACGCTTTGCATTTCAGCAAATCAGTTTGGAGCAACTAGACATAGCTGCATATCAGCCTTCAATATCATCAGAAGGTCACAGTACAGGCTACGTTACATGTGACTGGAACAAACAGAGGTCAAAAAGCAGAGCGTTGTGACTGTTTGCCAAATAAAATTGTGTTTCAGCTTGTTCAGTCTTCAGAGTAAACACTGGACTGTAAACAACTGGACCCGTTTCTTCTACCGGCTATGTTTTTTTTGTGCTTTATGGGAACGTGAACGACACTAATGTTTGGTCAGGAATCACTTGAAAAAAGTGTTTTTATTTCACATAGTAACAAAATAAATGTATTACTTTTTCAAACAAGGCAAAAATAATCTCAAAAGTCATTTTTTTCTAAACATTTTCAAAAGCAAAACATCAAAATGCTTATTAAATACATGTACGGAAACCTAATGTGATCCGTTTTCACTGATTACCATCATCTATCTCCTTTGCTTGATGTCTTTCTTTTCTTTCAAATCAAAAACCTTGAGTGATACTGGAGAAGGTTATGGAATCATCATAGTCACAGATAATAATCCCCTCCAGGAACATGATAATACATGCTAAAAATACCAGGTATTGAATAACAATTTGATTCCAATATATTTTTTCCAGACAAAAAAAAAAAAAAACTCAATTACTTCACTAAAAATAAGCAAAAACAACATCTGAAGACAGACTGTTCCACTCACAACTCAAAACAACAAAAGCTGCATAATAGATGGTGATTGGCTCCGAAATGTTTGCGACAAATCCTGCTTGTAAGAACACACGTTAAACTCAAGGATTTCACACAAAATGATGATCAAAGTCATTTTCAGACACATTTTCTATGGGAATTCACACTGCAGCTTAAAGATTAAAGCCCATTAACCTTTTTAAATGGACAGAAACTTTAGAGGAAACTACAATTGTTACAGCAAACAGGTAGTAAACATCAATCTTCTATGGCAAAGTGCAATGTTTCAGTGCTTGGAACACCTGTCCAGCCACCCTGAACTCCTCCATCTGTGAAGAATTACATTATTTGCTCCTTTGCACAGAACAGATGGGATTTTATATTCCTACGGCCAGTAAACGGCTTCACTGATTGGTCATATACACATGTTCTATTGGACATTTGTCTGATCAAAAGATCTCTTCTGCTAGAAAAGTTGATGGAGAAACTGCGTTTGGGTAGAACAAATATTTTACAAGAGTACACAGATATCAAAAGAAGCTCTTACAGGAATCAGTGAAAAGGTCCGCTGTTTTGTTTCCACACAACAGACAAAGTTCATCATCCATTTGTGGCCATTACTGACTAATGTGATGAAGCAGATGGACGTTTTTTGACCAGATAATGTTCCCTCTCACGTAATAATCACACGCCTTTTATTTAATTATTTTTTTTGACAAAAGTCCAGGTGAAATGGCATTAATTAAATGGCTCACAAAAAAGCCTTAATTTCATTCCAAGTGAACTGTGAGATGAACTGAAACCCACCATCTGCAGAGAAAGTACACATGATTTTCATTCATAATGAATAACTGCAAACATGGGATATTTATAATAGAAGTGTTTACTTAAAGATCATTTCCAGAGATATAACACATTGCTTGCATGTTGCGTCATTAATAAGATTTTAGGGTTTTGGCTTTTGGTCTTCAACTGACAGGTGTGATTGACACTAGTTGGAGTCATAGTAAACTGACCAAGAGGTTACACTCACAAGATCCTCAAATCCTCATTTTTTAAATTAACTTAGCTAATTTTAGCTGCGTTAACACACTCATTTATGTTATCCTATCAGTAAACATGCAATTAGAATAATCATTTGGTCCAAGGGTTTCTGGAAGCTAAAAAGAAGTCTGTCCTAGCTTCAAAGGAACATGGACATTAGCAGAGCCACAGCAGCAGCAGCATGGGTGTATATACGCTCTGGGGGTGTCAGCCACAGTAATGAAGCTCAACGGATCTCCCTGTGCAGGCTTTCTAAGTCTCAAGCACAATTTCCCTCTATCTCTGAGCTCAATCAGCTGATTTCCATCTCCGTTCAATCACACCTAAGACACCCGCTTTGAGCTGATCGCTTGTGAACTGTCAAACTTGTCAAAATTGTTCCCTCGCTCTGCTGTCATTCAGCTGTCATTTCAGTTTTGTGAGTGTTTTGCCATCATCAGCCCCATCCATCTTCATCACCACAAGTGTCTAGTTTTCTCCATAACTGTAACACATGGTGATCATCCCATAGTGGTCGGAGTGCCAGAGTCTTATTGCTTTGTTCATGGTAATTCGACACAGACGGTAAAATTTTGAGTCTCATCCCACTTTAAGTGTCTTCTGAGCAACCAAAGTCTGACATAAAATGACTGCAGTCACAGGTACAAAACAACACAAAAAAGACTAAAAATACCCTTCTATCTGTAACGGATGAATGACCCACATCTGATGTCTGGTGACAGCTGGGCTTAATAAAACAGGTATGTATTGGCTGGAAAATGCAGCATATATACTGTATGTGTTTGACAGGTACACCATTCCAGATACAGTGAAATCCTAACAGGATTCTATTGTATTAATGCTATTCAGTGTCATACTGTAAACTGCCATTTAAAAAAAAAAAAAGATAGTACATTAATATAATACTATTATTTACATGAATAAGTGAACATCTTTAGAAGATAGAAGAAAAATGTGGAGTCAAAAATGTAGAAAAAAAACAAGCAATTTCAAGTATTATCTTTAAGGGGTTCTATGTACCATTGATACTGCAAACTCTCAACAGCAGGGAGAAGTCACATACCAGAACACACTTAGACTACGGTCAGACAACAGGTCTTCATGCACAATTTGATTTTTTGGTGAATTCTGATTTTTTTGTGCGTTCGTTCATATTACACATTAAATGCGACTTCTGTCAGTTTGAGTATGAACAGAATGCGACCCCGAAGGGACCCGCATGCGCAAAAGAGGCCCTGACCACGCAGGCACATGCTGTGCTTACAGAAATAAATATGTTTTTCCTGCTGCTCCTCCACCTGGGATGCAGAATTGTGATGTTTATCGCATTTCAATGGCGTAAAGGTCAGATAAATGCAACCTGGCCGTTCCGACTGAAGTCGCATCGCAAAATATCGGATTTGTATTGGATTTAAGACCACATATGAAAGTGGCCTGGGTCGAATTTGAAAAAAGCTAATTTGCGCTGTCCAAACTGTTTTTAACAGATCAGTTACAGGTCACATATGGGCAAAAAATTTGGATTTGGGCCACATTTACATGCAGTCTGAACATAGCCTTTGAAGTACCAAAACCACCAACGAATCAACGTAAGCTATCCACAAAGTGCATCACCCACTAAATAAAGTATAAAGCTCATTGTTTGCACACATTTGTGTTATGGCATCATCAAGTTATCTTCTTCAAACTAAAACTAAGAATAAACTATGTTGCGTAAACTGATAGTTTACATTTTAGCTCTGTTAGCTTAGCTCTGCTTTAAGACAGAAAACAGCCACAGTAAAACCACAAACCACCTCTGTTTCTGTGTTTGTGTTGTCAATAGCTGCACTAAAGACCTGTTTGGAATCATCCAGACAAATTCAGATCATCACAAACATCAACTTAGTAATGTTCGTAACCTCACATACTACCTATATATCTTCATAAGCCTCATATTCATACTCACCCATGAATAAAAACCACTGCAACTACAGCATTAAACTTCATTCTTTTCAGTTAGAGCTGAGTGCAGTGGTTAAAAACAACAGCTTATATTTTTATTACTTCTTTTCTTTGAATTTAAAAGTTATTTCTTTGTGGTTCTCATCCCATCTGGTCACTTTGTTGCTTTGGTCAAAGGCCTTGTGGTATTAGTTTTCCTCACCATGGGAGACAATCAATCAAATGTTATTGATCTAACGCCACATTATAACCAAAGTTATCTCATGACATTTTACATTTAGAGCTGGCCAAACTAGGCATAATTTAGTAGCTCCGTAACACCGTAATAATAATTTTAGGTCACTTTCAAACATTTGAAGAAATACTTTTATATCCTCTTTAAACTACTATTTTGTTTAAAGCTGGAGGGAGCTATTTTACTTTCCTTGACTGGAAAAAGCACACGTTCCTATCAGTGTAATTACATTTGACTTACATTGCATGGGCGGGTCATTATGTACTCACACTCTCCACAGTAGTACACCCAGCTCCACATGACTTAAGTAGGTATTAATGTACTTTCAGCTGGAGAGATCTGGGTATTCTGGAGAATATGAAGAGATCTGGTGGAACACTCAATAAGGGGCTGTCTATGCTGTGTTTAGTCAGGATTAAAATGGGTTTGGCCCCTGCGCTCACTGCTGTGCTGTCTGAATGCTGCTGTTTGAAGCACTGACACAGCAAAGATTGACTTTGCTCTTATCATTTAAGTGAAATTGACTGTGTTTTGCTTGTGGCCATTGTACGTTTATTGACTGATTTTCTGTGTTTGCCTTTATGTGACTGTTTTAGCCAGACCTCTCCTGCAAAAAGACAAGCAATTAGAACGGGATAAACCACTTAAAACTCTGTAGAATCGGTCAAACTTCAGGAGGGATGCACACATAGAAGCCTCCTGTTTTTTTTGTGCTCGCTCTGCACAGATGTACTTGTATTGATCTTAATGTTTTAACTCATTAAAGCTTTACTGTATCATGATTAAAACACATCCCTCTAATGTTTCTTCCCCTTTTATTCTGTGTACTATAGTCATAAAAATAGCATTGCAATTTAGCAAATATAAATAATGGATAACTACTTCTCTAGAATCCAAATCTTTCAGTTGTCTAAAGCTTAATTATTTAACATTTTCCTGATTTACAAATGAGATTTAAGAACTAACACTGAAAAGATACAGTCAGATGGATTGTTTTCTCTACAGTTTTCCAGTCTGGCTGAACTGCTAAAAGTATTCAATAAAACACAACAAATTATATGTAGGTGAGTGTCTGGCTGAGGTACGAAAAAAAAAAAAGCGTCTCTCACTTGTTTGAAAGTCAACTTAAAGCCAGCAGTCTGAATCTCCATCATACGCTGCCATCCTGTTTGTTCCTTCTAGCTCCAAACTCAAACAAAAATACACAAAGATAACCTTGGAAACATCTTCACCTTGAATGATTTAGCTGCTTGGTGTGATAGAATCAATGCAGCAATCTCTAAACTCACTGCTGAGCTCCCCTGGCAGAGAAGATTGTAGGGATAAATTCAGGATGTGACTCATTGACCAATACCTGTGCCCCTAATCTGATACCCTTCTTTAATCTCCACACAACCACCAAACTGCATAGTTTGCATGTTTAAGATCTGTCACACTTTACCTGTAAGTACTTGGCCTTTATATAACATACAGCTAAAATGTCTTTCTTTCCTTTCTTTCTTTCCTCCTGCCTGCTACAAACTTACCCACTGAACCACTTATCCCTTCAATACATTGAAATAATTCAGGTAAAATGCAGTTTCTAAGCTTTCCAGTGGCATCAGATGTGCAGTTACAGACGACGTGGATGATATAATTTGCCGAAAATGTCAGTTCAATTTTCCCTGTTTTTAAGAGCATCTACATAATCAGTAAATTAAATATAGGAACACACCTGATTTCCACTGAATAATGTAAAAAGCAGTGGATAATATTATATAACGGGTGAAAAATCACTTAGGTAAGGTCACATTTAAAGAAAAGTACATATGGAAGTCATCACAATAACTGGTTAAAAGGGTTGTTGGCTGAATATATTCTGCCGTCCATTTTAGGTGCTGTTGCCGTAGTTAACCCTCAAAGATCTAAACAATTGCCGGCAACCAAAGTTACTTATCGAAGATGTTTAATAACTTTTAATCCACTAATTGTATCTATATACTGTCATCTGCAACATTGATTCACCAGTAAAATCCATGTAGTTTGACAAATGACAGTGGTTATGGACACTTTTATGTCCAACTCATGGTATATTTTCCTAAAAAAGACACATTCTTTTCTGTTTTCTCTATTTTTATATAATAATCATGAATTTCTTCTGAGCTTTAATGAATATCAACATGATCAGTAAATTATATATAGGAAAGTACCTGACTTTCACTGAAAAATGCAGAATGTGATATCAGAATAAATGGTGATAAATCACTTAGGAAATGTTAAATGCTGGGAAAAATTCATTTGAAAGTCACCACAAAAATAGCTGTAGGTGTTTTCACTGAAGTACAGCCTGCATCGTTTTGATGCCACATTGTTACAGTTGCAAAAAATTCAATGATTTTTGAGGACCCTCGCCCCCCATAAATTAAAAAGTACCTGTTTGTATTGTTAACTTATTTTATTGGTAGTTCTTCTCAGTTCAACTGGACTGGTTTAGCTCTTTTCAGTCCAGTTGAACCCAGAACTGAACCCGGGCAAATGAGAACCTACACAGACATATTGTGAACTTAGTACTTGATCGTCATTTAACCTTAGTTTGACTTTGCCGTGGATGGACAACATAGATAGACAACAGACAAATGAACGTGTCTGATGAAAAAATATTGAATGGTTTTCCAGTTATGCTCTGGAAGCAAATTGACAATGGACAGACAGAAGGATGGGCAGATATGCTAATCGCCACATCCACTTGAATTATTCCCTCTTATTATATAATCCTTGCTTGACAAAAAACACAATGGTTGATATTTTCCTTTCTTAACCTGTAATCCTCAGGGGAAATTATCATTTCAAATCTGTCTGTTTTGAAAATGAGAACAATAGTAATAAATAGTGATTGAGGGCTTGAATTATAACACGTTCTCAAATCAGTTTTCTCTGTGTCATGGCATAGATCTAATACATGTTATTGTTTCTGTGAATGAATCGAAGAAAAATAAAACAGTGAGTCATAATAAGCAAATGTGGTGATGAGAGACAGTAACAAGGAGATTTAAAGGAGTGATATTTTGCTTTTTTACATGGAAGTATGTATCTTAAAACATTTCCCTGTGGTCTGCATAAACTGTAAATGCTTGGGTCTGAATTTGTCATTAATTCAACTCCACAGGTCCATCTTTAACACTATTTCTGAGTAATGACACCAGAAAGGTGGTTTGGAGTGCTGGCCCTTTAAATGCAAATGAGCCACTTCCCCCCCCACCCCCTCCAGGTTGTTGGCTGTGCTGTTTTGTCCTGTTCAACCAACAACTGAACATTTCAAGTAATCGGCTCAAAGTTTGGATATATTTTCAGTATGGACTACAACCGCTGCTGCTGACAAACAATTATGGCGTATTCGGAGAAATGTACGTCGGAAGTCTTGACCTTATATGTGCAAATGTCGTGACGTAACTAGATATAAAACGTAACAAATTAAGAAGGAATTAAAACAGGTTGTAGAAATCCACTCGATTTTTGTCAAAGTGAATATAAAGATAGCTTTGCAGCACCTGGAGGGTTCAAATTCAAACTTTATGTACTATTAGGGTCCAAATACACAAATAAATCAACCAAAGACTAATAAAAGTGGGTTTAACAAAATATGAGCCCTTTAACAATACAAAAAAAGAGCGAGTTCCTTAAGGTGGATGTAAAAAGAGGATAATATTTACACAAAGCTACAAACATGTTCAGGCCAAAAGAGTCAAACAGAATAAATGAATTCACATCAGTCAGAGCCAAATCAATATTCAAGCTACATGATAAATTTAAACAGCCACGTTATTAATGATTAATACTGTCAGGAGAGAGCGGGCTGGACTGGGTTTGCAGTTGTGCTGACATTTCCCAACTAAACTCTGTTCTGAACTCTCAAACCCAAAGGAAGCACTCCAGGGACCATCAGAGGGTCTGCAGTCTCCCAATCCAATCAATGGGAGAGGAAAAGAGCAGCTCCATGAGTCCTCTTTGAATGAAACCGTTCAGACCAGGGGCATTAACTCCTCTACATTAATAGAATAAATATATCATCGACTCTGTCCCGTGAATTTGAATTATTTAAATTTGGTTTGGACATAACAGAAGAATGACAAAAAGAGAAGAAATCGTGAGTTTTCAGTGGTTTTCTGTTGAACATATTTCCGCTGTGATTAAATCCTTAAAGAGTTATTTGAGTCATCTGGCTACGATATGTCCAATTTTGCTGCTGTGTATATCTTTGCTTCCCAAAGTTGACTGTGATTGGACAATAAGATGAAAGGGAATGAACTAATGTGGATTCTGGTTTCGAGTGGATTCTGTCTTTAATCTTCACCAATCATAACATACTCTAAAGACCAGCCCATCTTTCTACAGCACTGCATCAAGAGAATTGCTGCCCTCCTTTTGTTCTTGCAAGTCAAACATTTGGGGGCTGCACAACAAGTATGAAGGTTATTTTTTTTTCCCTTTAAAGGCCTCTCTTGCTACTGCTTAAATTTCAGAGAGAGGAACACTTGACCGATCGAGCGCAGAATGCTCTACCGATTGAAATTGCTACCAAAGCCCCTGGAGCATTGATCTCAATTTCTGCAGGTTTGGGTAAACAGTACCGTATACGCCTACAAATCAAGTAATTAACACTTAAAACAGAAGTAAACCTCAGCAGGATCAAGGTCGAATGTTGCATTTAATGTGAGCCCCAAAGCTTAGTTTGAGGGTGGATATGTGGAATGGGGGTGAGAGGAAAAAGAGACGAAATGATCATTTGAACTGTGTCTGTCTGGCGTCTGGATGCGAAGGACAGCGTCCCCTGAATCACCAATGAGACGAGCACGCATGGCCGGCAGCAGCGTGACATTGAAACTATCCTTCTCATGACTTGCATATCTCTTCCTTTCCCTTCTGATCTCTCTCTGTGTTGTATTCTCCCTCCTCTTTGTAATCTTTTCAGCTCCCTCTTGTTTTCCTCTGGTATTGCACTGTGTCCTGTTTTATTCTGTGCCTTCTCTGATCTTATGTTCACTTGTATCACACTCTGTCTCGTACTGTTCTTTACTGTTCCATTGTATTGTCCTCAATTAAACAAGGGGAACATGTCATTGTACTGACAACACATTGTCTGTGTATGGCTGTGCCCGAGGCGCTTTCTCAGCAGCAGATCCTTCAGGAATACGAACACAGACCTAAAGGTAAAGGCAGATGAATATTCATCAGCAAAAACAGGCTGGCAGAGCTACAGAAAAATGTGCAGATTTAAACATTAGACGAGCGGACGGTTAAGTTTCAGTCCATCCACCCACTAAGGAGAGGAGGTGTTTCAATGGTAGCATCACAGAAATTTAGCAACTACACTATCGTAGTGACCTACGGCACCTTGTGGAACTTTCTGCCCTTTGTTTAATAAAGAAAGTGAGCCTACAACTGAAACTAGCTTCCCACCTTGACTGGCTTCAAGCCATAACATACAGTTGTATTTATTATCAAAAGCACATGCAAATGATAGTCAAGGGCTTGTTTTTATAAGCTTCCAAAAAAAAAATGTAACAGTGAAAATTATTGTATACTAAGCTGTATTCACATTCACAGATGATTTGAAATGATTATGGGTTAAAATGTGCATACACACACCAAAAAGTAACCTGTATAAATTATGTATGTAACTACAAAATACCTACACATGTTTAAGAAGAATTTTGCACAAGTTAAGCCCTGAAAGCTATGAGAAATGGGGCCTGACAAAGTGGAATATAGTCACCTGTTCTCCTCAATTAGTACACGGATGATCTTTCTAAAAGCTAATGGAGTGTAAGGCTGGAAGAATGGTAGGGGACGTTCTTATTAGCCATCTAATGTACACTGATGTCCCCCTTACAGCAACTACTCAGCTCCTGCCTGCTCAAGTTAAGGTGTGTGTTATCATGTTAAATTTAGTGATGTAAGGATTAGCAACTGCTCAAACCAAGGATCAGAAGCCACTTTTAGCTCATTCTATATGGAAGAAATGCTAAATATTTTGACCAAACAACTCCAGGAAAGATACAGTGCTTTATCGTGAGGATATGTACGTACGTGTAAATTAACTGATTAAAAAATATAATCATAATGGCCACTAAGTGACGCTGTAACTTCCTTCTACTTTTACAAATACTGAAGAAAATGTTTGTGTTTCTTCATTCATTGTGGGATTATCAGCTGCAACGTTTCCATCTTTGTGTTTTTATCCTTATATTGTTTTTTTGTACCACTGTTGACCTGTGTGTTGGTTCTTCGGCTGCCTTCATACCGCCTCTTCCAATATATAGATGAGTCCAGTCTGTTACTGCAGCAGAGGTGCAAAGGTAGAAGGCGCCAGCAAAAACTATTTAAATAAATAAAAAACTAAACTAAAAGCAAAGGACTGCCAGGGATGCCTGGCTGTGGCAGCCAGTTGTGTATTCCAGGTGCATCACTTTGCATAATTTATTTCTGCTGTTCGCCATGCAAAAACCAAAAGATAAGATAATTATAACTGGGTGAACTTTACAGACGTGTAGAACATTATAAACAATAGTTTTAAAGCCCTTAAAATAATAGATATGTGCTTCAAACTGGGTTCTCTGGATTTCATTTCATGTCAACACTACCTTAAGCTACAAACCCACGTCAATGCGGACCCCTTCATTGCTTTAACATTGGGCTATTTCAGGTCCGAAGGCCAGCTTAAGCCCTAATTGAACTGGATCATGATGGAAGCTCTATTTCACTGTACTTATCCATTTAATCCCTGTCCAAGCTTAAAGGGTTCGGAATAAACTGCCAACAGTTTTTGGCAACAGGGAGGAAATTCGATCACTGCAGCGCTCTGTGAGCTGACATCTCCATCAGTTTGAAAAGTCATGACAATGAGGACACACTCTAATGCATTACAAAGTTTTCACCAAAACACAAATCTGAGCAAACATGATGAGGCTTTAGCGGGATGTGGGGATATTCTAATGTGGAGCCTACTCTAATATTAATATGATAATTATTACAAACAAACAAGAGTGGTGTGTTGTGAGGGCCTGTTAGTCAAGATCCACCCTAGGGTTTTTGTATACCCACATCACTGTAAATAAAGCCTATAGGGACTAAGCACTGCAGGGTACTCATTACCAAAGAAACATCAATTACATCATTAGAAACATCTGGTACCGTATTATGATTCTGTGAAAGAGACAGACAAAAACAGAGGGGGGGGGGGGTCAGTGAACTGTTTTTGTAGTGCTATTTTGTTATTGTCAGTTTTGTGTGAACATTTGAGTATATGTGAACTTTGGATTCTGCACAACAAAACATATTTAGACCTGAGTCAACTTGCAGACTGACCTCACCTTCCCCTGAGCGATCTGGGTCATTACAACACCTACGGGGATTCCGAAAAGTACTTTCTGCCGTCGCCTTTCCACTGTTTCTCACCTTTGTGTACTACTATTACAACTCCTTTTTTTGAGTGTTTTTTTGGCAGGAATTTTCTATTTTTCTATGAAATGTTCAGCTGTGTACAGTATCATGCATAGAATATATCAATGGTTTCCAGCAATGTTCAAATTCAGCAAAACCATTATATTACCGATGTAATGGGTTTTATCAGCTGGTCACCGCATATCATCATATCCCCTTTACTTTACTGAAAAGGAATAGGAGCGAATAAAACTTACATTACCTTTCTGTAAACAGGAGTTCTGCATTGGCAACTGCTGTGGAACAACAACTCCCACCAGTCATGTTATTTGAAATAAATATTTTTAAGGTTATTGGGAGTTCAATGGTAGAGAGTAGATTTTTAAAAAGCTGGCAACCATGGAATGAGGAAAAAATACAGGGACATAGTGTAGGATTTTATAATGTCTAAGTTCATGTTTAGATTATTCTTTTTTTGCTGTGCCTGGCAGCGTGTATATTTAAAAATGTAAAAAAAGGAAAACACTTTAAGGCAGCGCAATAAGTTGTAGTTAATGTAAATTTTGCATGAGTCTGCATTTACTCTTTACTCTCCTACAATAGCACTGTTACCTAAAGCGTGAATAAAGAGCCACTTCTAATATTTGTGAGTTAATACTAATTCATCCTTTCCATTGCATTGTTCTAAGTGTTACCGCAAACTTAAACACAAGCAAACATGACCAGAATACATCACCCCTTTTGAATAAACTAGAGTTATTTCATACATAGCAGGCTGTGTTGTGCAGTATTTACCTAGCAAGGCCATGAAGCAGATACAGATGGCGAAGAGGGAGCTGAAGCTCAGGCCAACGTCCTCCCTGTAGATGGCGAGTGTCGTCTCACAGTGGCGTCCCCTGTAGCCCTCTGGGCAGTGACACGTGAACTTGGAGGGCGATTGGGCCACACAGGTCCCCCTGTGACAGGGCCGCGTGGCGCACAGGGTGTACACGCAGGACTTCCTTGTCCCATTTACACGGATCATGTGACCAGGTGGACATCTGCCATGACAGGGTGAAAGGGGGCAAAAGGGGGAAGGCAGAGAAGAGGGAGGTAGAGAGTGAGATTGGTTTCAGTAGAGAAAAACATGAAAGAAAAAAGAGAGGGCAACAAACAGGAAGAGACAAAAGGGAAAACAATTATAAATTACAAGATATGGTTCACTTAGATGTAGAAGAGAGCAGATCTGACTAGATAAAAAAAAAAAACTTAAACAAAATGCTGAACAGATCATAGCTTGTCAAGAAAAGCGAGGAATAAAGAGCATGATGCTAATCAAACTGCGCAGTTACAGCATTAAAAGACTAAATAAATAAACATTATATAAGGAAAACAATGTCTTTTACTGTTAGCCAAAGCAAAAAAACAGTTCATTACTGCCCTTTAATCAGTAATCTTCCACACATGTACGTCAACAGACAAGTGGATGAGATGAAAATGCTGACTGCTGCACTGGCAATAACTAGGATGATTTTATGCAGACAGGGGCACATTTTCTGCCTCACTTCAGAAAGCACCACTGTAATTAAAAGCTCATTTGGGTGTAACAGCTCAAACAAACATTTTACGAGCTCATTAATTCAGTATCCCATTCAGTGTCTATGGACCAGCTCCAGGCTGTACATTTTGATGACATCAGAGATGAGTCTTGATCTCTGGGGATTTGTTGGTGCTTATAAATACTGACTTAAGATCACTACTAAACATCACACTTAGAATGATATACTAGTTAATGGTGTAAATATCACTGAAGAGTTGACATATTGTATCTGTTCATATTTCATGAGAACTAATGAACAATTTATGCTCTGATGCAAAATGAGTATTTATACAGTAGTGCCTACAGAAAGTAAATCGAGGCTACTACTTCAGTTCATGTTTAGGTAATCATTTACGATGAACTTGGGACATGAGTTCCACCTTCAGCATCCACATGACCCCAAAAAAAATCAGTGCAATAACAGATGGAGTTGTGTCTATATGATCAAAAATCATTATAAATGTAAAAAAAAAAAAAAAAAAAAAAAAAAAAAAAGGCCAGCTGATATAAAATGTAACTAAACCGAACTTTCACATGCAATGTTTATATAGAAGTTGTTTTCAAACACAACATACTGTATGTATAATTGAAAAAAATTCCCAATGTTTTCTTGCAATATACAAGATCAGTGCTTAATTGGAAAAAAAAAAGAAATTGGTGCATAATAAGTCTTCTTATGTATAATGTATATAAAACACTGCAGACTCAGCACATTGATGTTTGAACTGATGTTTATATGCTGAAGAAAAGGTGATTGTTATGTGTAAGATAGAGTGGATAAATAATTTCCCAAGAGACTGAAAGCACAATATAGACAGTAAAATAGAGCAAAAACAGCAAGTGAGAGCAGATTGCTGGACTCAACCCCCCACCTACCACCCCCACCCCTGTAGCTGAAGAACTTAGTGACTCTGGGGACAAAGAAGCTCCTCAGGTTGCCTGTTGTTCAGCTCTGTGACAGAAATGTGACACTGAACACTCCTGTGCTTCATTATGGTGGTATGCATTAACTATCTGTGGCTGTCATTGTACATGACAGACTGGATTCTACTGGCTCCTTCTCCCAGAATCCCCAGATGTCCGGCTCATCTGACCAGCTTGTCCACATCCGGAGCCATTCTCCTACTGGTGCTGCTTCCTCAAACACACCACAGCATAGATAAGAACACTGGCAGCCGTGGACTTGTAAAACAAGGTTTTTGTTTTTAATTTGTATTCAGAAGGGTTTGTTGTAATTGGGACCATGCATCACAGTCCAGGCCTCTAGTCTTCATCTGCCCACCCCAAATACACCAAAACACCTGAGCATCATCTGAGAACATTGCATGTGGCACATCTTTAGCTTGTATGTAGCCTCTTAAAACCAGTTGCCCCTGGCAGCCACAATTCCATCTGTGTTGCCATGGTAACGCTATGAAACATTTGTAGCAATAGGCACATACCATACATCCACATAACCAGAGGAACATCAGCTAAAAGCTCAACAAAACAGAAACACAACTCAAACAACAAGCACTTAAATGGACAAATATCTAAAACAAGCTGACAGTCTGAGACCAGCATATGTCATGAATAATTTAACAAAACAACGGACCAAAGAGACAAACTTTGCAGCACTAAGCTAACACTAAGCAGATAAGAAGAAGTGTTATTTATCTACCGATAAAACTCACTGAAGGAAAAAAAAAAGAAAAAAATAAAGGTCGCCTTATGAACAGATGATTATGAATGCAGTCTTATCTTTACTGTTTTCTGATCATAACTTGGTTTTATATGAATGAAGCTTCTGTTATCAGTGAATGCATTGTTCATTATTCTGTTACAATGAAATGATTCCCACTGGAAACAAATGGCACAGAATTTAACCCTTTAGCCCCTGACGTGTCTGTGGTGAGCATTCTGAATGTATTATTTCTTTCAAATATTCATAAAAATTCAACCGTTTGCTCAAAAACATACTGATAGAATAGACCTTGTGCTTTCCATAATCATGTGAGCATGCTCAGTGCACCCCCCACCACCTGTGGAATGGGGGGTAAAACACAAAGCAGTGAGTGAGACCAACTGTAAAAATAAACAGTTTGGGCTTTTCTTACACCATTTTCCGAGTCATTTTTTGTTTTTACTGTTGTTTGTAGTGTTGTTGTGATTTTCCTTTATTTTTTTACTGTGTTTTTAGTGATTTTTGACCGTGTATCTGCTTTTTGGAGTTCACGCAGGTGCCAAAAAGCAGCTGGACTGATTTAGAAAAAAAAGAGCCCAAAACAAAAACTACTGGGCCAAAATTCAAATACTTGTTGTTCAGTGTGTTCCAGTTCACAGTTCATGTTAAATGTCCCAGATCTCTTATTGATGTACATTCTGAGTGTCTTATTTAGTAAAAACCTGTCAAACTTCAATTCCTCTCTTATTCCTCTTGTAATTCCACCCTGTTTTGACCCTAAAACACAAAGTAAAGCAAAACCACTGAAGAAAAGGAACACAAGCACATACTCAGAGCAGCTTTTATGAACCTGAAACAGACACGAATTCACAGCAGCACGTTTACCTGAAATAATATGTCAGGGGTTAAAGGGTGAACAGTTACAGTCCAATGTGAATGTGGGTCAGAGGACAGGGGAAAGCACAGTCATTTGTGGTATTTCTATGCCGCTTACTATCACCTCTGATGTGTAGTCTCCCAGACATACTGTGCTCTACTATTGTGGAAATTTATGATCCAGACCATAAAGTGTGGGTCCATATGGTCATCTTTTTCTCAGTAAGAGTGCATGTATTGTGTTGAAAGGAAAATCAAAAATACATTATGTTCACAGCTGCACTTCCGTGGACCAGATGACAGCAGGCCTGGTGGATGAGGCAGCGGATGGCGTCTTCCACACCTGCATTCCCCAGCTGGGAAAACTGTAGGGTGTCCGCCCCGTGTCAAATCTAAGGTCTGAGGAGATCGGTCTTCATTTAGTGTGAAGTTAACGCAACCAACCTGAAGTCACTAAGCACACATCCTTACAGGTGGGACACACTGTCTTCCACAGTGTGGGGCCCCTCCCCAGTCGAATGCTCAGGTTAAAGATGTACTGAAGGGGCCCCCCCACATACCTTGTTCAGCGGTGCAGGCATTTAGAAGAAACCACGTCTGCACCTTTCCTCGGGCAAATTCACCTCAGCTCTCCTCTGACCTGATCCAATGTACTGATATGTGAGGGAAGGGGGAGAAGGGGGGGTTACACTGTCCATACTGGCAACATGGGGAGCAATTACTAAGGTGCTGATGTGAGTTTGTACTCTTAAATCTGTCTGTACCCTGAAGTTAAATATTTATTCACTCTTTGTTAACGAATTAAACTGTGTTAGCTGCATATCCAGAAGCATACCTGAACACAGTGATGCGTTTACTTTATATAATAATACCCCATAGCAGATCCTTTGGAAAATACTATATCTGTGCATAAAAACTGAATTTAAATGGTGTTGAAATTAAAAGAGTAAATGAAATTATGTTTTTGTGAGTGACTATAGATCATAAATTGTGTTGGAAGCCACATATGGAATATATGAAAGGGAAACGGTCTATATCAGTTGCTATTTTTCATAAAGTAAGAGATTTGTTGAATAAGAAATGTCTGCATACTGTTTTCTTCACTTATACTGCCTTACATGTTATATTGTGCTGAAGCTTGGGGAAATTCATACAAAATACCCACTTATTAAATTTCAGAAAAGAGTGATTACAATAATAAATAAAGTTGGATACCGAGAATCAATGACTGACATGATCAAACAATTCACTGATATTGTGTTTTTACAGACATTGGAAGTGCTTTTTCATACAGTGAACAGCCTTCCTATTAGCTAACATCATTTAGATTAAGAGAGACAAATTATATCGTAAGAGTAAGAACTGGGGTTCTAATTCTAGGTTATGCCTTTGGAAGGAATGATAAACTGATGAAAAATGATAAATGATTAAAAAAAATGATAAACAACAATAAACCTTGTGCTTCAGCAAGTGGAAGATACTGCTAAATTGCTTTTCATTGTGGCATAACAATGACAGTAAAGTTCTATTCAATTCAATTCAATTCAATTCAATTCAATTCTATTCTATTCTATTCTATTCTATTCTATTCTATTCTATTCTATTCTATTCTATTCTATTCTATTCTATTCTATTCTCCCTTTTTAAGGTATCGATTGTGGCAACATTGGTGCGAAATGATCATTGTTTATTGTATGATGTATTTGACCAAAAATGAAATTCAGTTTGTCTGTTGTAAAATGTATTTGTATGTGTATCTGTACATATACTTAAGTGTAAGTGGTTTGGACAAGTACAATGAATGTAGCTGAGCACCGTTTAAGATCTAGAAGCAGTGGCATTTTAATTTAGGTTTCCTAATGTAAACTTCCCCCTTCATACCAATTTTTTCTCTTATCTCTATCTTGTACAGGGTGAACATGATGGTGGTATAACTGATTTAAGCAAAAAAAAAAAAAAAAGACAAGAAGAGACAGTAAAAATGTTTGCCCCTCTGTCTCTATCTGCTCTCTATCAACTGGAGAACTTAAAGTGGTTTACTACCTTTCATCACAAACTACAGTACATTTATTCCCAGAAGGACTCCTCTGACCATTAGTTGTCAGAAGAGCCAATACAAAGTAAAATGATTTTTCCAAGGCAACCAAAGTCAGTATTATCTTTGAAAATGCTCACATTAACCCATATAGATCCAAAGAGTAACTGGGCAAAGAGCAACCAAAATCATCTACTGATCTAAAATATTTAATACCTGTTGATTCACTAATCCTACCCATATATGCAAATAATTGGTGTAAAATACAGTTTGTCGTCTTTTCATGGTCATCAGATATGACCCATTTGGACGTTCAGAGGCTCCGTAGTGAACGTGGAAACATCATCATCTTCTACAACATTGATTCACCAGTAAAACCCATGGAGTTGGATCAATGACAGTGAAAGGAGACACTTGTTTTTATGTTCAGTTATGATAACTTTGCTGAAAATGTCACTTTTTCTACACTTTTTTCTGTTTCTGATATAATAACCCTCAACTTTAATCTGAGCTTCTATGAACATCTACATAATTAGAAAATCAGATATAGGAAAATACATGATTTACACAGAGAAAACACAACATAAGGAGGATAATATTACAATCAATGGTGATAAATCACTAAAGAAAGGTTAAATATAGAGAAAAAAAAATCATTTGGGAACTGCCACAAAAGGAGCACTGGGTCTTTATGGGTTAATTTATTTTCGCACTGCATTTCTAAATGTCAGCTAACTTGAAGATGCAAGGGAAATACGAAGACCTAGCTACTTGGACATTTACTGTTAAATGTTAAAGGTAATTAACTGTGGTTGGGGGTGATTTTCCATAACAAATGTTCAGTCTTCAGAATTCTATCTGCCAGGTTGAAGTCTTATTCACATTTGTTTATAAATCTATCCTTGGGCTCTTTCCATCTTAACAGCAATATGGGTTGTGTTCTCAGAAAATCCTACAAATAGTGGTTCCCAGAATCAGAATGGAAACGGGTAAAAAAGCTTTTCAATACGCTGCCCCGTCTCCATGCAGTGACTTACAGAAGCTCCTGGACCTGTCAGAAGTCGTTACTTCGGTGAAATTAAATCTGCCTCAAAAGACTAGGAACTCCGTCTTGAACTCTTGCTTAAATTATGATGGTCTTTTACTGTATATAACTACATATTGCTTTTTTTTTTCATTTGTATTGTATGAAAATTGTTGGTTTGTCGTGTCTTGATTTGTTTTGAGTATGTCTATACCGCTCTCTTGGCCAAGTCACTCTTGGAAAAGAGATTTCAATCTCATTCTCAGTGAGAAAGTGTGTGTGAAAGTGCTGAATACAGAATAACACTCAATAACACAGCTTTTCTTTTCTTCTTCTAATTCACTGACTGTCATTACCAAATCTTTTGTTAAATCTACACTAAAATGCTGATGTTGTGTAACTGTTCTACGCTTACGTAGCTCGTCTTTGTTTTGTTTTTCTGTTTGTTTTCCACATAGACTGTATATAATTAGTGGATGGAGGAACTGTGACGTCACCCACTGAATGCCAGTAGTTTAGAATTTTAGATGGTATGACCATAATTGGACAAAAGGTGCCGAGCTGCAGGAGCACAAGCAGTCAGAACCACCTGTATGTGGTCTAAGGTGAGCTAATGCTAAGAGTTAGATCAGTAGACAGACAGACAGACAGACAGACAGACAGACAGACACAGACAGACAGACAGACAGACAGACAGATAGATAGATAGATAGACGTCTTAGCAGGTGACTGAGCTGTCCTACACACCTCTCAATCAAAGCCCAAAACATTTCATTTGACCTGAAATCTTATTTATGGAGCAATGATTTAAAGGTGGACCTCAAGAAAACTTGGAATGACTTGATATTTTTAGAGAACAGTTCAGTGTAAGTCCATGAGCATTAACCCCAGCAGCCATCTGTGGTATTAAAACTTTAAGATACACTGGCATCCATGAAGAGACGAGGTCTTTGCCCTTGGTTTTCCCAAAAAAACATCTAAAGTGAAGTTCTTAGATCTATATCAAAGGTAAACTGTGTAACATTTAGCACCTGAGATTAGAAGCAGAACTGCTCAAACTTTGCCTCTCCTCTGCATTCAATAAACCAGGGAGAAAAAGAAGGTTGAGCAGGTGATACTTCATGTAACAGTACTTTTCTGTTTACATTTTCAGTTGCACAGAATTGCACCATTTACATTTGGGCTGTGTATTTTTGCACTCTTTTATCTATCTTGTGCTATTTTTTGTATCTTTAAGTCTGTTCAGCGTTGTTCAGAGTTTTCAAAGTCTCGTCAACATGACCGGACTGTGGTGATTTTCACCTCTTTATATACTTTTTCACTGCACTTTCATAAATTAAGGTAAACTATACCAATGCAGGGCGACACGGTGGTGCAGTGGATAGCACTCGTGCCTCACAGCAAGAAGGTCCTGGGTTCGATTCCAACACCATTCGGTGGGACCTTTCTGTGTGGAGTTTGCATGTTCTCCCTGTGTCTGCGTGGGTTCTCTCCGGGTACTCCGGCTTCC
>JAPQRP010000019.1:10749234-10759480 GCA_037367295.1 Apogon hyalosoma | reverse complement strand
GATAGGCTCCAGCGACCCCCGTGACCCTAGTGAGGATAAAGCGGGTTCAGAAAATGGATGGATGGATGGATGGATGTACCAATGCAGCAGTTGTTTTGGTGTTGGAAATGTCTATTACGTATGAAGGGAGATGCAGTCCATTCAGCTGTTTAACACAAAACTATACGTCTCTTTACTATCTTCTCCGCAAACCGCAATTTACCTGGCTAATAAAATAATATTTTAAATTGACAAACACCATATGTGTGAATGATTGCATAACTCACATGGGAATAAAAAATTATTTGTCTCTTGCCACTGACTACGTTCAGAATTCTTCTGAAGATTCATCCCAATGGGCAATGTAGAAGGGGTGGGACATTGACTGTATGTAGTAAGAAAAAAAGCCACAAAATACAATATTCACAATGTAAAAGTACAATACTGTAAAGCACTAGTGCTGCAATAAATTCGACAGTTGATTCGTTGGGTCTTGAGCACATTAATATTGAGGCGTGCCTGTGTTGTGTAACAGAGGAAAACACAGAGGAGCATGGCTGATAATACAAACGCTAGTTTCATAGCCTATAACCAGAGCTGGTTGAAGACTATAGCTTGCTAGTCTCTGGCCACAACAAGTCTAGGTAGCAGGCTAGTGCTCTAACTATACCCGAAGCCATTGCGGGGATGTAATCATTAGTAACTTGTCTGCAGCCTATATTGCTTTGAGTTAAATACCAATGTTTGAGAATTGAGTCTTTTGTGTTTATCCGATGAATTGATTAGTTATTAAAATAACTGATACAGATTAATCAATTGTTAAATTATTGTTAGTTGCACACATGAACATGGTTGCATATCTGGTGTTTATGCCAGTGCTTTGTCCAGAGATTTGTCTCTCAGACAGAACTGCACCATAATAAGAGTAGTGCAGTAAGTAAGAAGAGCTCAAGTTCCAAACACACAAAAGCAAGAGGAAAGTAGAAAATACAAGCAAGAGACAGGGGCCACCAGGGTCAGATGATGACTGTGAGGATTATTATAGTATGAGTCTGTCTATAGGTTTTTAAGGAAAAAGTTACACATTTTGCCCTCTCTGCAGGAGGAATAATATAATGTGCACTAGGCCTGTTCGTAAGTGCTGCTTTGGAAAATGAAAGCACAGTCAGAGAATAATTTGGAGAGATTCCCGTGTTAAGAATTCAAAGCATTCACATCATCAGACAATTCCTAAGAGGATAGGATGTATCATGGACTTGGACTCAGTCCCAACACTTACTACTCTCTAATAAGTTTTCAAGGTTCAGGTCATGGCAGGTCAAGGCAAAAGTGGGTGGTGATGGGGTGGGTGTAACTGTGTGTAGCAAGAAACCAAGAAAAGCAAACTGGGAAATGGAAGGGCAGAGTGCATGAATGAGAGCCATTGTAACAAAAAAATGAAAAAAAAAAAAAAAAAAAGGTTGGTGGATGGATGATGTGGGTGAATGGATCAGAGGTGTAGAAAAAAAAGGAAAAGGCGAGATTAAAAGCTAGAAGGCTGCAACAAACTGAATGGAAGCTGATGTTTCTATTGGTAGAAAAATTGCTGAGATTAGAGTATGTGGCTAACAGCACTTGGTGTTTGATTTGGTCTCTGCCAGAGGAGTTGGTTGTTAATTTGCTCCAGCTTTTCATTGCATGGCATTTCCCATTACCTGCTGACAAACAAACTAACCCTCATTCAGAGAGTTTTACAGTAGTGCTCGTGAAATGTTGATCACGCAAAAGTTGAATCCCATTAGGGTCAGACCTCCTACATTTGAGGTATTTAGCTTAGTGACAGAGCAGGTGGAGTTCACTGCCTTATTCATTACCCTTCAAAGGGAGCTAAAGCTGCTACTGAACACACTGGCTCTTGTGGCATTTCAACTTTTAAAACCCTCAGAGGCCACATTTACACTGACAATAACATAGCTTAAAAGCGCAGCCTCCTCATTCATTTTAAATGAGACCACAGCCACTGAAATGTGGACGAGACCTCTAGCAAAACATAATCTCATCTGACAGAAGCAGCTGATCCTGACTTAACTTTTGCTGCAGTAATATCAATTGCAACTTGCCTGACTGGCCAAGTGCATTTGTAAAAGTGGAAGAGAATATATGTGTGTGTGTGTGTGTGTGTGTTTATTTCAGGTTTTCTTTCCTTAGTCTTTGAGGATTGTAATTCATCTTCTCACCAGTGCAGACATAAACCAACACAGCAAACAACTTTGCAGTGCACATCCATGTTTAAAATTTCCATTTTAATGTTGGCTATTTGGATAATTCTGCAGTTTCACCCACAGATGTGTGCAGTAGCCAGCAGTACCGTTGGTTAAGTCAGTCTCTGATGTCGTATGCACCAAGGGTGACTTTGAAGCTCCTTCTCTGTTATTTCTCCTCTGCCTGGCAGTGTGAAGAGCAGCAGCACAGTGCTGATCTGAGTTCTTTCTTCATGATGAAGAGGTTAAGTGAGTTACCTTATTTACATTTTCGTCAGATTAATCTCTGGATTGAAATAGAGAACACTGTGCAGTAAGATGCAGAAAAAAATACCATATTGTGGTTGTATAACTCAAGTCAAGTTGCAGTTTACATCCACATCTGTCTATACACCAATTCAACACATTTAGCAGACTTGGAAGAAATTTAATTAAAGGTATGATGTGGTTTTTTTTTTTTTTTTTTTTTTCATGAAATGGAACTCCTCACTATATTGACATGTATGATCTCAATGAATAACTTCCTGTCTTCACTTAAAGCCCTTTTCCACCAACATTTACTGTTCTGGTTTGCAAAACTAATTTCCAACAGTTCACAATATTTTGACAAAAGTAAATTGGTTTGGAACCTGTTATCTGTTTTCCCAGCTAGAATAAAAAAAAAATAGTAGGTTTCAACTGAAGTACAGTTTATATTGTTGTGGGTGTGGATTCTTCAGGATGGAAAAAGAGGTCCGGAACAACAGCAGCTATATAGATGAGGAGAAAAGAATGTACTGTAACTGTTAACAATGTGATTACAATGACTTCACTCAAAACCTGTGGAAACACGGGTTCCCAAGAAATTCTGCTCTGTACAAAGGAATGTACTATATGCACATTTATGGAATTGCAACAGAACAGACAGTAAAGGCCGCAACATGAAAAAAAGTTCATACAACCTTTGTGCCTGGGCCTTAGGAAAATACAATGAAACCTGTAGAAAAAAAACACCAACATGCATAACATTTGATTGTTGCTGTAAATTCTTCTTTGTGTCATTGTCTCTCCGGTTATTGCTCCTCCTGCTGCTGTTGGTCATTACTTTCTATTGTCCCAGCATGAGCTTTTTTCCATCTGTCCTCTACATCAAGTGGATTGTAACGGGCTGTAACAGTTTAATGCTGATAGCCCAGCGTCCATACGCACAGATGATCGAATGTTTATTGTGCCGTAAAATGGTGGCCACGGAATTTACATATACATTTCAATCAAATTTAGGACAAACATAAAGACCTGTGATACTTTTAACTTTAAACTTAACTTTTAAAGCTATTTATATGGATGTGTACAGAAGTCAACGCTGTGGTAAAAAAAAACACGGGCAGTTGTAGTGTAGTGAATGTGAAGATGGGGTCACAAAGAGGGCGAGTTGGGAAACGCTTTAATTTAACCATTTCTTGTGCATGGGTCTGTGTGTACCTGCATTCGTGGACTCTCCATAAGTCAACACAGGTGAAGGGAGGGCTGCACTGGTTCCTTTTGCACGAGTCAGATGAGCATCCCTGGGTGAGGCCCTGCATGCTGACCTGGGAAACCCCATCTCGTGGCTGACCGTCCAGTGGAATGTAGCGTCCATTTAAGCGTAGGTCCCTCATGCAGCCTGCAGAGAAGAATGTGAAATACTCAGATAAAATACAAAATTAAGGAATACAATAAGGTTTTACTTGACCTTTTAAAAATCTTTGCTGCTGCAACAACAAAAAAAAACAAAACAAAACATTCACTCGTAAATGGCTTCAACTTGATCCACCGGTGCTGGAGGACTGGTTGAAAATTGTTGATGAAATTCACAAAATGGAGAGATTAACATTTATGCTTAGGCTGCAAGCTGAACTTTACATGATAAGGTGGGGCAAATGGATTAGTTTCCTCAAAAACAATTAATGTGCTGTTTGTCTCATAGTCCTGTGAAATATTATAGAAACTGCTGCTCTAAACTTTTTACTGTGTAACTTGATTGCTATTTCATAACTGTAACCTGAATTAGCTTTACTATTAGATTGGGACTATTATCTATTGCTGATTGCTATTTGTTGTTGTTACATTCTGTATGGCAAAATGATAAATAACTAATAACAACTAAGTGTAAAAAAAAAAAAAAAGGTTTTACTTGTTGTAGCTGTAGTAGAAACTCCAAATCCCCTCTATTCACTTAAACCATTCCTGCTTTTCAAGCTCCAGACTGCTGTGTCTGCTCAGCCCCAGTGAGCTGCTTCTGTTAAGTGTTCATTGCAGCATCTTAAAGTGACATTCACATTCTTTGAGGAATACTTCAGAAACTGTGAAAGCAGACATTTGCTGTCTCCTGCATAATGTGATCCACGTTGCACTGATCACTGTTGTTGTTTACACATGGCAGTGCTTCACTGGGTTACATACCTGAGACACGAACAAAAGGGGAGCAAACTTCCCTCAAATGCAAACACATGTAAAACACTACTTCTGGGATGTCACCCAACAGGGTTTCTAGCTACGACTAGGATGCTACTGTTGTATGTATTGGTTGCTGTATAATTAGTCTAACTGGTTTATTTCATTCAGGAGTGACTTAGGGTGTTTTCACACTTGGATCGATTGGAGCCGTTGTTCCGGAACAAGTCTTTGGCTCAGTTTAATTGGGCATGTATGAAAGGAGTAATCGCGCTCCGTTCCGGAACAAAACAACCGAGCTGAGACCGCTTGGAAGAGGCGGTCTCAGCTCGGTTGCAGTCGCTCCGCAGAGTGGTTCGTTTACAGTGTGAACATGACCACAGTGATAGAAATAGACAACTACAGTTTTCTCTAACCCTCTGAGTATGATACGCTGCCATGTCGCAAACATTACCATAAAGCAGAGCGGCTCTGTCAAAAAAGTGTTGGTGCCAGACATAAATAGGCAGTAGGCTAATGAGCTTAATGAGCGTCATACCTTTCATCAGCTGCCGGATAAGCAAGTGGAGAAAATGAGTCGAGGAGAAATTTGGACGGAGGAAGAGACAGAATACCTCACTGGCATTTGGGAAGATGAGGAAAAATTGGAAATGCTCAATAACGAGAGCAAAAACTCTGAAGTATTCAAGGTTTTCAGCGAGCGCATGAAGGAATGTGGCTTCCACCTGTTTACATGGGCATGGTGTCAGGGGCGTGGAGCAGTGTGAACACGAACCAAAACAAGGTGATGCACAACACTGTAACACATTGTAATACCTTACTCCCTGAGTCAGAACGAAATTCTAGTGTGAAAACACCCTAACATTACTACAGTAATATTGTCTCATAAATTGTAGGAGGAAAACGGTGTCAGTTCATTGTTGAAGATACATTTCCTAATATAGATTCTCTCCCATGGTAACCTGAATCCCTTCAATTCATGGTTTATTCTGCTAGCTACAGAGCTAAATGGAATATGAAATAGGAGAGCTTTTAAGTGTATATCCCGATGACCTGACAACAACAGAATCCAAGCTTTTTGTAAGAAAAATAGCACAGTGAGAAGCAGCTTTATGAGTAGGAAGGCTTTACAAATCATACGTTTACACAGATTGTACTTCATTTATCCTCAGCTATGGATTGGTATACATGGATCGGCCATAACATTCTGACCGCTGACAGACAAAGTGGTATTCATTTTTATAATGTCATACCAATGGGACTTGTCAATGGGTTGCATATATTAGACAGTAAGTCACCATTTAGCCCTCGAAATGAATTGCTGGACGCATCAAAATGGGCAAGAGTAGGGATCTGAGCAACACTGGCAATGTAGAAATTGTGATGGCCAAATCACTGGGTAAGAGCATCCCCGGATTGATCCCAATTGATTGATTCCCAATGTAAAGTGGTTACTACCTACCAAAAGTATCGGAAGAACAAGAGGATATCAACTAATTCAGCATCTATGCGAGCATGATTCTATTAGCACCTGTCTAGTATTGTGTACGGCCCCCCTTTTTCCACAAAAATGCCCTTCCTTAGTCCATTTTTGGTCGGTACTAACCACCGCACACCAGGAACACCCAACAAGACCTGCAGCTGTGGAAATGCTCTGACCCAGTCATCACCATTACATTTTTCACTTTGCTGCTTCCATCACATCAGCTTCGAGCACTAAATGTTCACTTGCTGCCTAATACAGTATATCCCACCCGGTGAAAGGAACCATTGTTATGAAATAATCCATTTTGTTGCCACTTCTCCCGTCAGTGGTCAAATGTTACAGCTGATCAGTGGATGTGTGAACTTGTGTCATGAGTCATAGAGATCTGGGGTAGTTTGACAGTGTGTGAACCGTCCATTCCAGGACACAGGAATCAGATAAAATTTTGGCCATCAATCTTTCTCTACACATATACACACACCTTCTACATACATCCACGTCTTTCTTTGGTTGCTCAGTCCGTCCGTAGTACGTTAATAAGTAAAGACGAGCAAAGTTGAACTACGAGGCTGTTATGTAAATTAAACTAAATGAGATCTTTCTATGAGCTAATAAGATGTGCAGTAAATTACTTAATTATATTTCATATTATGCACATTAATTTAAAGTGCTATACCCCCACCCCCACCCGCCACCCCACACACACTTGTAAGTTCGCTTACTGTTAGTAATGGTTAAATGTCTATGAAAAGCCATTATGTGTAACCCACTGAAGTGTTTCCATGGAGAACAACAACTAATAAACTCCTGCGGACACATATTTTGAGGTGTTTATGTTCTTATGGCTTAATTGGTACATTAGTGTATTAAGTTAACGTCTCACTCCTCCTCCGTCACCATTTGAGAAGACGCGTTCACATAAGCGAGTGCACACACAGGAGCGCGCACACACACTTAGGTATGCTCCCCCTGCCATACTCTATCACATCAGCTTCTTTTGAAGGGAAATGCTTTTAAAGTCCATTTAATAAACACATGCATTGTCTCTTACTGCCTGAGGCACAGCTGTCTACACCTCTCACTGTCTAACTGCAAGCACAGAGCTCTCTCTATATATATCTCCCTCTTGTTTTAACTGTATGTCTCTCTGTGGTTCTGACCTCTTCTTCTCTCTATTATCATACATTATCTTATCTCATCTTTTTTCTATTTTCTCTTTCCTCTTCCAAAGCCTCTTTCAGTCCAGTTTTCTTCAAAAGCATCTGACAAAATTTAATCTTAAGACATTTCTTTCATGGGTGAAACCTACGTCGAGAGAAAAGAAAGTGAACCTGTGGAATTAATTAGTTTTCAGCATTAAATCACCTTAATGTAAAGTCTTTTTCTTAGTCACAAGTATAAAGTAAGATGCAGGTCTAATCTTTTCTGTCATTATTCAGAAAGTCTCACTAACATTTAGAGTATTTACGGGGAAAAAGACGTATCTGTTATTTATAAAGAATAACTCGTCAAACCTTCTCTCAAACTAACATTTTGTGTAGCTACAGATCAGCCGTGCACAACATTCAGGGTTTATTTTGGACTGTTTTCCCTCACAGAACTACTTAAGCTCAGCTATATTTTTAGGATGCCTGCTGTGAAATGTCATTTCACAGCATCTCCATAGGGTTATGCTATGTGCTTTAACTGGGCCATTCTGAGATGTGCTCTTATTGTTTGAAGCTAAAGTGTAAGAGCGATACAGTACTTAAACGCTGAGGGAGGTTGCATCACAAAACTTTAGTTAGTGGTTAGTCCTGACCTGTAAAAAAAACCCAAAAACAAACCCGGGATTTTTAATTTCTGCTCCATTATGCCGAGCTGTACAGGGCGTATCAGTCCACAAAAACATTCCCCAATTTCTACAGTAAATGCTAATAATGATAATGGTTATAATAAATAAGAAAAAGAGGACACGATGCATATCCTTCAGTTCTGTTTTAGTATTGATGGTTCTTTCTGAATCTCCAAATGAGCTCTATTTTGCACCAGTGTATGTGTCCCTGACATTGCCGTTGATATTGTTTTGTGTAATTATTACATTTGTTTTGTTGAATTAACATGCGTGGGTTCACCAACAATATATTGCTTCTTTTGTATAGGTTCATAACAGTCAAGGCAGCTATAAAATGAAGATACTTTTTAATAAGCTGTGTTTTACCCTTGAGTCTTTTAATTTTAATAACTGACAAACAACAGGTTGCTATTAACTTCATGGTGATAATTTTGAAATGTCTTATTCTTTGTGTTTTAGATATTGCTATAGTGTATAATGCACTGTTATTTTGTTTTCAGTGTTGTGACTGGTTTTGGTATTTAATCACTGCTGATTGTGTGTTAGACAAGACATTTTAAACATTCAGTTCAAAATTTTTTAAATCATAATGTATGATTTTCTCAAGGAAACCCAACTCCTTTATTTAAAAGATTTTTTAGAAGTGTTATTGAACGTGATTTGGAATAAACTGTCCTTTACGGCCATTTGACATAGACTCAAACTTTGTTATTTCAAGTTCCCCTGTATTAATACAAAGGTGTTTGCAGTGTCATGGCAGTGGCTGTAACATGGAATACACTAACAGGTATCATGGTTACTTCTTAAAATTTTACTGATCTCTTAAATGTTAGGAACACATTAACCTGTAAAGACCTTGAAATCTTTCTGTGGAAACTTCCGAATGACCTTTTTCCTCTACATTAACCTTTCCTTCGTGATTTTTCATTGTTTATTATAATGTTATTATCTGCATTTTGTATTTTGGAGTGAAAATCAGGTATTTTCCCATTTTTAATTTACTTATCATGTAGATGTTCATGAAAGTTCAGAGGTAGGATGTGTGGTTCAGCAGTTAGATCAGTGGATGCTTTCGGCTGCTGGTGGCTGTTAAGGTATTTTAGGGTTATTAAATGGTGATGAATTTTACTCTTCTACTTTACTCCTTTTGCTGTAGAGGCTGATAAAACAGGATAAAACATGCAGTAGTAGGTTGATCTTGGCAAAAAGTCAGCCTGAATCTGTGTACATCTAAAGTTGAGGAATGCTTTTTGGTAAACCTCAGGCATACACTGATCTGTTTTTTGTTTTTTTTTTTTCATTTTTGGAGAGTAGTGTATTCATCTGTGGTTCTCTTAGATAACTCCATACCTGATCCCTTCAATCCTTGAGTTTTTTCTCAGTGGTTCTGTTTCACCTCTTTGAGCATTCACTTTTGGGTGTTTGGACTCCTACCGGCTTGGCGCCCTCTCCAGTACTAAATACTCCATTTATAGACAGTTTGTGCATCGTGAGCTGATAAATATCTAAAATTCTTTGGTATTGCTTCTCGGCAGCTCCTGGTAAGTGATGGTAAATCTTCTGAGACCTGTGTTTTTGTGAGTTAACAGAAAAAGAAAACTCTGTATCCCATAGTAGCTGTAACACATAGCTTCAGTTTTGTCATATGAATAAAAATCGATATTTTTTGAAGTCGCTGGCCTATGCACGTCTTACAGCCTGCACCTTGTGAATGTCAAACTACAAGTACAAGAATGATGCATTGCTTTGAATGTTATCACATCAAACAGATCGTGTTTGTTCAATGAAGACCTGGCTATGTTTTAAAAGAAACTCAAACAGAAATGAAGCTAATTCCAATATTTTTTCTTTGCTACTATAATCCATGGTGAATTTATCTGTTATATTAAATCATTTAGTCTGTCATTTCTAACCCACTACTTTAAATACAAGTAGGACGCTGTGTCAGTTCCAGTTTTTCACATTTTGCATTCGCATTTGTCTCTCTCACACAAACTCATATGCCCCTCCGGCCATCCAGCTGTGGGGACAACCATCATCCTCGCTAACAAAGAAGATGCATTTAGGTGAATTAGCCATCAAACTGTCACATCAATCATTCATGAACACACAAAGGCATCACAATTCTCACTTAAAGAGAGAATGAGCATGAATAGATAAAAGGTGCTATTTCTGGGTGCGCTTTTCAGGAAGAATACTTAAATTGTCACATACACAGGTGGACAAAATTGTTGGTACCCCTCTGTTAATGAAAGAAAAACCCACAATGGTCACAGAAATAACTTGAATCTGACA
>JAPQRP010000019.1:10739004-10749134 GCA_037367295.1 Apogon hyalosoma | reverse complement strand
TTTGTAGACACCTGTGATGCTAATTAGAGGACACACCTTGGATGAACATGTCCCCATGGGGAAATTATTTTCAATCTCTTCTAAGGGTACCATCATTTTTGTCTAGGCCTGTTTAATGATTTTTTTTTTAATAATTCTGTTGAACCACAATTCAAAAGCAATGTCTGATTTTCATTGGTTAATGTTCATGGAATTTTTATTTATTATTACTTTTGTCAGATTCAAGTTATTTCTGTGACCATTGTGGGTTTTTCAGGGTATCAACAATTTTGTCCACGTGTGTATGTCTCGAAAGAGTGAGATTCACACACATCACACTATCTCTTCCACATACACACAGGTTATATATTGTACAGTAAAGCCTGGTTGGTGCTGAGAGGCTGTCTTGCAAACACATTCTGTGTTATTCTGCCATTGTATGATCTGTCTGTTCCCCACTGAAAACTGCATTCAGCAAGATTTATACATTGACGTGTCACAACCTTTCTCCATTCTCTGCAGAAAATGCTAACCTCTTAAAAATTCAGCCCTGCTCACATTCATCTACCTGCTCTTTGTAACAACAATTCTCTTGAAGGAAGAGTGAAATGATCACCGATTTCTGCCCTGTCTTCAAAAAAATAATAGTTCACGCTTTGTAGAAATTCTCAGAAAAGAGAATTTATTAGGATACTTTGCACCACCAGTTCCAAAAAATTACCCTTTGTAAATTGCTTAGTTTGATAAATTCAGTAAACCTCGTCTTCTGTGTAATACCTCTTCCTTATCTAATCAAAGATATTGGATTTATTATTGAGAAAATGGTATTATTTTTCAGCATTAAGGGTGCAATCGTGCCATCACCAAGCCACAGGAAGAGTAAGCAGTGATTAAGCTGCACATGAAATTACATTTGAATCCATTTGCGTAGGAGGAGAGCTTCCACATTTGCTATAAAAACAAGGGGAATCCAGGAGGAAGAAATTTTCTAAACCAAATTACCGTTAGGGTGTCGACTGTCAGAAAAGTATTTGACGACAGAGGTAAATAAGACCAGACGCAATTCATCTTATTTGAAAGGCAAAGTAAGATAAAATGAGGCACTAAAGAAAAGTGTCCTGTTTGCAGTCGCAATACTTTGGGAAGTGGAGGTACTGTATTCTTCCCTCACGAAATATAATTTGTTAAATAATGTCATTCAGCCACCTCAAAGATGAGAAGAATATGAACATTATGGCCAGTACAGTGAATATATGTACAGTATGCTGATAAAGGGAAAATAAAATATATTGTGAATTCAATAAAGGAAAGCTTTTTAATCTACAGAGGGCAAACCCTGAAAGTTATCTCACTTAAACTGCATCCTAAATCACAATATTAAGAAAACATATCAACACATAGATTCACACTCTCAAATAATGTTCATACATCTAGCGGTTTACTGTTCATTTCTGGTAAGTGGCTTTGACTCAAGATACACCACCTTCAACTAATTGTCACTGTAGTTTTCCTGTTTGCGTCGTCACCTTCATGTCCTGTGACTGTATTTAGAAGAGGTGTGATCACAGTAATCTAGGTTTGTTTTTGTCAAGGGATTTCACCATTTGTTCTTTATACAACTCTTTCACTGCTCAGCTTTACCAAGTTTTATAAAGAAACCGCTGCTTTAAAGCCTGTGCTTTCAGCTGTGAATATCGTTGGTGGAGAGGAGGGAACAGGTAATAGCTGCATGTTTACAGAGGTGAGAGAAATGTTAAAATGTTCAGCCAAGAAAAAGAAAAATCGTCCAAAAGAGTAAATGTGTTTGTCAAATTCGGTACACATTGCAAAAGGGACCATATGAAATATAGCAAAGCACAATATGAAAGAAACAGCAGAGGTTCACATCTGTTGAATTGGATACAGGTCCTTCAAACTCAACAATGTGGGTGTTTTTGGTGGAAATGTCAGCACCAGGTTAATTGATTTATATCATCAAGTGCTTCGGGACCTTAAAATACCTTTCCTATTGTCCTGTTCACTAGTTGTCCTTCAGTCTTGCATCTATAGCTGCCCCAAGCAGAAGAACCTGCCAGTTCCCAGGTGTGAATGCAATCTAAACTGACCCTACTGAAAACATTGACGGTTAAAAAAATCAGTCAATCAATGGGGAAAAAAAGAGCAAGTGGTACCAGGCACAACAAAGCCCACCCCTTTCACATATTGTAGCCTATTTGGGAATCGATCCAGCTGATGTCATCATGTCTGTGATGTCAACATATCAACTGCCCCATATATGTGGCAAGTTTGAAGTAAATTGAAACAAAATTGACATTTTTAAAAACATTTGAAATTTTGCCCATTATAAGAAAATGGGAGAAGAAAAAACATATTTTTCCCAAAATGTAACCACATCTAATCTGGTTCACTGGCAATCTATAAATCCAATTAGGTAAGAATTCAACCCATTGTTTTGCTGTTACAGACATTTGAAATTTCATTGATTATAAGTAAATAGGAAAAAAAGATTTTAAAAATTCATAAAAAATTTGAATTTTGACCTACTTTTTCCGAAATGTAATCAGATCTAATCTGGTTCACTGGCAATCTATAAACCCAATTTGGTATGAATTCAATTAATAGTTGTGCTGCTACAGTGTTAACAAACAAAGAAACAAACAAAAACAATACCCCTTGCATCCCCTTCGGGGCATGGGGTAAAAATAACTTTCATATTTGGGCAGAAAAGTGGCCGTCAGCTGTATTACACTTTCAGACACTTCTGTATTGAGGTCCTGAGGTCCTTGCCCCTGCCACGTACCTTGAAAGCTTTTGTTGAGTCCAGAGGGAAAGGTATTTCCCAGCATCACCATGCTGGGGTCGATGATAATCTCCCGGCTCCTGCCCCGTGACCCCGCGACCTCCCGCTGCCCTCCACCGCCATCCAGGCGCAGTGTCATCTCATTGTCATGACGATCTAGAAAGACCTCGTGCCATTCGCCGTTGTCAAGACGATAGGTTGGCAGTGTTAAGTTGTGGTCTCCATCGCCAAGGTTGTAGAAAACACAGAGGAAGCCCTGGAAGATCTGCAAAGGGAAAAGAGGAAATTTAGTGTGTGGTTGCTGATTTTGGCCAAGTCTAATACAATAAACAGCAATAATAAGTCACATTAATTATATAATTTGGCTGAATTCTCTCTTGTACAGTTGGACAGAGACCATGAATAATTAACTATTTTTCATCATTCTGGGCAAAACAGAAGCGTGATTTATACTCTGCTCTATTTTGCAGGAAATAACTGTGATGTAATAATCAGAAAGTCAAAGAAATACATTGCGCATACTTTTAAAAATAATTTGATGGATTAAAAAGCAAGTATTGTGATGTGATAAATACTGTTTATCTCAGCAGGAACACAGCTTTGTTTGACAGCCACTTCCTCAAAGGACAGGAGCGGAAAAGTATGCGCTTGGGTTGTTGCCAGTGATTGTTTTTTGTCTGTATTTGAACAGAGAGATCAAAGTTCACACTTCATCTTTACCAATGCTCGGGGCAGAAGATTATATTGTGCATAATTGTTGTGTGGCAGTGACTTAAGTGTCGACAGGACTAATCTAAAACTCTGAGTAAAACAAATCCAAACAATCTCCACGACAAAAATCCCACTGGGGCTTTATAGGAATGTTTTGTGCCCGGCTGAACTTGATCCAAGTCCAATTCTCAGCCTTTAAAATTAATGGGGGAAAGAACAAAGAAAATATTTGACTTGGTTGGTAAAAGACTGGATCGATAGGCCAATTTGGCCCATGGGCCAATAAGTCAGTCCAGCTCCCTGGAGGCCAGCAAACACAAGGAAAATGACAAAATCCCCTATAGTTAACTGGCATTTCCACCATTTGATCATATTGTGATCGAAGTAAACATCTGTAGTATAGAACAAACACAAAAATAAACATGCGAGGTTGTAATTACAGCCTTTTTTTTTTTTTTAAGTTTGGTGTAACATCCGAGTTAGTATCACACCATTTCCAGAAATCTAGCTTCGGTGGGGTTTGTCCTGTGAGGAGGTGCTGATGGAGAAGGCAAGGGGAGAAAAGGGGAATATTTATGGATTAGAAGTGAGAATAAGGGAGAAAAACACCTCCTTCACATTAACACAACACAGTGACTTCCTTCCTTCAGATCTTGAGATAAAAATCCATTTTGACTTGGCTGTGATCACATCACAATCACATGTCTGTCACAGAGCAATATCCATTTAAAACAAGTCCAAGACCTGCCTCTCTCTGTGCGAGTGAAAAAAGCAAAGTGTGAGAGTCAGTCCGAAGGCCGTTTTAACAGGGATGGGGTGGAGGGTGGGTCGTCCTCATTTCAATTTCAAACTGTTTCCTCCAAGTGTCCCACTGAGCATAATTTTCTCCCCTCCATCTTCCTCTGCCACCGCTGCCGCGTAAACAGAGGAGTGAGATGAGAAGGGTAGGAAAATAGAGAGAAACAGAGATGTGAAGGAGTGGGTGGCAACCATTAATGCTCCCACTCTCTCTCTCGACATAATAAAGACAAACTAAAGTTTTTCGAGGAGCGAACGGTTTGAACTTCATCAAAAGAGGAACAACCAAACGTCGCCTGTTGACGCTTTTTCTCGGCCTCACATATCAGCTGGGTAAAGTGCAGGACGGCTCCAAGGTTGTTTCGTTTGAGAACCGTGGCTCATTTCAAGGCTCTGTGATGAAGTATTAATTATATTTAGAATCCACCAGGGCAGTGCTTTTTAACCACACGCACTCGCAGCCACCTGATTTTACCCCCAATTAAAGCTGAGCGGAGCAGAGCAATTTGGCTCCTGCTTCGCTCCCTGGGTGGTGTGTGTGTGTGTGTGTGCGTGTGTGTGTGTGTGTGTGTGTGTGTGCGTGTGTGTGTGTTACTCCACTGTAGAGCCTTACAGTAGGTGGATGTAAGAAGGTGTGTGACTCCATTTTTGAGTAAACAGTCCCAGTACAGGGACGTCTTCATTCCCCTGGACGCTTCTCGTGACAGACTGCTCTCAACGCCAGAATCCCTGGCATTGCAGATGTGTGCAGATGATGTGTTTATCTTCTTCTTCTTTTTTTTTTTTTTAAAGAAAACATGATTAAATCTTGTTGTGCAAATGCAGATTATATGCATATACAGCATAACGTGCTCATGCATTTTTCTTTACTATAAACTATACTGGGAAATTAAACAGAGCTCTGGGCTCATTACCTGAATCACCTTTACTCTAAGCATTAGTCACTCTCCTCACACATACCTCTGCACCTTCAGTGAGCTGACCTGTAATCTACTGCTAGAAGGACAAAATATTAGATTAAAAAATAAATAATCGAATACCATGCTAAACTAATATCATTTGCTCAGCTGGGATATTTGCTTACATTTAATTATTTGCTTACACTATAGCAGTATTAACACTATAGTAGAGAGCACAGGTGTCAAACAGGTGGCCCGTGGGCCAAAATCAGCCCGCCAAAGGGTCCAATCTGACCCGTAGGATGAATCTGTGAAATGCAAAAATTACACTGAAGATAATAACAATCGATGGTTTTCAAATCTTTTTAGTTCAGGTTCCACATTCATACCAAAAGTGGATCAGACCAGTCAAATAACATCATAATGACCCTGTTACTAAATGTTTTGTGTATTTGTAGATCCACTGTGATCTGTAAGTTCTAATGTACATGTGTAAATGATAAACTGAGGCAGAATATTATCAAAATTGCACTTATTTTTCTTAAGAAAGTTCAGGTTGTTCATGTTATTCACATTTTAAAGGAAACTCTGTAGATGTAAACACTTTCATAATGTAATTTTACTTATTTAACTGTTATTACATTATTGGCCCAGCCCACTTCAGATCATATTGGGTGGAATGTGGCCCCTAAACTAGATGAGTTTGACACCCCTGGGATAGCGTGTGAAGAACTTTTTACACACTATTTTCTTTCTTTTTTAAAATTAATTTGTATGCAATTAAATTCTTTCAAATGTTTTTAATATCATCACTGCCTTTGCACAAATATTCCAGGAAAACTAACGTCCTTTTCAGATTTTTCTGAGCTGTTGCAATGCAAATAAAGGCATCAACCAGTCACATGCATGGACCTGGATCTGTCGATTTCCTGCCACACTGTTTTGTATCAAACACTGAAACGAAGGTAATAAAATAATAAACTGACAAGACAGCACGTGAAGAAACAAACAACTCAAATACTAGGACACTGAAGAGTTTCTACACATGAACATCATATGAATATGACACACAAGCTGCGGATGAGGTTCCAGCTGATGTTGAACACATTTCTATTTCTGGTTACCAACCTGACGTGAATATATTTCAATCTTTACCCGAACTATTGCAAGTGTCACAAATTGCATTGCCACTGCTGTGAATACTGTTGATGCAAAATATTTGGAGGTGAATATTTTGTATTTTTGAGCTATTTCTTCATCATGCGCCCAGTTATTCATATGACACAATTCTTAACTTAACATGTGTCATGTATATTGCATTTGGAAATTCTGAGTTAGACCTGTCTCCAAATGGGGAATTTCCTAAGACACATGGATGTTGCCAAATCATTGCAGTTTCATGAAGATTTTTTGAAAATTTGTTAATTTCCCTCACAATCCCATCTTGTTTTTTCAATGTGATATCATGAATTGCATACATATGCACGCCAAATACACCACTTTTAATTGGCGTGCTATCTGTACACATTATAAGCTTTCTGCTTGTATGTTCACACTGCGTCAAATACTGTGAGATTAGCGGTTAGGTTTAGCATTAGGGTTAGGCGTTACAAATATGTAAACCAGAGATTTTGGTGTAAATTGACACAGGATCAAATGGCGTTGAATAACATATAAAAGGATGAAAATGCATACAAATAGCACGCCAAATGCCATAAGAACTGGTGTGACATACCACACGATTTCATGAGATCAGACTCTATGGTTTCTATGGGTGTCAAACTCATTTCAGTTCAGCGACCACATACAGCCCAATTTGATCTCAAGCAGGCGGACCCATAAAATACCAGCATAATAACTTATAAATAATGACAACTCCAAAATGATCTCTTTGTTTTAGTGCAAAACAGTAAGATTTAATCATGAAAATGTCTATATTTACAAAGTATCTTTTCACAAATAAATATGAATGACCTGCACTACCTAAAATTTCTAAAGAAAAATCTGTGCAATTTTAACAATATTATGCCTAAACTTATCATTTATACATATGCATTACAGATGGCAAAGCATTTAGTAACTTTTATTGTATTTTTTTTTCTTTAAGTAACGCAGTTTGGAATTTAGAGTTGTTGTCATTTACAAGTCATTCTCCTATTATTTTTGTGGTCCAACCCATTTGAGATGAAACTGTGTTAAAATGAGTTTGACACCGTCGACTGTTAACGTCTTCAGTGTAATTTTTGGGCAAATACATTCCATATGGCCAGACTGGTACCTTTGGTGGACCGGTTTTGCCCTGCACATTGTATGTTTGACACCTCTGAGCTATAGGAACCATGACATCATCCACTGGATTCTGAGCTGCTGTTTTGAAGCCGGTAGTTTGCAGAAGTGACACTTAGACAAAAGAGGCAGAGCTGCAGGAGCATGAAGGGTCTGAGCTATAGGTTTGATGAGCTAATGCTAAGTGCTAATTTACTAACCAAGTAAAACAGTAAACCTCATCACGCATTACATCACCAAATAGTTTTACAGTTTTGTTGTTGTCATCGATTAACTCTAACTACAGTCGACTGTATATAAGAGCATTCTATTCATCCTGAGATCTAATTAATGGAGGAAAACTCTAAAGATGGGCCACCAGAGATAGTCAAAGCAAAACTAAAACAAACACAACCAGAATGACTGCCTATAAAAATAAATTGCTGACGTAGTATTTTTAGAGTTTCATGTAAGTCTATGGGAAACAAGGCTTGTTTTGTGGAACACTGCCTCCCTTTACAGTCAGCTGGAGTACAGATCCTCTGATAGAGACGCTTTCTCCAAAGAAAAGTCCATATTTCTGATGTGAAGGAGAAGTAAACCTACTTTTCAACATTGTGGTTTTCAAGTATACACAAGTATGTTTAAAGAACATGTTTAAAGCAATGAAAGACAGACTCTGTGTCCACATAGTAGAACATATATCAGCTGTGAAGTTCTCCGACAAAACCTTACTTCTGGGGGACGTGGAGCTGCCAGTGGAAAATAATTAGAGTGGAAGATTCATTTTCATTAGCCCATAAACATCTCATCAGAGACCCCTTTTTTTCACAATTAGGGCAAAACAACTGAATATTTAGTGCTTGTAAAGAACATGTCCTGCGATTTCAGACAATGGTCCACATGCAAAATCTGACAGAAACAGCATTCTCACCTTTTAGTCCAAAAGTACATCTAGATTTATATTATTTAACTTGGTGTAAATTAGCTGTGCTGAGGTTCATAAAAGAAATAATGAGCTCATAGAAATTTCCTCTGAATGCAGTCCTTTTAAATGCAAGAAAATACTAATTTATTTCATTTAAGCCAACAGTTGATTATCTGTTAAAAATGTTTACAGTCTTTTTTGAGGGGAATTTCAGTAAAAATAAATGAGCCAGTAATGTAAACCTAATGGAGCAGAACACTAGTAAAGTGACTCTGAAAAGTGAGGTATAGTAGTTCTTAAAATGTTGGTAGCAGGATGTCTTAGTGAAATTTAACTGAAAGACGTCTGATAACACAATGATAATAATAATAATAATAATAATTTCATGGGTGGGAAAGTATCATTGCATCATGTTTGGATTTGTTTTCATTCTGTTATATTTGTCTACAGCAGAGAATCTGTTTTGCTATGTAAATGTGTTTTTTGATTCTTGTGAACAACATTGTTTTCCACTTTTTACAGAGACATACATTTTGTGTATATTAATCAAAGAAAAAAAATCAATTGAGAAAAATTCCATTAACGCTGTATATTCTCATGATGGAAACTGCTGTGAACGGATACTGACATTTTCACTGCAGGCATCTAATAGTCATACTGATGACTAATACACTCCTCTGTAAAGTGGCTTACCATAAACTTAATTTTGCACTATATAATAATATTCTCCACTGTTTATTATACTATCTAATAGCAATGTGCGTCTATATACTCATTTTTCCTCTCTAGACTGTGAGATGTGCAAAGTGAGGGGAGTTAAGAAGAAGAGGAGGTGGGAATTAATTAATTTTGTGATAATAGAGGAAAATATTTTATCAGGAGACCTTTTTATGACAGCAAAATGTGGCGTAAGAGCATCTAAATGTATTGTTGCTAAAGTAATTTCAGTTGTCAGATGTTTTTGTGCATTTCATCCACACACATTACAGTGTAGTCTGCTCTCAATAAAAGGAGAAACATGGGGCAAAACTACAAAAGTGATAAGAAAGAAGTAGAAAACACGTGATGGTAAAAGAAACTGAGAGCAGCTTTACTGCTTTACACAGCAATAATTAACTGAGAGCTGACAAACCTCACAGGTAAACAACAACAACACAACTATACCGCTTCATTTTCTGCATCAGTGGTTTCAAAGTTTTTACAGTGGCGTACCCCCTGAAATATATATTTTTAGCCAAGTACCCCCAACTCTCACTTCAGCATTTTTGACTGGAAAAAAATTGGCAAAATTTGTTCCTGTTCCTGTGCCAAAGGTGTCTGTTTTAATTTGCAAAACTGTGTAAACATACAATATTTACAACATATATCATCAGTGTAATTTTTGCATTTCACAAATTCATCCCAGGGGTCAGAGTGGACCCTTTGGTGGGCTGGTTTTGACCCACGGGCCGTACGTTCAACACTCGTATTGTGGAGAATAAAGTGGTGTTTTTTTGGGTTTTTTATTTAATGGGTAAAATAATTCCTGGAAATCTGTGTAGCTTGCTTTTCCACCGTACCTCAAAGTTCTGGAAAATGTCTTAAAATCAATCTGATGATGTATCATGGAGTGGTAAAAGAAACTGCACTACCACTCTAGTCCAGACTAGATTTCAGTACAATTCAGTAAATTTCAGTACAATTCACTAACTTGACTTCTTCCCTGGAGTCTCTGTGCTTTATCGCCTCACAGGTTTTCCCAGGATCATCG
>JAPQRP010000019.1:10713845-10729715 GCA_037367295.1 Apogon hyalosoma | reverse complement strand
CGTCCATAATAATATACATTATATAGACTAAATGTCATCTAAAATTAACGTTTATTTGCAACATAGTATAGTAAACTATTACATGATCAAAAACAAATAATTTTAGCAAAAGCATTTCTCCATTTTGAATGTCTGGGGTTGTCAGAAATTTGCAATGTTAAAATGGGGTCACGAGCCAAAAAAGGTCAGGAACCACTGATCTATTGGATAATTACTGCAGCAGTTAATATATTTCCATTGAAGAAAGCTCTTTAATTCTTTAAATGATGCAGTGAGCAGCTTCTCATGTCTTAAACAACCATCAGTTTGTAGAGAGCAAAAAGATCAGGCTGTGTTTCAATGGAAAAAGGTCATGTGGTCTGATGAGTCCAGAATGACCCTGTTCCAGGTGGATGAAGTGATTACCCATCATGCCTAGTGCCTGTAGTATAAGCCTGTGGGTGCAGTGTTATGATATGGGGATGCTTCATTTAGTTAGGTCTTATTTCAACAACGTTATCTGTCCATAAAAACTGACAAAAAATAAATGCTGTGACTTTATTAACACAAAATTATGTAAAATGTGCTGTAACCAAATCTAAAGAAGGTCCAATCAAATATCAGATTGTGTTATTCATGTGTCGTAACAACAACACTAAGGAGTAATGTTGATTTTGCTTTAAATATTTGTAGAGATTGATAAAAACTGAAAACTTACAACACTGAAACATGCTTTTTTGCACTGTAAACTGAATTATGTGACTCAATTGTGATGGAACACATCAATGCTAGTGATATGACACAAAAATCCCCATTTTATAGGTGGTCTGATGTACCTTGATGTTGATGATGGTGCTACAATTGGTGAATATTCTCCTTCATGCAACTTCTATAAAAATATCAAAACCCTCTGTTGAGAGGTGTATCATCCACCCGTTCTTCAAGGGGAATCTACTATTTTTGTTCTGTTCTAAAGGCACATCTGATAACATCTGATAAACCATGTAGTTAGACAGGAATATTTGAGGAGGAAATATCTGTTACTTATCCAGTGCACACTGTCTTCATTATCTGTTTGGTTTACAACCATCTGTTTTACCTGCTGGGTTTTATAAAACAGCAAAGGAATAATGTTCATGAGGAGGGGTATAAGACAAAGAGAAAATGACTTGATGCTGTTTTGCTTTGCAGCGCTCAGAAACAAGGTGGAAGAAAAAATACTGCACTGTTCAAAATTGTTGAAAAACACACTACTACCCAATGATTTTTGGCCAAAAATAACAGAATAAAATGCAAATATTAAAAAAAAAAGGTTTACCTGTTTTTGTTTTCTAAAAAGTAAAATGACCTTGTTAAGTATGTTTTTCATTAGAAAAGCAATCTCATTTAAGGGAATATATTTCCCCTTCTCCCTTTGCCTTAATAATATATTCCATATTATTTTCTAATATTGTGGGACCCCTGCAGTTGCACACTTGCCTGGTTTAAGAAGATTAAATCTATGTTAAATAAATATGTTTTTGTTGCTTGTAATAAGTACAGCTTAAAGTCGGACTTTTTCCTTCATTATGGTCAATTATGGTTTAGGGAATCCAGCCAAGCGATATTTGCTTACCCCACTGGCACATTTTCAGCTAAATGTAAGATAATTTGGTTACTAAGAGTATTTGGTGCCTTTCTAGAATCTAGTAGACCAGTTTTCATGCATATGTTTCTCTGTGTTTAGAGGACATTGCACTGACTCTATTTGCATGCACTAGTATTCTGCTTATGAGGCTTGTCCTGGTTATGATCATATTCAGGATATGACGTTTACATGACATACAGAGAAATCTGGATACTCATATACCTGTTTACATGACAAATACTAGTATCCTAGTCACTCATAACTGCTGCTGTTTGTGCATGTGATGTTTACATCATGGCAAATTAATTTAATCTGACATTTCAGTAGCTGCTGCCTAACTTAAAAGTTACTGTGACAACAGAAATCAAGCTCACTTTGGTTTATACCAGACTTAGCACTACTAAACGCTAACATTTTGTTGTGCATTTGTCTCACTGGTATTCAACTACTGCAGCAATGGGAGAAAATATCAACAGGTAGACATGTCCTCCAGCTGTTATTCTGTCACTGTCACCACGTAGGACAAAGATGATATATACAGGGTGTCCCAAAACAATGTATACACACTTTTTATAATTGCAAAGTAGGTGTTTATTAAACTTCATTTAATTTTCAAAATATAATAGAATTTACAAACATCATTTTATTGTTTTGTCACCGCCTGTTCTCAAACTGACGTCCCTTCTGGTCCAGACACTGCTGACAACGCCAAGCAATGGAATCACACACATCACCAAACAATTCCCTTGGTATTTTCGTGCATTCACGTTCAATGGCTGCTCTCAATTCAGCGACTGTTGCAGGTCTCATAGTGTAGACTTGGTCTTTTAGGTATCCCAAAAAAAAAAAAAAAAAAAAAAAAAAAGTAGTGGTGTGAGGTCTGGTGAACACCGAGGGTATTCAATGAAACCCCTACATCCAATCCACCTGTTTGGAAGATCTCATCAAGGAAGAATCTAACATAGTGATGGTAGTGTGGGGGGCCCCATCTTGCTGAAAATAAAATTCCTCATCTTCAAAGTCTTCTCTAATACATGGCATGACAGACTGTTGCAGCAAGTTCAAGTAAATGGACCCAGTCACAGTAACGTCAAAAAAGAACGGTCCAGTTAATCCTCTTGATGATCAGCTGCGCCACACGGTAATTCCTGGTGAATTAACATGGTGGTCGACCACAACATACGGATTCTCAGGTCCCCAATAGGTGCAAATGTGGCGGTTAATTGAACCATTTAATTGAGTTATCAGCTGCTAAAGTGTGTATACATTTTTTGGGACACCCTGTATTTAGGAGAAGCCAATGTACTATTGGTTGTTTTACAATATGGACTTGAAACATTCAGCTTTCCAATGCTTTTTTCATGTGAATGAGCAAGAATATGTTTTTGTTTTGTTTTTTTCATTACTGAAAGCCAAACCTCAGTGTTTCTCTCGCTCCTATAGTAAGATGGTTTCCTTTCAATGATTGTATTTCTGTTACATTAATTTGTACCTGGGCAGTAATCCAAAACTGTCAGTGACCGGGATTAGGTGTGTACATGTAACAGTATCCCAGTTACTATCAGAGTATCTCAAAACCAGGGTAAGGTTGTATACAGGATGCTGAAATCAGGACACACTTCAAAAATCCCACATTCCACTATACTGATGTGCACGTAAACACTGACTCACATTGTTTTCCTGGAGACATAATCAATTTTTAATCCTAAAGTTACAATCACTCTAAACCCCCAAATGCACTGATTTACATTAGCAGGACCTGAGTTCTGTCTCCATGACCAAAAAAAAAATATAAATAAACAAGTGAAAAAGTAGGCGGAGCTTACTAATGTCCCCGCCCGGTTGCACAATACTTCGCCCCTCCTGCTCACTGATACCCTGCCTAACCAGGGATTCATTTTGAATTTGAAATTAAAGATAATTTTAAAGTATATGAAACTAAATAACTCTCCTTTTCAGGTAGTTCAGTCAAACCAAGACAAACATCATTCTGGCCAAGTCTGAACTTTCAGTCTTTACAAAAAAATGATTACAAATTTGTACAAAAATAAATACATAAATAAAAAAAGCAATATTTTCAATTCGGTCATCGAACTGTGCACTACACCTCTATTAGTGGTAAAGAACATGTGTCAGATTTAAAAAGAATCAGGTAATCAGTTGGACAAAAATCTGGGACAGACGGAGGACAGGTGGAATTCCTGGTATAGCTATATATTATACTAATATAGTAGGGGATATATGGTAATAAAAATAAATCACGCATAAATGACCACATATACACATACAACATATGGACAGTCTTACCTCCAGTCGTATGTATTCATTCTGCTCCTTTGAAATCAGGCTGAGGATTGCGCTGCTGTGTTTACGAGTCCGAACCAACACCTGGACAAAGGTCCGACGGGGCGGCAGGAGGGACGCCAACTGGTAGTGCACGAGACTGTGCCCGTCAAAGGAAAACTCCGGGACCTCTGTGTTCAATAGACACACATTGGGTACACAAGTAAATCCGATGCAACTGATATTTGGAATAAACAATTAAAGATTAAAATGCACCGCATTACATTTGAACCTTTCAGAAGATGTTTCACTTCAGAGGAATGTGACCTCAAATAACTCACAAGTCCTTAAATTTCCCCCAGCGTGCAGGGAGTTGGTGGCAGGGTGGAATATGCAAAAGACACAAGATTGAATATGTATGGATGGTTTAGCTTGGGCTGTGCTCAGTTCTTCTTTCTTAGACCCATGTTCCCAGAAGTGGATTTTTGTGCATGCAAGGCAGACAAAACCAAGCACACCTAAAATCTTTTCAAAGCCATTCTTCCATCTCATAAAATCTCCCTCCTACTGCACCCACACCTCTCCGCCTTTGTCTCTTTTCCATGTAACTTTGACAAAGTTGAACGGTTTGTGAGATCCTGTTTGAAGGCTACATCAAATCGTATTCATGGTTTTGATGAACTAAGTCATCTCAAAAATCTTCTTACTTTTCTTTTATTTTGGTGGATCAGTGTGTTGATCAGATCCAGTAAGTTATATGGATGTCATTGGTATGAATCTATATTTACATCATCTGCTGGATATGTTAATGTAATTACGTTCTTGAAGGACATCATGAATTTCATTAGAAGAGTATTTAGATTTGGGTGCTTCTATGAAACTGGTTCCTAAAAACAGGACATGGGGGCAAAAAATTCAAACCAGGTCCAGACTAATGTTATGAAGCAAGTTTGGAAGCACTTTGGGCCTATTTTAAAAATAAATATTTACTGAGATAAAAGAGAAACTATTTGGCAGATAAAACACATACTCATGTTATTTTATAAAAAGGACACAAATTATGCGCTACTATTTTTTCAAATATTTTTTTATTCTCTCACAGGTACATTTTGGGAATTGAACTAATTATGCAAGGTAGAGTATTTCACAAAAATGACTGCTGTTGCAAAATCATTGACAATTCATTTGTGTTCAAATGGGCAGGTTCTGCATGTAACACAAGTGGACACGATAGGTTACACGCGAAACTTGGAATGAGACTGCCGATTCATGAAAAACCCACATGCCTGGATTAGAAAAACCACTAGGATCGTCAAATTTAACACAGTGTTTTTATTTATAGGGCTATATAAGACCATTCTGAGCCGTGTGTTCCAGATCACATGCACCGACACCTAGGTGGCTTTTCCTGTCCCAATTTTGGTCCTATATTTGGCCCCAATATTTGATTAAAAATGCATTAATTTTGGGATGGCTCAGAGCAAGGGCATCATTTTTTTTTTGCATTTATAGGTACATATTATTAGGTACATCCTGGGGGGAAATATGTCTAAATTTCTATTTTATTATTGGGTCTAAAAAGCTGGAAAAGTGCCAAGTACCAAATTGAACCCAGATTCATAGAAGCACCCATTTGTGAAAACACATTTGATTGTAACAACCAGCAACTAACTTTTTGGTAAGATTTTTGTTTGACCCTTATTTTTGTAAAAAAGGTTTCTTTATATAATGCTAAACAACATAATGCTATGTTGAAAGAACTATGACGTATTACGTATCTAAAATGCGGACACATAAGATTAGACATATTATTATTCAGCATATTTATTATTCCCCTTCTAATTCATTTACTCATTTTGGAGTTTTAGCATGAAGACCCAAACATCCACCGGAAACCAAAATCATCTACTGATATAAAATGTTTAATAACTGCTGATCCACTAATCCTACCAATCCATGTAAATAATTGGTGTAAAAAAACCAGTTTGTCATCTTTTTATGATCATCAGATATGACCCATTTGGACGTTCAGAGGCTCCGTAGTTACCATGGAAACACTGTCATCTTGTACAACACTGATTCACCAGTAAAACCAATGGAGTTGGATCAATGACAGTGGATGAAGACGCTTGTTTAATGTCAAGTTAATGATGTATTTGCTGAGAAAATCACTTTTTCTTCAGTTTTCCCTGTTTCTGATAGCATAGCCATCAACTTTAATCAGAGCTTTAATGAACATCTACATGATCAGTGAATTAAATATAAGACAATACATGATTTACACTGAAAAAATGCAAAATACAAAGAATAATATTATAATAAATTTTGATAAATCACTTAAAAAAAGGTGAAATCTAATGAGAAATTTATTTGGGAACAACCACAAAAGTAGCACTGGATGCTTTTTGGTTAAGAACCTATAAATTAGATGTTAAAATGAGTGAAAAATATGAGAATAAAGTGGTTCAACTTTTCCAACGGGAAAATATTGTGAAATGATCACACACATGCGTCCTCTAGAGCCACGTCTTTGTTATGTATTAACATAGGAACATTTGGGGAAAGATTAATAAAATAAAACAAAAACAAACAAACAAAAAAACAATTTGAGAGTTCATTGGGCTCAACTGGTACGTCGATATCTACTGCAGAGAAAGATTTATGGTTTTTCTGATTTGACACAGATGTCATCACTTGAGTCAAGGTCTTCGAAACTTTTCAAACTTTTCTTTTAAAATCGCTGCTTATCTGAGACATTTGCAACCATGTACCCAACATTTGCCACAAATTTAGCCGTACTTGACCTCTTTCAGAAAATGTGAGGACTGAAGCTTAGTCATTTACAAACTTTAAACTATGAGGCTCAGTGAAGCAGGTGTTTTATCCAACTCGTCCATTCAAACCAACAATAAATCACAGCACATTTCTCTATTATAATACATAAAAAGCTGACATTCCCACAATATAGTGCGCTTTCATTAAAGTTCTATTGGCCTGTTCTGACAAGTCTCCTCTCCTTCATTTTGAAAAGATCTTGGTGATATGGGACAAACAAATTTTGGTCTGACTTGGTCCAGGATTATTCAGACAAACAAACTTAAAAATAAATACATAAATAAACAAATACATAAAATAATGTAACAAACTAAATCAAATTGAATCAAGTGTTTTAATTTTATGATAGAAAATATAACTGTATGTCCTTTACAAGATTTTTTATTGAAATATCAAATATTTTTAACCCTAGAAGGAGCATGTCACTTACATTCCTTCATTAAATTTTCTTTAAGTCCAAAATTTATTTCATGGCTATGTTGGCTTTATCAAAAGTACAGGTTTTACTAAAGCACATCAACCTCCACACTGGCAATGGCACTTCCACTTCTTGATTAAATTTTTTCTGAGCTTGAATGACAAGCGTTTTGATGGAATCTGAGATTACCAAAGTTCATGCTCCAATAGAAATTCTTATAATAGATGAAACAATAAATCAGTTTTACACTTTGTGCATGCCCGCAGAGTACAGACAAAAGGTCAGATACAAAAATTGAAGTACAAGGACCAGGGACCTAAGTATTTTTTGGGTGTTTCATGGTTTATGTTAATGTAGATGTAATACTAGAGAGACTGAAAAGGTGCGATAAAGGGATGACATACATGAAACTGCCAAGGCCAGGTTTCAATTTAGAAAACAGTGGTACATGGAAAGGCCTCCACCAAGTGAGCCACAAACACATACAAAACTTTGACTGACAACCAGAACGCTAACTTCCATCATAGTTTGAGATTTATCTGAAATCTTGCATGTTTTGTGAGGTTACAGCATCCTTGACCTCTGGCCAACATAACCCCATCAGTTCACCGGTTCATCCTAGAGATCAGATAAATACTTTCTAAATTTGCAGAAAAAAAAAACAACATCAAGTCCATGTTTCTTAGATATAATCTAAAATGTCATCACATTATCATTCTATGACCTCAGTACCACAGAACACAACACAATTCAATACAATAGACTAGAAAAGAACCGAACATCTTTGCAATGTTATTGAGATGCCTAAAAAAGTAGGCATTCTAGTACAATTCCCAAAATGAATTAAAGCTATACTATACAATGTGACATTTTTACAATTTTCTTTTGTCACCTTAAAATGCTCCTAATAAGCATGTGTCAAACTAAAATGTAAAAGAAATCCACCAGGTTTTGAAACACAAAAATGTTTAATTCTCATATATTTCTGATAACAGTCTGACCAATCATTTTATTCGGTCCAAATAAAATAATTGGCTGAGCTTGGCAGAGCCTCCTGTTAGTCATCCATTACCCAGTCCTACATCAGATACCGGTGCCTCTGAATCTGATGTTTCACTCGTACTGCTCCTCCTGTCACTGACCGCAGTCTGCTGTCTATGGATGTGAGTGGATGGGACTCAAATTCACAGTATTGAGGAAAAAAAGGATTCATTAACATAAACAACAACCAAGGGAACAAACAGAAAAACATGACTGCAGCAGTCAGAGTCCGGTGAAAGGATGGAGATAAAGTCCATGAGTTGGGTGGACTTGACTCCACATACAGAGTTTTTAGGACCGCAGGACTCCACATACATGTACATGGTGTCAGTCAATGTAGGATTATGTAGGATGATAAATGTATGGACTATGAAACCTCAAATGTCCACGAACAATGTGCAGAGTCCGCATGCTCACGGTCCAGTCCATCCAGGTGATGAGAAGCAGTAAAAACAATGACCCAGATACACAGACCAGACCCTTACATACAGGGTCTGCTAATGAAACAGAAGCCGCTGCTGTGCAGCAGGTGGATGGTGTGTCTGATTGCTGAGGGAGGGGTCCACAGACACGCCGAAGCAGACCGGACTGGACCGGACCTCTGCCTCTATCTCCGCTTCCACTGCGCGCATCAGGTGAGAGGAGGGGAGCATCAGAGCTCAAGCAGGGGGAAGCGGGCAGGGCTTTGGAGGGAGGCGGGTTGTTCATGTTAAATTTTTACTAAGTGCTGTAAGACATGCCAGATCGGTAGGTATAGCTTTAAGTGATCGATAAAAAAATCTATTAAAATATAAAAACCTTAAGAAAATAAGATAACTACATAACAGTAAGCAATGCAGCAGTGGGTGAGTGCAACATGGCTATACAGTGGTATCCTATATAAATAACTGTTGTACATGGCTATGCACATGGCCTTCAGCATTAATAACTATATTCACAGAACAGCAAATGTAAACAGAAGTATGAATACTGAAGCAGTGTGCATCGTATGCCATTCTAAAGTTGTCAAATCAGGTTCCAGCAGAATGCGTGCTCAGTTAGCAATCAATATTACACTACTGCATTATAGCCACTGTTCAATTAAAAAAAAAAAAAAAAAAAAAACAGTCCTTCAGTGTGGTTGTGTGGGTGTGGAAGGTTTTGTAACATTTTTTTGATGGCCTGATGGCTGCAGCTGAATGAGTTGAAGGTATGGGGGTGTATATATTTATGTTACACAGTTTTCACAATTGGTGTGTAAATTATTGACCTTTAGCCACTAAAATTCAACCATCTCACTCTTGAATCCAAGCTAATGTTTCTACAAAATTTCAAGACATTCTGTCAACCATTCCTATCATATCACATTTTAAGTGCAATTGGGACCAAATCCTGACACTGACATTGCCTTCACAAAAACAAAAAATAGTGTCAAAAATAGAGCTGCACAATATATCGTTTGAACATCGGCATCACAATGTACGTGTGCGCAAGAGTCACATCACAGGTCCTGCAAATGAACTCAATGTGTTCTCATCTAATTTCAACCTGGGTACCTGACATACACTGCGCACAGTGATCCACCAATCACAATCCTTCTTAATCAGTTTCCTGAAGCAGACCACGTCCATGCACGTGGAGTGAGTCGCTGGTAACAACATTGAAAAATGAGCAACAAGAGAAAATCACCAAAAACGAAGACTTGGTGCCAGAAAGAAAAGCAGCGTCAGTTATGTGGAATTATTTTGGCTACAAGGATGAAACTGAAACATGTGTTCTGTGTTGACAGGTGCAAGGCACTGTCGACACAACAAGAGGAAACACAACTAATTTGTTTGACCATTTATGTCGGCACCACACAGCTATTATATCCTCCCTAGTATTTTTTCATATCGCAATATATATTGCAGGGTTAAAAAAAATTGCAGTGTCAGCTTTTTCCAGTATCGTGCAAAAAAATAGTGTTGATAAACTATGAACTTTAACTGAACTTAACTTGGTTGGATCCCTCTGTTGCGAAACATGATCTCACATCACAGAAGGTGCATCAATATTTCCTTTATATTAGACTTGAAGGAAATTAGATTTAAAAATTGACACCAGAGCATTGAGGGAATCCTGTATGGGAGAGTCCAGATGCAGTACAAGACAAGCAATAAACCAAAGTGTAGAGTCTGGTGGCAAATGCTGTGGTCAGCAGAAAGCTTCACTGGAGGTAAATTCCTCAATCTGGAGGAAGTGTGCAGCAGGACCAGGGCACGAAGGGTTATTAAAGAGCCCATCTCATTCCAACAACAGTCTCTTCCAGCTGCTGCAGTCAGACAATTTTGCCAAGGGCCTTAATGCAACCCTCTAACAACAAGAATTACACAACAATAATGAAGAAAACTCAGAGGCGACACACATATTGCCGAGTTCTTTACTTATGCATGGATTTGCAAGTAGAGCAAGTCCCACCTGCAAACAGGATGGCATAGAGCAGATGGTATTGTGTCTTTTAATATTAGGATTGTATAGAAAACCTCTTGCACAAAGAGGTTGCCCCTTTAATGTTTACAGAGTTGTTCGCAATAAATCGGGGGTGGCAAAATTTAATGCAGCCTTGAAGACTGAAACTTTACACTGCTAATAAAAAAATCCTGGCTTAGCTGCTCCCCATTCCAGAGGCAAAGAGCTCATAACCTGTTAGTGCAGCTCTTTTTATCTTCCACAGGAAAATGGCTGCTTTGTTTAGTTTCACTTATTGTAGCAATGAGCTACAAATATCCAGCCGAAGTGCATTTCTGTCATTCTGCTTAAACAGGCATTAATTTGAACCCTTTATTGGGCAAGTGACTATTTTTTTGTAATTTCCAAATACATTACAAGACAGTGACAGTGACTTGAGTAAGGAACCAAATATGGTAACTTCAATGACCTTGATTTTCCACATAATAAAAAATAAATAAATACAAATTTCACAGAAGTAATGAGATCTTTTTATGTTCTCCAATAACACATCTTGTTTGAAATTTTGATTTTCAGAGCATTTCTATGAGTGCCCTATAAAGGGTTAAAGCTTCTGACAAGAGCAAATGATCGGTGTTGATTATAAAAATATAAACCATATAAACCTTTGGCTTACCCTCTTCACACTGGTGTCCTGTATAGCCTGGTACACACTGGCAGCTGAAGGAGCCCCACTCGCCGTGACAGCGACCACGGTGGCCACATGACGGATACCCCATGTTGACACAGCTGCTATCTGTGGTCAGGCAGCCTGGAGAACTGGACTGGGAGTCAGCCGGAGAGCCCAAATCATACAGCTGCATACAGGAGATAGAAAAAGAGGAAATGGAGAGGTCATAAAAGTAGAGACAGAGAAGACACCAGGCATTAAAACAGAAGATGTGACAAAAGAGGAAAGGCAGGAGGAAAAAAGACAAAGTTAAGTAGCTTACAAGCAGGAAAGGAAAATAAAAAGTGACAGTAGAGAAAGGAGATTGTGGAAGACAAAGAATAGAGACGTAGGGGGTAAGCAGACAGAAGGGGAGTCAGAGATTGGAAAAAAAGAAGTCAAAAGGAGTGAAAATGGAAGTATTTAGGGAGTAACTTCAATGTGGTGAAGGACATAGGCTCAGAGTACAGTCCACTGCAGCCTTCTCTTCTTTTTACTGTCATCTCTCTAAGTTTCTCTGTCTCATAGGGATGAAACCAAATGCATGACCAATCTTCTAACAGAAAAAAAAAGAAAAAAAAATGTATGGCCACCTGCACTGGAAGCTGAGAGGACGGGGGAACCTTGAACTAAACTTGTGTGGCTCACAAAAGCCATAAAAGGCATTAATCTGTTCAATCTCCTCTGTGCCTGGCTTTTATGAGTTTGGTTGGTGCGGCAGCGAGGACGAGCACATGCAAAGGCTAATAATAAAAACAATGAGTCATTCAGCCTGCCGGCCGCTGATTGGCTCTAACCTCCAGCAATGAGGGATCTTATTGGTCGCTGACCTTTTAAAGCCATAGCTCATGTGTTTCTTGGCCTCATACTGATCACTTTGATTGCAAAGACCTGAGATGCAGGCATCAGCAATCAGTAACTGACAGACACATCGGGGTGTCTGCAATTGATTTGGCTGTGCATCTGTGTCACTGTGCTGCATATGTGTGCATAATACTTGGACCGATGCATTTGCTGAATACAAAAATACACCTGCTTCTGCTTAAATCACAAATTGTGGCTGCAACAGAGACAAATGCCGCTCCCCCATACAGAGACACTGGCGGGTTGCTCTATTTATCAAGATTAATTTCAATGTTGGGGTCTCAGCCTACAAGCAGAGAGGAATAAAAACTGAATTGGGAATCGGAAAGACAGTATACAGCTGCAAATGTACTAGCCAGAGAGAATATTACAGAAAGAAATGGGTGAACCGTAGCAGCCTCTTTCCATTAAGGAGAGACATTATGAGGAAGTAACAGACAGAAGTCAGCTTTAAGGATAAATAAAAGCCATTAAGTTTGTTACTGAGGGGCTTGACTCTTACATGGAGCCAGAGTAGCTACAGTGTGCTTCAGTGCTACGTGGCAAAAACCCACTAGACATCCTAACCTTGCATCTAGACATTATATAATTCTAAAAAAAAAAAAAGACTTTCTGAGAGGGATAGATACTTTTGAAATAGTCAGTAAATGTTATTTTTGAATTTGTATTAAAATGTGGAGTATAAAAGATATTCTTATGTGAGTTGAGTGAAGCTAGTGGTGGCTACCAAAGGTTAAAATACATTTCCATTGTGCAAACACACAAGTTGCTGCCAATAAACCTTTGGTCCACTTCACACCCATTAAAATAACTGTCAACTTCTCACTACAAACGTGCTGTGAAGTCTCTTTTCCAGCAGCCATTATCGGTTGAACTGCTAATACAGACTCTCTAACAGTGTGCTGACAATTATTGCTGCTTTAATAAGATTGAGCACTAAGACTTTCACTCCTGGACTTGAATTGAATCTGACTTTGAGAAACTTCTGTTTACAGGATGAATAGACAGACATGCAGCTCTAGTGTGGATGTCTTACAGATGTTACACTATCAAAAACTGTCAAAGGATTTTCAGTAAGCCAGTGTAGCATCTGAGATAGTGGGCATTGATTCCAGAGCTTGAAAGAAAAAGCGCTGAACTTGTTGTTTGGAAGGTCTTGCGTTGTAGGAAAAGCAGAAAAGACAGCGCTGAATGTTAGCAGCAACTGTGGGCTTCAAATGGGTTGTGAGGCAAACCCCCACCGCTTCATGTACACAGGGTGGTTGGAACACGGGAAGGTTGAGAGAGCTGCAAAAAGCCGTAGCATTTTTCATGTTATTTTTACACTCATTAAATCTGTTAGCAAACACTACAAGTGAAATCAGAAGGATGTTTTTCTGTCAACTTTGGCAAGCTCTACTGAAGCTTAGGTGACAGAGCAAGGAGACAAAATTGACACTAAACCCATACATTTTTCCTGGATTTGCTTTGGGCAAAATGTCATCAGCCATTTGGATGTAACGCTACAAGAAGAGAGTGATTTCTTTAAGCCCAGACGGTGGCAGATTTATCTTGAGAATATTTTTTTCTGGTAAAAATGACAATGGTCTTTTACAGCACTGGTCCAGACCATTGTAAAAGTTTTGTTAAAAGTCTGTGCAGGAAAACATTAGAAATCCAACTTCAGTTCATAGCTACTCGCATACAAAAGGCCATTAGTCTACACACTGTAACTGCAAACCTCCATATTTAACATTGGAATGACAGCTGCGTCAAAGGGGGGTAAAAAAAAAAAAAAAAAAGAAATGAAAACTTTAAGTGTTAGACTAGAGCTGAAGTGAGACAGACAAGCAGAATAATGACAGGACAAGGATGGAGAGAGTTAAAACAGCCTATGGAGAATGACAGCCAGAGAGAAGAAACCCAACTCAAGAATAGAAATAGAAATTATACAACTGAAAAATTTCGATGATTTGTCCCGGGCATAGCCATATGTATGTCCCTGAATTAAGCCTAGTCTCACTCATTGAATCCCTCTTTCATACAAACACATACTTGCGCATTTCACCTTAATAGCTTTACTGGCAATGAAACAGTTTAGTCATCTTCTGTGCATCATCTGTCTTAAAAATAAAAAAATAAAATAAATAAACACAAAACAAATGGCCAAACGTAACACCTTGTACACTTTGAACTCCAGTCTTCAGTTTCAGCAAACACGCCTATCAGTGTCAACTACCTTTACCACATTACAGGCACTTAATGTGAAAACAGATGATGTTACTATAGCAACACAGGTGACACATGAGCACAATCTGTCATATGAAAAACACCACAGAATTAAAAAAAAAAGTATATAAATAAAAAACTAAAAAAAAAAAAAAAATCATCTAACAATGCTGCTACATGTCCATCAACACTATTAATCATCAGTGTGCCTACTGCTGCTTGCTCTTTGGAGGTTTATTATCCTCATGTCCGCCCACATACGCCATGCAGATGTCTCTCATTAGTACACAGAGTTTGTGCTGCCTTCTCCTATGTCTCCAGTTAAGGTGCACCACACAGAGTACAAGCCTTTTAGAACTGCAGCAGGAGGAGCTTACAGGCTTTTTATATCCCCACTCTTGAGATTCAACACCTTAATAGAGTTTTAAAGGTCTGCTGAATGAATACATATACAGTAAATTGTGTTTATGGAGGTAACAAGACTAGAAGGCTGAAACCCACTTTTGCAGCCCTTACAGGATGCACAAGCTCATTTCATCTCACTAGACCGCAGTAAAATGATTAAGTGACACATTCAATAGGCTCTTTATCATGTGAGGTGACTTTGGAAACAATATCTGCATCTTTGCCACAAAAGAATAGGGTGATTATAGGCTCCACAGGTTCAACCGATAGATCAACAGACATCCTTATGAAACACACAAAACACTCGCACTCACACAAACCTGACTCTATCTTTACTCTTGTGCAGAGCCATGCCTAGTGGATCAAATATAGGTTATTACAGCATATATAGAGAAGTTCAAGGATACTACAATCTAAACAGTATTTATTGGAGATTTTTACTTGTAGTTTCTTTCTTGCTTTAGTTTAAAAGGAAGAAGCACATTTAACAAATGTGCTTCTTAGGTAAAAACAAACTAAATATATTGTGATTCATTTTTTTATTTTTGATTATGCTGAGTATAGTGGATCAGTATCAGTATGTTCTATCACTTTTTCCATCATAATCTGCGTAAGTGGGATGATTTCTTATATCAGTGGTTCTTAACCGGGGGATGCGTCATGAATTAGGTTTATATGGTGCTTTTCTATTAACACATACTCAAAATGCGTACAATGGATCCATTATTCATTCACTCTCACATTCACACTGTGGTGGTAAACTGTTTGTTGCCACAGCTGCCCTGGGGCAGGCTGATGGAAGCGTGACTACCAATAGCACACGCCAACGGCCCCTCCACCGCCAAACATTCACACACATTCATAGTAGCACTGGAGGCAAGGTGGGTGGAGTGTTTTACCCAAGGACACAATAGCAGATGACTAGGACAGAGCGGGATTCAAACCACCAACCCTTTAGTTATTGGACTACCCCCTCTATATCGTGAGCCACGGCCGCTATTAGTACAAAGGAGATGCAGCAGGTTCCCCCCATGTTGAAATGCAAGCGAAGAAGAAGAAGAAGAAGAAGAAGAA
>JAPQRP010000019.1:10695079-10705885 GCA_037367295.1 Apogon hyalosoma | reverse complement strand
GAAGAAGAAGAAGAAGAAGAAGAAGAAGAAGAAGAAGAAGAAGAAGAAGAAGAAGAAGAAGAAGAAGAAGAAGAATCTTTATTTTGTCAGTAGGGGTTCACACACATAAACATGCACATGCACCACACACTGAAATGTGTCTTCTGCCTTTAACCCATCACTAGATCATGCATCACACACTGCATGCTAGGAGCAGTGGGTTCACCATATCAGGCGCCCAGGGAGTAAATAGGGGGGTTAAGTGCCTTGTTCAAGGGTGCATCAGCCAACAACTCTCTGCCAGTCCAGAGAGTCAAATCAGCAACCCTTAGGTCACAAGCTGACTCTCCAGGCGACTCTCCAGCCATCTAGGTCACAGCTGCCCCATTACAGTGTTTCCAAAAGGGGGCGGTACCCCCACATAAAGACGCCTTGTAAGCTCCGACACATAACAGAGGCACATACTCCCCAGCTTAGGTGTAATCGTAATTCCATCGTGTAATATAATAGTGCCTCCCACACACCCACCTCCCACCTCCAGTTGCAAATTTGTTGTCGGGGGGCGGCATGTGGAAAATGATGACAAACCAAATCCTCCACATACAGGTTTGCCATTAGTGGGCCTTTGTTCAAAAAAGGTTGAGCAACACTGATTGACATAATTAAAAGTCATGCACAGCTAAAATACAAAGTGCTAATTCATCTATATACTTTTTTACCCTAAAATTCAAATAATGCATCTCATCAAGATGTTTCATTTGGGTTGGAAACATTTGCATCTGGCATGACCTCTAGAGAAAAAAGTCCAGCAAGATTGTCTTTAAACAGCAGCTGCTCTTTGCTTTTGTCCAACACAAAGCAGTCAGTGTGTTCAAAGCCACCGCAAGCACTACAATAGCAAAAACAACCTGTCAAAGTTTCTGTTGCCTCCTACTAGTGTCATAAAAGATGACAGTCCCTGCTATCCTCCCACTCGCCTTCCTTGTATATATGAATGCAAAAAAATGATCACGTTGCAAGAAATCCACATATTGCTTCACATCTGAATGCATGAAATAGTTTATACCAGGTGTAAATTAAATGTAAAAGTCAACGAGACTCATCTTTCACAGGATACAAGCACTATGAGAGTGACAAATTATCATGAGTGGCGGATAAAAAATAAAATAAAATAAATGCTGTGCTATTTTTAAAGCTATTTTAAGCAGCAAGCAAAGCATTCTTCAACATGCAATAATTTGATTTATCGACGGCATCTTAGCGTATTAGTAGGAAACCCTAATATTTACGTCCAAATAGTTATGTCACTCAAACTTTTTTGACTGGAAAGGGTAAAATTTCTCACTTAGTCATAGATTTATTTGAAGCTAAGCTAAAAAGAAGCGGCAGAAAATACAATTTCAGTCAAAATTTCAGGCTTTGGAAGGGAGTGGATTCACAAAAGGCTATCATACCTGAGGCCTGTGTTCATACAGACATTTCTTGGGTTTTGTTGGGGCTTGGCATGGCTGAGCCTGCCCTTGACTTTTCAGCTCCAACAGAGCAGAAGAAGGTTACTTGAAAGTTTTGACTTGAAGTCACATTGGTCAGGAATGGAAAAGATCATTTTCCATTTCCACCCTTGGAGTGGCCAAGTGTAGTACTTGAAAGCCCTTTGATGTTACAGTTAAAAGTGTAAAAAATGCATCTCTTACTTGGCATCAGAGTACTGTAAAATGCAGAAACCTGTTATTAATCCATTTATCAGCTGGAGTGCAGGTGTGAGTTTGAGTTTCCTTGCATGCCGGTGTGCTAATGGTTGTGTGGTTATATACTGGAGTGTACTGTATGTGTAGAGTGTATATAATTTGTGTGTTACCTTGCTGTCGACGATGAGGTTGCGAATGCAGCCGGTGAAGTGTTTATGTTGAAGCTGAGGATAAATGTAAGGGATGTCCTCATTTACACCACCGAGCTGGAGTACCTGAGTCACGTTGAGGTGTCTGTAAAAGAGATGTACAAACACATTACCCATGGAACATAAAGACGCTGAGGGAGTACTCTCACTATGTTCCGCAGGCTTTTTTTTTTTTTTTTTTTTTTTTTTTTTATCCTGGAACACATAATCAAACCGTAACACATAACTCAGAGAAGTTTTTTTTGTTGTTGTTGATGTTGTTTTATGCAGCTGCAGCTTCCTGGGTTTGGTATTAGATTCTCCATAAGTTTCTGATTGTCTTTGTTTGTGTGGGTGCATATTTGACTTGCATGCATTCGACAAACACTCAAAGATAAACTGACTTTGGTTTTTTTTTGTTAACCTGACTAATGTTCCCTTGCAGTGCCAGTCAGACTATTAATTCAGTAAATCATTATATTTACTTTGCAGGCGTAATTAAGATCTTTGTGTGCAAGAAAATAACTAGGTACACTGAAAATGGAATCCCAGGAAATGTGAGCGCACACATAACCAATCAGAGGCAGTGTTGGAAATCCCATACTAAGTCAGCTCAAAGAGTTATTTTTAGTTTGTCCATGACCTTAGGATGAAACCAGTAGTATTTAAATCGCTATTTCTGGGTAAATTTTCCAGTGTGCATGCTCTGGACACTTCACCAGCATAAATATCCCATAATGCAATTCACCAGTGGCTACAACAGACCATGGCAGAAGGCGGATAGAGCCCAGTAGCCAGATGTCAGTACTATTACACAGATGCTGGTAGAGGTGAGATGGTTTCCAAGGTTACGTGGTCCCAGTTGGGGCATTTAATCAAGCTCCCAGGAAGTGACATATATGCCCACTCTGGAAAAATACATTCTACTGTTCATTTGCACATGCATCCTACATGTTAGTATCCATTTTCTATGTAGTACTCATTGGGTGCTTCTATGCAAGTGGTCCCTGAAAACAGGACATGGAGGCTAAAAATTTAAACCAGATGTAGATTAATGTTACGAAGCAAGTTTGGAAGCACTTTGCGTCTATTTGAGATAAAAGAGAAACTATTTTTCAGATAAAACACATTTTTATCTTTTATTACTTCTTAGACAAAAATCCGTGTGTAAAAGTAAAAAGAACATGAAAATTACACGCTACTATTTTTTTTTATGTCTTTTTATTCTTTCACAGGTATATTTTGGGAATCAAACTAATTATACAAGGAAGAGTGTTTCACAAAAATGATCGCTGTTGCAAAATCACTCACGAACCCGCATGTCTGGATTAGAAAAAACACTAGGATCGACAAATTTAACACAGTGTCGTTATTTATAGCGGTATATAAGGCCATTTCAAGCCATATTTTCAGATCAAATGCACTGACACCTAGGTAGCTTTTCCTGTCCCAGTTTCGGTCCTATTTTTGGCCCTAATATTTGATATAAAATTCATTAATTTTGGGACGACTCAGAACAAGAGAATTATTGTTTTTGCATTTATCTGAGGTCATCATTAGGTACATCCTGGGGGGAAATGTGTCTAAATTTCTCTTATTATTGGGTCTAAAAAAGCTGGCAAAGTGCCAGATACTAAAATGAACCCAGTTTCACAGAAGCACCCATTTGTATAATAGTAATGATAATATGGGGTTTTGGGTGGACTGTGAACACTGTTCTATCAATGCTAATGCTTTCTTCTCCCATGGTCTAGGTCTGCACTTTGTAGCTTAGATGTGCTCACTCACATTTGGATAATGTGGATTATATGACACCATGTTAATATGAGGCTGGTATGAAAAGCCTTTTGAATAAGCATTAAATACACTCTCCATTTGCACAGTTGTATACCTGTCAGTGTTGGGTGTAGTGCCCGTCACTTCACAGGAGGAGTGGTCCTCTGTGGTCAACCAGCTTCCCAGCCCCTCCATCTCCATCACTGCTGCCCCTGCGCAGCGATCCAGGGTGAAGCGCACTTCCTGAAAAACACACAAATATGGACACACTGTACTGAACTACTATTATCAGGCAAACCGAATGCATAAATGAAGCCCCCGTTTCTCAGTATTACAATGACTGCGCCTCCTGTTGCTGTCAAGTGCTCTTTTATCATTATTACTAAATTGAGACTTGCCTCTCTGACTCACAATTCTATCATTAGAGGATATTACTCCGACGCTGTCTGCTATGTGTCCTTTTGACGCACAAACAAAAAGCAAGACTTCAGATCTCATCCCAACATGTTAAAATAAGCCTCACTTCTGTTTTTACAATAGGGCAGTGGTTAAAAAGAAGCACTGTGAACCAGTTTTTTATCTTATGGTAAAATACACACAAAATCGAAAACTAAGGAGAGAAACATATGTTAAAGTTTTTTGTATCTGAAATATGTGAATGCAGTTTTTTTTTTCTAAGGCTTCTAATTCTCTCACATACTGAACATTTTATAGCGCAGTGAACAAGCACAGTTTTATGTAAAGCATTAGAAAACTGCTCTTCTGCCATTAAGATTATGTTTGACTTTATTCTATTCACATTTTTTAGAAAAAAAAAAACTTTTATAAGGAATCTGGAAAACATCACTTCACTTGCATTACCACCTTATGTTCGGAAGTTTTCAAACCCATATTGGTAATGGAGTGCACCATGTGTAGTTTCAGTGAAAATGGGATGGAGGGGAACATGTTATTTTCACATGCTATGTTCTAGTTTTGAATGTGGCATAAATTTAAAAAAAAAGTCTGTTTTACATAACATTAGTATGTTTTGGCCATGGTGACCTTTGAATAGTACATACCATGTTCTTTATCCTATGATGCATTTGTGCAAAATGTAAAACATAAACTCTAATAGCCCTGTGATGAACTGGTAACATGTCCATGGTGCACCTTGCCTTTGCCCATAGGTGGATAAACTCGAATTCTTTCAAACTTGAGTTTGAATGAATGCTTGTGCCAAACTTAAAGTAGTTCTGTCACGAAATATAAGTTTCATGAAACAGACACTGGTTGCATTCATGGCAAAAGTTAGGTAGCTTAGTTGCTACCACCTTTTGGATTTTTTTGTTTTGATAAATGAAAATTATTCTACACTGTATTTAGTAAATAGATATTGCACTTTTTATTTTTTTTTAATCCTAATACACTTACTTACACACTAGTTCTCAGAACACACACAAACAGAAAACACATGGAAATAATTAATTAATTTATTTATTTATTCATTTAACTCATTTATTTTTTTCTGTTCCAGTTTGGATTCAACAGCAGAACATAATTAAACAAATACTTTCCTGGGTTTGGGTTAGAATAAATGTACTTGACTGCAGTCCTATTCTTTAAAGTTCACGCACTAAACATGTCATGACATTGTACAATATACTGAACCCTAATAATATTTTGAACATGTTTTTCAGTATATTTATTTATAAAGTAAAAAAAAACACTTGTACATTTCCTTAAGTAATGAACCTGAATCCCTCAGATACCAGCGGCGCCTGTTTCTTGAATAATGTTTGAAAAACACTGCTGCTGTATTGTTCAGAAATCTGCAGACAGCAGCTCTGTCCTTGCATTTTTATCTCATGCCATCATAGAATAAGGTTGGATAAGCCGCTGTTGTCTATTCACGGCAAATGAATAGATTCACATGTGATTCAGAATAATACTGTTGTGAATCAGAATAATCCTCGTTGTAATAACCAGAATCTCAATGCTTTATTGTATTCATGTGATTCAGAATAATACCATTGTATTATCCTGAGTCTTGGTGCATTCATTTGGTTACTCTCAGGCTGAGCACATGTGTGTTGTGTTTTGCAAGTGTCAACATGGTAAAAGAAAAGACAGACACACAATTGGCTTATCTGTTATAGTAGCTGTGTGGTACTGAATCAAACAGTTTGATAAGAGCCACAAATCACATAAACACACGCCAGTTGAGTCACAGGGTGAGGTTCTTGATACAGTGTTTGTTAAAAAAAAAAAAAAAACAACAGTTAGTAGCTGGTCTTTGTGTGGTTACAGAAACATTCGAACAAAATGACAGATGTATAAAAAGAAACATGTCCGCACTTGAAAAACCCTCGGCCTTCAGTCCACACCAAAGTTTTTGCCCATACGGACGGACGAACGGACGATGAACTGATAACAATACCCTGCCAAGGGTAAAAATGCAAACACATGCTGTGAATTTCTTTTTTTCTTTCAAAATAAATATTTCAGTTTTAATCCTTGCGACACATTCCCAAAAAACTTTGGGCGGTAAAGCATTTGGCGCATTTCTTCACGCAACACTTGAAACATGTTTAAGGCTTGATGACATCAATGAATGTAGCATGATGAAAAGTTTAAAATAAGTAGCATACCATCTGGAGTGGAACTATATCCACTTGTGAACATGCGCAAGAGCAAAGCAGCATTATAATGTTGTTATAATGCTGTTTTCTGATCAGAATGTGGTTTTGTATGAACGAAACTTCTGCTATAAGCCACTCCATTGTTCAGATTTGAATTTATCCATAAAAACCCAAACATCCATCACCTACCAAAAGCATCTACTGATCTAAACTGTTTAATACCTGTTGATCCACTAATCCTATTAATACATGTAAATAATTAGTGTAAAATACAGTTTGTCATCTTTTCATAGTCATCAGATATGACCCATTTGGACATTCAGAGGCTCCATAGTGAACGTGGAAACACCTACAACTTCTACAACACTGATTCACCAGTAAAACCCATGGAGTTGGATCAGTGAGAGTGCTTGGTTTATGTTCAGTTAATAATATATTTGATTGAAAACGTACTTAACTTACTCAACATAAGGGGGCCTGGTCTCAGGGTCTGAGTTCACTGTGTTCAGCCTAGAACATCCAGATTCCCTGTATGTTTTAATTCTGTTCTGCACCACAGAGGCTGAAATATCCAAATCCCATCCAGATGTTTCTTTAAGGAGTATTCATTTTAAATATTTCAGTCATTTTGTAATAAATGTGTTGATACACTGATGATTCTTGGTTTATCTTTCCTTCTGAAGCACAAGATGCCTCCGTGATTTTTGCTCTATATTGTGATTATCTGCTTCAAATCACAATGTTATTTTATCATGCTGACTCATTACTAGTCCTTATTGTCCTAGTTCCAACTCTTGGGAGTGTGTTGGGGTCTAGATGTGATGAATGAATGGGTCTGATCAAGCTGAAGTGAACATCAACATGAAAAAGTAATTTTGCACACATCATTTATCAAGTGGGCTCATTTTTTAGCTAAAGATCTGTATTTTTTGAAGCTGTTATCCTTTTTAAAATACCACTTGTAGAAAAAGTTACTACCAATTTTATCGACTGTATTTTTTACACCATAGCTCAAATTTTACGCTAAAAATTATATTAAAAAATTTTGAAAATGTATTCAGTCTGTTGATTATATAGATGATTGTTAAGTTTCAAGTATTAGATTTTCATTATTTTGTGAATATTATTGATATTTATGAGTTTGAACATTTGTGAGTCACTTAAAAGGCCCTGTCCATGTGTTACCACAAAAATACCAATTTTCAAGTTACTTATAATTCAGATATTTGAGTGAAACTTTCAGAAAGTAATGATCTTTTTATACATTTTGTGTGATGCATACAATGGTAAAGAGTCGTCCATGTGTTACTATGGCAACCTGTCCATGTGTTACCACATTCTCATGTCAATAAAACAGAGACTTTTCAATATTTTACTCCAACATTTATTTTCAGCATAATTGAACATAATATCTAAAAGGTTTTGTCCTACTTTATATCAATTTCTGTCGAGAACCACATGTTTTGAATGTCCATTTCAAGTCCACGTGTTACCAAGCATTAATTTGACATTTTTTGCCTAAAAATTTAATCTCCCCAAATTTTATTATACATCATGTTAAAGTGCTTATAAATACCTACTCAAATATGTATAATACATGCATATCAGTTACTCTGCTTACACGACAGAGGCTGTTGAACACGACATGTGTCCACGTGTTATCGCTTGATCGGACCCGAATGTATATTTACAAATGACAACACAATAACTATCTTGTGGTCATGTACATTAAAACATTACTGGAATAAGATTTGTAAATCACATTTTTAAGTTGGTATCGTTTCTGTTCAAGAGGTCTGTGGAATCGGATGGAAAACTGAGAAAAGCATGCTGGGATGGACTTTAGTGGTTGAGCTTGTATTGTAGTGATGGATTTATGAATTGAACTGGAATACACTTGGAAAACTGACTTGGAACATGCTGTTAGAAGCCTGAAAAAAAAGGTGCTAGCTTAGTTAAACACCTTAAGAACCTTAGCAGTTAAATTGAACAGTCTTGTAACATGCAGATAATTTCATTGCACCTTTTAAATACATCTTCTGAGTGCCAAAAATGATTTGTGCTTTGGCCGAGCGGTAATTAAAAAAAAAAAAAAAAAAAAGATTCTGTCCTTTGGTTTGACTGACACAGTCCCAATATTCAAGGGTTGAGACACAGACTTCAATGAGACTATGAGGCTTGAGGCTTTCAGGCTATATCAAAGACTCTAAAAATAGGTTCACAGACTGTCTTCTGGATATTAAAGAGGGGCAAGAACTATAAGGCAGTGGTTATGTGTGAGTCCCTGGAGGTGAAGAGCTTCAGGCAGTCTTCAGTCAAATGAAGATTAGCTTAATTTCACTCTAATTTAATTCACTAAAAATGATCCCAGGTAGAAAATGTCAGAGGAGGGCTATTGCAATCATTCGTCTCACTCTTACCCCTATTATCTCCCTTTGTACCGGACAGTGCAGACACTTCTGCAATTCTAAATCACCGACATCTTCCCTGTGTGGAGCCCTGGGAAATAATTCTGTCAAACGGGATTTGCATGCAGCAAAATGGGTAATAATCAGAGTGTGCAACAAGGCTACCATTCTGCAAAGTTATAAAGACAGTGTGAAATGTTCTTATTGTCTTATTGCCCGTATAAACATGTATCCATCGAATGGTTCATTAGGATTTTTTTTTATTTGTCATTTATTTTACTCACTTTACTCTTTCAACTATAGCACAGCCCTGACTGAAATAGAATCAGTATCAAACATATCTATCATCTGCATCAACTTCAACCGCACATGCATAAGAAATGAGAAATTCAGTGTGTGCCGAGACACAGGGATTCGTATTTAGTAAGATTAACAAAAAAAAAAAAAAAAAAGACAGGATGCACAGCTGAAGAGAAGGAGCAACCTTCCCATTCCATCTGATTTACGAAAGCAAAACTACATTTATTCTGCAGAAGGTATTTAACAGATGGTGAGGTTGAACATAACACGAGTGTCTTTTAAATGTTGCATAAGACTTAGTATGCAAACCCCAGTCTTCTGTGTCAGGATGAGACACTGTGGGCTCTTCCCTGTGACTTGCAAGTGGAAAACCTTTTCCCACAAACAAAATATAAGTGTTAAAAAAAGCACACATTAATAGAATATGAAAGGAAAAACTGCTGCCTGAAAATAAATCAACAAAAAAAAACCCCACCCTGTCAGAATAAAAATAGGCCTGACTAAAACTGACACTTCTTCTGCATCCAAGACTCAACTGTTGAATTCAACTCCATGCTAGTTTCTACGTGTTATCTTTTCACAAACATTCAGTTGTTCACATTAATTACTGGTGTTTTTTGCTCACAATCATTAGCTGATTTTAGCTTGTTTTCATGTTTCAAACTGCAATTGTATGATATTTTTGGTGTAAACAATGTGTATATATGAAAATGTATTATATCAAATTGTGCCACATTACTTTTATGTGCTTACACTTGTAGTCACTCATCTCCCCTGCAGTGCAACTATTTTTGCCAACATTTCCCAAGCTGTACATCCATATTTAATGTGTGTAAATAGCGCACTCTGGTCCAAACTCCAGTGGAGCAGGTGGCGGTAATGTACTAATTGCAACCCGCCGTTAGACGAAGGGAAAGAAAATCTGCATATTTCCCAGATTTTCAGGTTTGTCACATACTATTTTATCTGCTGGTTTTACATTGTCACACTGCAGGACAGGAACGATCAGAGGGCTAAAATGAAGGGGCTTGATCAGTTTTTGTAATCAATAAATCCTCCAGAAAACATTTTAGATTCTTCTGGAAACATTGTCTATGATGCCATCGGGGTGTTGTTACATTTTACCGACTTGCAGACTCTATCTGGAATATTTTAAATCTTCTGTGATTCATATGTCAAATTCTCTGTAGATGGTTTTATATTTTTTTAATTGATTTTTATCAAAACATTTATTACCATCTTCTATTTACTTATAGACTTTGATTCCACTGTACATCTTGAGATATGTAATTTAATTACATTTATTTATCATCCTTTTTCAGCTTGTCTCTTTGTGTTACCGTACTGTGAGCATCTTGTGCAGATAATAAATCACAAACAAACTGACCCTTGTGGGATTTATAAAGTTGTTTGAATCTGAATTAATTTTGTCCAGAATCAATATGGCAGTAGTATGTTGTATGCCACTGTGAACACAGCCGAAATATCCAATAGTGAAAAGAACACCGCAAAAATCCAGATCATTCATAACTTCCTGCTTGCTGCATCAATGCTGTGGTGAGGTCAAAGATGTGGGTGGTGTTCAGGAGAAAACTTCAGCTTTGTCAAGTCTTTATGCAATTCAACATCACAGCCTAGGAATGTGTTGATAGTTAATTAACTTAAAATGAAGAATGTCTGCTTGTGTTCTTTTTTTTTTTTACTTCATCTTCATCAAGTGCTTTTGGAGGTTTTACCAACTTTATGAAATGGTGTTAAATGGAGTCCCTTAGACCTAAGATGGTATTGCCAGTACTTCACTGCAGATATAGTGCAATATGCTAAGCAGACCTCAGCCACACTGTTA